>CM076570.1:1441807207-1442334686 GCA_034641835.2 Pinus albicaulis | reverse complement strand
GGCTCAGGTTTAATCGCCCTGTGCCTTCGCTGGGTCCCACTTCTTACATTCATTTCGTTGCATCTGTTTTCATTTCCATACATTTTCGCCAAAGTCTAAAGTTTCATATGTATTCCGCCATGTCCATAAGTCATACCATGGATCAATCTCCACTGTTGATCTTCGTCTCCAGGCCAGGATCTAACGGTCTGCGCTGCATATTCACACCAAACCCTATTGTCCGTGCACTCCACTACTTCACTGCATTTTCATCGTTCGTTTACATAATACCGTTGTTTCCGCCACCGCCGCACCACCATTTCATTCACCCTGCGTCCATTGCTCCGTCCACTGTTTTCTTCACAGGTGTGCTATGTTGCAGAGTTTCTAGAGGATGGGACCACCGTTGTTCAATGTGCTGCCTCAATGGCAAGCGGCATAGTCAGGATCAAATCCAACAAGCCAGTACCATCAGGAAAGTCAAGGAATGGGGCCGTCAGGACTCACATTAATGAAGAGCAGAGTTCAAATGCCGAAATCCTTCCGGCGCCATTAAAGGCTCGAGCTAACACGGTAGAGGCAGTAATGAAGCAGCAAGGAGTTTCAGTACAGAGCAAAGGGATTAGTGCGCGTCAACGAAGATCTTGAGCTCTGAAACTGAGGTTTAAAGAGGCAAAGCATCATTTTGAAGACCCCGAGGATCAATTCTGGAGATCCTGAACACCAATAAAAGGTAATATCAGGGTTTTCTTATCAGCATAATGTTTTTCCATAAAGGACAGGTCTCCCATACATGCTTTATTATGCGCCGTGTCCTTGAAGGAATTTCTCATCCCAGCTATGGTTCAAAACAATCTAACATCCATGAGGCAGACCTCTCAGCAAGTTCTTTCATTTTGTTCAAATCACCTGGAGTACTACAGCCAAAAGGTCAAATCATATCCAGAGCAGATCTTTCTTTCACGAGGAAGGTGACAAAAATTAAATATACAGCATATCAAGCAGAATGGGCCTTGGCCCTGCATTCATTGTTGTGTTTAAATGTAACATTTAAAATTCACCTACCTCCTCAGTCGGTCCTCTGTGTCTCTTCTGCTATAAAGCACAGAGGGATATCATTGTAATGGTTGTTGTTGGATTATCAGTGAATTGCAAGCATTTTTGTCCCGAGCCAAGTTTCTTGTGTAATAGTTGTATGACAGGCTGAGAAATATGATGTATTCAGGCTGAATGTAAAAGCTTTGGGCAGTGATGTAGCTAATTGGTGTTGTGTTTAACATGATAAGCAGTTTTCATTGGATCCTGATCTACAGCAGTTGGTGATGTTTTTCTTATCTCTGTGTTTATTTCCATTTCATTTCATGTTCTTCTGACTGACATCTGAACACATGACATAAGATTTACCCTTGTTAGGTACCTTATGTCCCAGCTCTCTCAGTCTTTAATGTTTTCTGCTCATATGTGTATCTGAATATTGTTTTTAATTGACTAAACCAGTGTAGTGAATGATTATTTCCTGCTCTCTAATGTGCAAGTTGATAGAATCAGTGTTCAGATGTCTTTGTTAAGATTTAATTGAAAGAGGTTACGAACATTGGGGGGTGTAAAGCCTTGTCGCTGCCTCTTCATAACCTGCCATACAAACCTTTTCAAGACCCCTTGTTTTGCCTATGGTTTTGTCCAAGCAGGCCTGGAGTTAAATGACCTCTGGCCTGATCTATAGACGGAATCAGATGCTTTTCCATCCTTCATTCTCATTCCTTAGTGTTCCATCCCACCAATTAGTCTTTGAGATCCAAATGCTCTAGATGACTAGCCCAACTGAAGCTTACACATTAAACATAAGTAAATCCTTTCTTGACTCTATTGCCCAATGGCCTTGATGTTCCCTGAGTTATCTATCCTTGCCTAGCTTCCTTCTTTACCCATCCTTGTCTTATGATGAAACCTTCCTTCCTGATTCTCAACAACCAAACTCAAACAATCAAACAAACAACCTTGAGCCTATAACTAGCCTAAAATCACAATTAAGAACTTCAAAGACATATATCCTTTGATAATCATAGAGAGATCCCTCTTTTGACCTAGGAGGGCTAGATCCTAAGGTCTGAAAGTGGTTCTATGTTGTCTCATCTTTTGGTCTCTGTCAACCTGGCCAAAACATGGGAACCCCAACATAATGGTGACTCCACTGGGGAATTCTGAGTACATTTCGTCTTAAACACTCTTTAAACCTTAGAAACTTAGAACTCTGGCTAGGTTGACGGTAAGTCACACCTTTCTTGAATCAGCCTCCATTATTTAATATCCACCATACTCTTAGACAGAGCCTGGATAGGGCCAGGTAGCCTCCAGATCTCATCCTCTCTTCAGAGGTGACATATATGGTAAATACCCTCCCATTCAATCTCTGGTTGGAGCTTGTTGCTTTAGAGGAGATTCATGAAAGTTGATAGTGTCTGAGCACTGTGGTGGACAGTGTACCCTAGAATCATCCTAAACCCTCCACCTGGCGATTCCATTGTTCCTAAACGTTAAAGACTCCACTGGTGATTAGTAGGCCTGCTGATTATCTCAGTTTCACATCAGACTCCACTGGGAGACCAGTCCCAAAGCATAATGAAGGCTCCACAGGGAGGCCAGTTCCCAAGACAACATTAACCGCAGTAGAAATAACAAGTAGGGCTAAGTTTCTTGGCTTATAAACAGCACTCTGGCTCACAGAACCATTCATAAAAGAGCTTTCCCTGATCCAAACCCACCTGAAACAGTTGATAATCCTGAGAAAATCCTTAAAAGAACGCTTGTGAGTAGGAGACCAACTGTTTCCAGTCACATTCATAGAGCTAATTCTGCACCAGAAGATCTTGCAGCTCTATTAGACCCTTTCTTCGACCTAGACCTCCAAAACAGATTACCTAGAACTAGGTCATTTAGTGTTTCAGACCAGCCAGACACTAGGGACAGCGAAACCCCTCCTTCCACACCACCTGATCTCCACTTTCTCCAAAACTTGGGGCTTTCTCACCCTAGATCTGCTCAACAGACTTCTACTGGTCCTACCATCCCTGTCATCTAACTACCAGCTGCTCAAGCCAACCCTATACCTCATCAGAACATCATCATGGCAGCCTGGTATGCACCTCTAGTTTTACCTCAGCCTCTACTGCCCTTACCAGATGATTATCAATCAAAAATCCCACACTTCCCTTCTAAATAGCCTACCACTGCACAACAACATGTAGATAAAATGGAGGACTCTTTCGACTATATGGAAGTTGATGATGAAACAATCAAAATGAGAATTTTTGCGCAGAGCCTGGGGGGAGAGGTTAAAAAGTGGTTTAAAAACCTACCTGCTGGTAGTATCCAAGATCTCCCTACTTTATACCAGACTTTCATCAACAAATGGGAAACTAGAGCAAACCCTCGCCAGCTCCTAGCAGAATACATGTCCCTTAAGAGGAACGTAGGGGAAAGTGTCCATGATTACACCACTAGATTCAATAGTATTTACAATGCTCTTCCCCCACACATGAAACCTCCACAAGGTATGGCCTTGGCCAAATATCCTGACGGATTTGATGCTAACATGGCCTATGAGCTCAGAGATAAAGAGTGTACCACATTGGAGGATATGCAGAAAGGGGCAGTAAACATAGAAGCAAACCTGATCGAGAAAAGAGCCAAACTGAGAGCTGAGAAGAGAGTAACATACAAGGATGACACTATAACCTCCACTTCAGATCCTAATATTGACAGATTGTCTAAGAATCTGGATAAGCTATGCCAAGTGGTCGAAAAGATGGCTATCACTCAGAACAGGAACCAAATCAAAACCAAAATCAGAACTTTAGAAGAAACAACAACACCCCCAACAGACAGAAAGAGTTAGATCAGCAAGTCATTCCCCCTTTCAAAAACTTTCTTGATGATGATGAGGGAATCATAGAAGATTCTGAAGGGAATGTGATAAACATGTTCAAAAAAGAGGACTCAATTCTGAACTGTGACTCAGAGGATGATCAGCCCTCATCTTCATATTGGGATGAGGAAAGATTAGAAACTGAAGAGTACAGACTTGGGTACCAAGATGCCATGTTACAGGTCAGAGAACAATATGGGCTCAGGAGCAAAAATAACCAGGACACTTCCAAAACC
Organism: Pinus albicaulis; assembly: GCA_034641835.2. Classification (NCBI taxonomy): domain Eukaryota; kingdom Viridiplantae; phylum Streptophyta; class Pinopsida; order Pinales; family Pinaceae; genus Pinus; species Pinus albicaulis. The sequence goes on along the minus strand of CM076570.1, from coordinate 1,442,330,546 downwards.
AAAACTCCTGAGGTGACCATCAAAAAGAGGCATGAAAAACCTTCTAAAGTAACTGCTGTAAACGATAAATCAAAAGCTGAGAGTTCTGAGGAAAACCAACAGAAAGGTACCCAAAACAATGAAAAAAAAAGTCAACCAACCAGTAGCACTAGCACCTCATTTAGTGCTCCTGACAAAACTATTCCTACACATGTACATAATGAGAAAACACAAACTGGTTCAGCCACTAAAACAGTGGCAGATAAAACAGATTTGAGCATTCCCAAAAGCCAATCCATTTTCAATTTAGAAAGTGAGATTGCAAAAATCAAAATCTCTGTACCATTATCTGAGCTAGCCTCTCAGGATGTATATAAAGGCCAGATTTTGAAAGCATTAAATCTGAGTATAAATAATGACACTGTAAATTTGAGTGATGATCAGCCTGCCCTCTTATTCGGTCCCAAGATTGAGGGGAAATTTCAGAAAGGGGTAGTTCCAACTTTTTATATCAGTCTTAACATTCATGATAAGATCCTCCATAATGCCATGCATGACTCCGGTGCATCACACAATTTAATGCCTAAGTCAGTCATGGAGAAGTTAGGCCTCGAAATCACCAGACCCTATAAAGACTTGTATTATTTTGACTCGAGTAGGGTAAAATGTCTTGGCCCGATCAAAGACTTGTGTGTGAGTTTGACTCAAATTCCTGCGAAATGTATGGTCATGGATGTAGTGGTGGCAGACGTGCCACCCAAGTATGGCATGCTATTGTCAAGATCATGGGGAGCCAAGCTGCAAGGCACCATGCAGATGGATGGCTCATATGCCACTATCCCTATATTTGGCCAATTAAGAAGACTGTATAGAGAGTCCCAAATGAAATTCCTAGTCAGTAGCCCCGAGAAACCTGAAACTTCACCATTATATTCTGTGCATACCGACCTTGACTCCTTCATCTTTTGTAATGATGAATCCTTAGAAGAGCCAGAGTCCGAGAGTAGGCATACAAATGAGAACACCGAGCCTATGGACCTTCACATAATGGCCACTCTGGAAGAATATGATCAGGAAAACCATGGGCAGCACACTGAAAACGAAGAGGAAATCAGTAATGAAGCCTGTAGGATCTGTGGTGGACCTCTCACTCCAAGTGAAACAGAAACAGAACAAGAACAACAAGCTAACCACCTTCCTGACATCCATGGCCTGTATGAATAGCAAGATAGCTTACAACCTAGTACATACCTCCCAACTCAACCTAATGGCGAATCCAGCTGTAAGGTAGAAAGTGAAGAGGAAGTAAACAAAGACCCCCTGTGGGAAATGAACTTTGATGGGTCTTGTACTAGACAAAGCGCTGGAGCAGGAGTGTGGCTGCGTAACACCGAAAATGATCACGCGGAGAGCCATGCTCTCAATCTGCATTTCAAATACACAAATAACATCACAGAATATGAGGCTCTAATCTTAGGTTTAAATCTATTGAAAAAATTAGGAGCCCATAGGATAGTTGTGAGAGGAGACTCTGAGTTAGTAATCAAACAGATGAATGGTGAGTATCCGGCAAAACACCCCAGGCTTAGGGAATATGATTTAGTATCCATTCCTAGTGGTCAAAACGCTATTGAAAATGGACTATCCTGCCTAGCTAACTCTTATAATAAAGCCCCAGTTGACCAACAAATCATCATTCAGACTAAATTCAGGCCTGCAGTGCCAGACAATGAAAAATACTGGCAGGTCTTTGAAGGAGACAAACATATTGAAGATTTCCTGGCGGGAAGAAATGAGTTTGAATTTTCTGATTCAGACTCAAAATCTGATGACAGCTGCCCAAGTAAGGATTCCCCAGATGAACTAGAAACACCTTGTAGTATAGAAATAAATTCGTTTTCTGAAGAAACTGGAGATTCAGCCATAAAACGTGAAAACGCAGATAGAGAAGAAATGGAGGTGTTGCAAGCCAAAGACAAGAACATACCAAGAGGCCTAGCACCCTTAGAGGATCTCTTTGATTTTGATGATGTTGCAAAGAAGCCCACAATAGAACATGCAGAATCAGATGTAGAAGAATGTAACATAGGCACTGAAGACAAACCCAAAATGATAAAACTGGCTAAGTTTATACCTGCAGACATGAAGAAAAGATATATTGACTTGTTTAAGGAATTCATTGATGTGTTTGCGTGGAGATATGAAGACTTAAAGGCCTATGACACCAACATTATACAACATAAGATACCACTAAAGGAAAATCAGAAGCCTTTCAGACAAAAAATTCGAAGAATTAATCCAAAAAAATTGCCTGCAGTAGAAAAGGAAATTAAGAAGATGTATGATGCAGGCATTATAGTCCCTGTAAGGTTTTCTGATTGGGTGTCAAACTTAGTCGCTGTAAGGAAGAAAGCAGGGGAGATTAGACTGTGCATAGACTTCAGAAACCTCAACAAAGCCTCCCTGAAAGATAACTACCCCTTGCCTAGAATGGAACATATCTTACAGAAGGTAGTGGGCTCTAAAAGAATCTCCCTGCTTGATGGTTTTTCAGGATACAACCAGGTTTTGGTACTCCCAGAAGATCAACTCAAAACAGCTTTTACCACTCCATGGGGCACCTTCATGTATGTGAAAATGCCTTTTGGATTGATGAATGCTGGAGCTACCTTCTAGAGAGCAATGGATATTGCTTTCTCAGATGAGATTGGACACTTTATAGTTATCTACTTGCATGACTTAACTGTATTTTCAAAAAAAGAAGAAGAACACTTAAAACACCTGAGGAAAGTTTTTGAAAAATGTAGAAGGTACGGTCTGTCCCTAAATCCTAAGAAGAGTGTTTTAGGGCTGCAAGAAGGTAAGCACCTGGGCCACATCATATCCGAGAAAGGGATTAGGATAGACCCCCAGAGAGTTGAGGGAATACTTCAAATTACACATCCAAGAAACATCAAGGAGCTACAGTCCTTCATTGGGAAGATCAATTTCCTTAGAAGCTTTATCCCCAACCTTGCTGAGCATCTTAGGAAAATGACTGAAATGCTGAAGAAAGATGCAGGAATCAAGTGGACTGTTGAAGCAAAAAAATATTTTGAGTCAGTAAAGCTCGCACTCACCCATGCCCCTGTCCTTATCAGCCCTGACTTCTCAAAAGATTTTCTGATCTTTTCATTTTCTTCCCCACACACGATAGCAGCAGTTTTGCTGCAGAAAAATTCGGAAGGTAAGGAACAGCCTATAGCCTTCTTCAGTAAAGCCTTGAGAGATGCACCCTTAAAGTACAACATCATGGAAAAGTATGCCTATGCCCTGATTAAGGCCTTAAAAGACTTTAGGGTGTACATTCTGCATTCTCACACCATTGCCTATGTGCCAAATATAGTGGTCAAAGATATCCTGTCCCAAGACCCGGATGGGAAAAGGGGCAAATGGATTGCTACAATTTTAAAATATGACATTGAAATCAAACCCACCAAGCTGATCAAAGGTCAAGGCCTGGCCCAATTAATGGCTGAATCTAATCTACAGGCCCTTGATATTAACATGATGAATGCCCTGGATGAGCAGGAAGGATTATCCCATCCAACTGTTGAAGAGCAATTTCAGAACTCTCCTTGGTATGCTGATATCCTTTACGTGCTCACACACCTCAATGCCCCCCCGGAACTGTCCAAAACAAAGGCCAGATTCATAAAACTCAAAGCTAGAAATTACTGAATTATGAATGAGAGTCTATATTGTAAAAATCCAAATGGACTTTTACTGAAATGCTTGTCTGAAATTGAAGCTGAAAGAATCAAACAAGAATTCCATGCTGGGGAGTGTGGAGGCCACCTGAGTTGGAAGGCCACTGCAAATAAGATACTCAGGGCTGGTTACTATTGGCCTACACTCTTTAGTGATGTTCATAAAATGGTCCTTACCTGCCACAAATGCCAAATTTTTGAGGGCAAAAGAAAGCTCCTTCCCCTCCCTCTGCAACCTATCACCATAGAAGGTCCCTTCATGAAATGGGGCTTAGACTTCATTGGAGAAATCCACCCCTCTTCTTCTGGGCAACACAAATGGATCCTGACTACTACTGATTACTTCACTAAGTGGATTGAAGCCATACCCACTAGGAATGCCACTGATTCTGTCATCATTAGGTTCCCAGAAGACTTTATCTTATCTCGATTTGGCTGCCCAAAGAAAATAATCACTGACAATGCTGCCGCTTTCGGATCCAAAAGAATGATTGATTTCTGTCACAGGTACGGAATTTCACTTTGACATTCAACTGCCTATTACCCCTAGGGTAATGGCTTAGCTGAATCATCAAATAAAAGCCTGGTTACAATCATTAAAAAGCTGCTGGAAGAGAATAAAAGATCTTGGCATAAAAAGTTGATACATGCCTTGTGGGCAGACAGGCTCACTACGAAGAAATCTATTGGCATATCACCCTTCCAGCTGGTTTATGGGACAGAAGCAGTTTTTCCTACTAGCCTTGGGATACCAGTGATAAAGCTTATTCAAGAAATCCAATCAGAAGAAGACAGCATGATAAGGAGAATTAATGAAACAATCCATCTTCAGCAAACAAGGGAGCAAGTTTATGACAGAGCTGTCAGAGTGTAGGAAAACATGAAGAGACGGTTTGAAAAAAGAACCAAAGTAGCAAATTTCAAGGTTGGGGACAAGGTCCTGAAGTGGGATTCAAGAAGAGAGGATAAAGGCAAACATGGCAAATTCGACATCTTGTGGCAAGGTCCCTTCATCATTGAAGCCACTGTGGGTCCTAATGCATTCTTCTTGCAAGAACTCGATGGTACAGAGCTGTTTGGGGGTCCTGTCAATGGCAGGATGCTCAAACACTTTTTCTGCTAATTCTCCATTTCCAGTTTCATTTCCATTGTATATACCGTTGCAAATTTTCATTTTCAGCAAAGTAGTGAAGAAATTATTCCCAAAAAAAAAAAAAAAAACATAATGAAAAGAGAGGTTCAGACATGCTCAAAACATGAACCTCTGAGGCAAAAGGATTGGCTCTAATAAACTCAAAATCTGAGCCAAAGGGAAGAAGAATAGCTGGTCCTTACAAGCTCAAAATTTGGATCAGCAGTGAAAGAAGATCCAGCTCTAATATGCCCAAAATCAGAGCTGGAGCAAAGGAAAGAAGTGACTCAAATACGCTCAAAACCTGAGTCACAAGAAAGAAAGAAGGATGTTTCACAGTTGCAAAATTCCATGCCTTCTCAGTTTTGTTTTCTTCAAGATTCTGCCCAGTAAGTCAGACAGTCTAATCCTGGCTTGGCTGTGTTTAAATTTCCTGTCTTAGAATGTAGGTGAAGAAACCTGTTGGACAGTTTAATCCCAACAGGTAGTAGTTTAGGTAGAGAATTGTATGAGGCCAACAGTCTAATCTGGCCTCATGGAGCAATAAGGATAGAATTAGAATAGGTTTTTTTTTTTTTTGCAAAATAAAATGTAAAGGGTCTGCTTATTCAAATGCACCCAAGGGAAAATTGTTAGAACTCTAGTTTGGGTAGGTATATTGGTTGGGAAAATGTTTCTGCTGATTTGTGTATCCGATATATTGTGGCAGCTAATCTAAAGGAAGAAAAAAATATGGCTTATAGAAGTAGGCATCCGGCCTACACCAAGAGATCAATTTCTGAATTCTTGACTCCTTCAAGAAGAAGCCATCCCCATGTGGAGCCACTGTTAGCCCCCCTATGAAATTTTTTGACATGCAAATAGGGGGCTAAATCATTGTTGAGTCTTCAAGGAATTCCTTTCCCCTGAAAATCCATCCTCCTTGAAGTCTCTCAATTGCTGTGCCTAACACAAATCCCCTTCTGCTAGTAAACTGCTAAAAAGGGCCTGTCATTCCTTCCTTTACCCCTGCAACATACATCAATTCCCCCCCTTTTCCCTTTGTCCAAATTCCCTTTCTGTTACCCTCATTTAGCCTCTTTTATTCCCCCTTGGCTCCCCTTCTATTTCCCCTTTTTACCCCTCAAATCCCCCTATACTACCCTTTAAATTCCCCCTCTTACCCTTTGTTTATCCCTTTTTCCCCTTTTTCCCCTTATCGTTTCCCTTTAAATCCCTTAAAACCCATTAAAATAGGCAAAAAACTCATATTCCGATCTTAATATAGTGCCTAGCCCCTTCCCGCAAGTCCCTTAACCACTTCCCACACATGCCCGTGCGCTGGGACCAAGCGCTTAAGTCCCGAGCGCTAATCGTAATCGGAAGGTCGGGCGGGTGCACAATTTCCTTTGTAATATCAAAACAGCCCTGATGCGATTTGTTTATAACGAAAGTCAGCCGATCTGTTCCGCACCATCGATCTATCACCAGATCAACGGCTGAGCGCTAATCGCAACTCCCTTCGATTGATCGCAAGTGCTTTCACCCATGCTCCGATTGCGATCCTCCCATCCATTCGTGACCGTTGATCTGTCACAAGATCTGACGGCCAACGCTCAATCGCTTACCCCTGTCTGATCGCAATCGCAAGTCGCAGCGGTGCTGCCCTGATTGATATCTTCCGATTCAATCCTGACCGCTAATCTCCCCGCGATCCGACGGCCCTCCGCTGATCACAGATCCCCTCCGATTGTGTTCTCCACCGTTGATCTCCCCGCCAGATCGACGGTCAGCGCTCAATCGCAGACCCTTCCTGATCGCTGATCGCAAGCCTTCTTCCCGTCCCCTGATTGCATCCTCACCATCCATTCTTCTCGCAGATCGACGGCTAGTGCCCAATCGCTTCCCCTTTCGATCGCTGATCGCAAGCCTTCCCTCTGTCTCCCGATTAAATCCTGGCCGTTCATTTATTTCACGATCCAACGGCTATCGCTCTCCCCTGTCGATCGCAATCGGAAGTTTGTGAGTGTCTCATTTTTGTGCCCTTGCGATTACGATCCTCCGATTGCATCTCCGTCGTCCGTCTCCTCCAGGATCTAACGGCTCAGGTTTAATCGCCCTCCGCCTCCGCTGGGTCCCACTTCTTACATACATTTTGTTGCATCTGTTTGCATTTCCATACATTTTCGCCAAAGTCTAAAGTTTCATATGTATTCTGCCATGTCCATAAGTCATACCATGGATCAATCTCCACCGTTGATCTTCGTCTCCAGGCTAGGATCTAACGTCTGCGCTGCATATTCAGACCAAACCCTATTTTCCGTGCACTCCAGCACTTCACTGCATTTTCATCGTTCGTTTACATAATACCGTTGTTTCCGCCACCCCCGCACCACCATTTCTTTCACCCTGCGTCCATTGCTCCGTCCACTGTTTTCTTCACAGGTGTGCTGTGTTGCAGAGTTTCTAGAGGATGGGACCGCCACTGTTCAATGTACTGCCTCAATGGCAAGCGGCACAGTCAGGATCAAATCCAATGAGCCAGTACCATCAGGAAAGTCAAGGAATGGGGCCGTCAGGACTCACATTAATGGAGAGCAGAGTTCAAACGCTGAAATCCTTTCGGCGCCATTAAAGGCTCGAGCTAACTCGGCAAAGGCAGTAATGAAGCAGCAAGGAGTTTCAGTACAGAGCAGAGGGATTAGTGCGCGTCAACGAAGATCTTGAGCTCTGAAACTGAGGTTTAAAGAGGCAAAGCATCATTTTGAAGACCCCGAGGATCGATTCTGGAGATCATGAACACCAATAAAAGGTAATATCAGGGTTTTCTTATCAGCAGAATGTTTTTCCATAAAGGACAGGTCTCCCATACATGATTTATTATGCGCCGTGTCCTTGAAGGAATTTCTCATCCCAGCTATGGTTCAAAACAATCTAACATCCATGAGGCGGACCTCTCAGCAAGTTCTTTCATTTTGTTCAAATCACCTGGAGTACTACAGCCAAAGGGTCAAATCGTATCCAGAGCAGATCTTTCTTTCACGAGGAAGGTGACAAAGATTAAATATATAGTGCATCAAGCCGAATGGGTCTCGGCCCTGCATTCATTGTTGTGTTTAAATGTAACATTTAAAATTCACCTACCTCCTCAGTCGGTCCTCTGTGTCTCTTCTGCTATAAAGCACCGAGGGATATCATTGTAATGGTTGTTGTTGGATTATCAGTGAATTGCAAGCATTTTTGTCCCGAGCCAAGTTTCCTGTGTAATAGTTGTATGACAGGCTGATAAATATGATGTATTCAGGCTGAATGTAAATGCTTTGGGCAGCGATGTACCTGATTGGTGTTGTGTTTAACATGATAAGTAGTTTTCATTGGATCCTGATCTACAGCAGTTGGTGATGTTTTTCTTATCTCTTTGTTTATTTCCATTTCATTTCATGTTCTTCTGACTGACATCTGAACGCATGACATAAGATTTACCCTTGTTAGGTACCTTATGTCCCAGCTCTCTCAGTCTTTAATGTTTTCTGCTCATATGTGTATATGAATATTGTTTTTAATTGACTAAACCAGTGTAGTGGATGATTATTGCCTGCTCTCTGATGTGCAAGTTGATAGAATCAGTGTTCAGATGTCTTTGTTAAGATTTAATTGAAAGAGGTTAGGAACATTGGGAGGTGTAAAGCCTGTCGCTGCCTCTTCATAAACTGCCCTTCCATACAAACCTTTTCAAGACCCCTTGTGTTGCCTATGGTTTTTTCCAAGCAGGCCTGGAGTTAAATGACCTCTGGCCTGATCTATAGACGGAATCAGATGGTTTTCCGTCCTTCATTCTCATTCCTTAGTGTTCCATCCCACCAATCAGTCTTTGAGATCCAAATGCTCTAGATGACTAGCCCAACTGAAGCTTACACATTGAACATAAGTAAATCCTTTCTTGACTCCATTTCCCAATGGCCTTGATGTTCCCTGAGTTATCTACCCTTGCCTAGCTTCCTTCTTTACCCATCCTTGTCTTATGATGAAACCTTCCTTCCTGATTCTCAACAACCAAACTCAAACAATCAAACAAACAACCTTGAGCCTATAACTAGCCTAAAATCACAATTGAGAACTTCAAAGACATATATCCTTTGATAATCATAGAGATATCCCTCTCTGGACCTAGGAGGGCTAGATCCTAAGGTCTGAAAGTGGTTCTATGTTGTCTCATCTTTTGGTCTTTGTCAACCTGGCCAAAACATGGGAACCCCAACAAGGACCAAACACTTTTTTCTTTATCGCAAGCGTAGAATCTAAAGTAACCGAGATCGATCAGTCAGAATTCACGAAACGCGATCAATAAAACCCTTTTATAAGACCAAATGTTGTGTTGATACCTTTATAAAGGCCTTGAAATATTTCTTAAGTCCATTAAGCACTTGAAACATTCTTCGCATAAGGAAAATCCACTTAAAGAGTCCATAAATAAACCACGCATTGCAAATTAAAAAACATAAATGAATTTTGAAATAACATAACTCCGAACTTGAGATCTTGCGATACTGCGACATTGCGATATATTAATCTTGCGAGATTGTGATTCCGTGATATTGCGATGTTGCGAGATATTACGATTGCGACTTTATTATATTGTGATTTTGTAATATTGTGATTTATCGCAATTGAAAAATAGGCATCACACTTAAGTCATATTAATTTTAAATATGGTTTGGGATTTGTGATGCAATTTTTTGACAAGACTTGAAAGGAATCACACGTAGGCCTTAATCCATAATTAATAAAAAAATCAACTACATTTACTCTTTTAAAGGCTCGAGGAGATTTGTATCTGTTTACTCATGCTTGCAATAAAAGTCCCATCCCTATCAAATTTATTGTTTTAATTTTCCATTCTCATCTTTGCTTTACGTTCATTCTATTTTCTCTATTGCTCGAACTCAGGAAATAACAGTTAGAGATGACTAAGAAATGAAAAAAATACAGTCGAGGCTTCTTCATTCGAAGACTCGAACTTTCATCCACTCTTTAGTGATATTACATGCAACAAATATGGTGGAACCACGTCATGGGAAGCTAGGTATAATCTATTGGAGGATGAAGATTCAAAGGTATTGGAAATCAGAGCAACGGTCGACGCTAAAATCTCATTTAAAGCTTCCTCTTTTGAAGCAGTGTGTTCTTTCCTACACAGAATAGTTGTGAGCCCTAAAATATTTCCATATATAGATATGGTGAAGTGGATTATTGACAATGTATATATCTCAGAAGGGACATTCAGGAATTCAAGACAAGAAATTATGGGGTCATTTACCTTAGGTAATTTGCATAGAATCTATCATCTGCCAGAACCTCAAAATTCCTATGATAAATATTTCATTTAGTTGTTCAAAAAACAAAACAAAGACCCGATATATTCCATGCAGACTTGGAGGTCCGGTTCTAGCAGATTCAAACAAGAGAAAACTGGTATGTACCCAATTACACCTCTATCAACCCCACATAGTTATGTAGCTGCTATGATGTGTAGGATTTTTGGGAAATCTAATAATACCAAGTTTTCTATGAAATGGATTCCATTAATTGATGCAGTTGTTAATGCCACAGTTATGAATTGGAGTAATATTTTGTCTGAAAATTTGGTTATGGCCATTAGAAAATATAGACAATATAGAGTTGTCTCTACTTAGGTTATCCCCTCCCTTTTTTATGAGTGCATATGTGATGGATGTGATTTGTTTCTATACAAGATTTCCTAATATGGGTTGGAATTGGACTCTCAAAGACCCTACTCTTATCCATGTGTATCATAATATTTTGTGGGAATCGCAATTTCACCCACATTTTTATAAGATTTTTCAAAGTATTATGTTGCTAATCAATCAAACTATTTTTGATACAAAATCCCCAAGGCTTTCAAAAGAAGCAAAGATAGACATCTTTCTAGTCGCAGGATGGTTTGGTGAAGAAACATTTACTTATATCAAGGTTTTTGGGAGTATTTCATCTCCCCGTGTTCTTCCTTATTATGTCCCTAAAAAGTTACTAGCAAGATAGATTTCATATCAGTCAATAGGGGAAGGCATTGTTAAAACCAAAAAAGACATGAAGAAATCTATCTGGCGGATTTTTCTAGTGTAATGTAGTTCTTTTTCCTTATTTGATTTTGGACACACAGTTAAAGAAATACAGAATATTTCTTTCTTGAATCTGGCTACTATGCCAGGTAGATAGTATGATCCCAACAAAGTCGCCTATGGCTTTACTTCCATGGTTAAAATTAGATAGTTCATTCATGAGAAAGATGAATTTAATGATATATCTGGAAAGGCCGAGACATTCTCATAGTTATTTCATTTGGAATCAATCAAATTAACCTCAACTGACCTCAATCGTTTTCATATTTACAAGAATAAAATATTGACAAGGGTTCCATTAGACCTATTGAAAATTGAGGAAACAAAAGAGCCTACTCCCAGTGTAAGCTTAGAAGAAACTTTTGTCCATAATTCTGAACAATAATATCGAGAGAAATCAATTCAAGGTTCAAAACTTTTTGAACATCAATCTCAGCGTCATGAAGAAAGCCCTAAGGAAAGTATTGAGAAAGATACATAGAAAAACAATGGGGAAACAATCAAAGAGACCTTGGCTGAAGAACAATTGGAGATTGATTCTACACAGTTTCACATAGAGACGGTCATAATAAATGACCTAGATCAAGAATGGGAGAAATTCGGACAAAACCTCCAAGTACAACAAATAGAGATAGTAATTGAAGGAAATTTTGGATTACATACTCCTAAATAGCCTTAGCAAATTACAAATCCAGAAGCAGATGTTGAAATAATCCCGACCTACCCAACATAACAAATTGTTTTGAGAATCGAAGAGATACCCCCTTTATAAATATTTTATATTATAGCACAAAAAGCAGTGGTGAGGAGACATAAAAATAAAAGAAAGATGGATTCATCAACAACAACTCCATATAATGAATTAATGGAGGTTGTGTGGAAAGACACCCCCATTGATCGATCAGAAAACCTGACAAGGCTGTCTCAATTCGTAGGTGCTTATGCGACAATGAAAATGGATAAGGTATTAGAGGTTAGTCTTCTGCTTAAATATAAAAATGAAATAATTTAGTTGTTATAGTAACAACTTGAACATGAAAGACAAAACGTCAATAAACAAGCATAGTTGCAGATGATACTGTTTCAGAAATATTTTGAGCATATGAAGTTACAACACCAGGAAAGCATCACAGAAAAAAATACATAGATTCAAAAAATAAAAAATGCAGTATATATGCTCAGAAATCAGCCCCATACAGAAGAATTCATCAAAGATAAAATTGAGTTAAACACTCAATTTTCAAAACAATAAGAAATATTTTGTCAAAGAATCTCAATGATCAAACCATATTGTGAAAAAAAGTGATACATTACTCAATCAAGTGGTTGATCAAAGATTAGAGTATGAAGAGTTTGATAAAAAGATTTCAGAGTTTATTTTCTGGCGAAATTCTAAAGAAGGAAGAAAATATGATCTGCCAAAGGTTGAAGAATCCCACAAAAATATTCTATTTACAGATTGAGATATGCAATTAAAACAAGCAGAAATGGAAACATCTAGAGTAGATGATATAGAAAGAAATATAATTGAAAATGTAAATGAAAACATTCATAATATGAATATCATTAAAGAATGCAAGCCTGGAATTTTCCCAGATATCAAAAAATTAGAGGGACAGTGGAAAGAGACCGCCAAAAATCAAATTGAAGTAGTTAAACAACTATCTAATCTTGACTGTGAATCTCTGGCAGTTTCTAGTAAAACCATACAGTCAATGGATGGCTTTGCATTGTCTAATGAATTCCACTCAAAAGATGGTGCCACCTCTCTTTTTTGTTGTATTTATGGTAAAACTAAGATCCTAAGTCAGCCAACCAGCCTAGGTGAAGCCAATGTTGGATATCTGTGAATTGAAAATCTCAATGGCAAGGAAGGACCATTCAACATGATAAAGCACATCATTATATTTTTTAGTTTTTATCTTTCTTTTTTTTCAGTATTCTAAGGAAGGTTTTTTGAAACCTCCTCATATTTTTATGTAATAATATATTTTTGATACATATGTAGTATTATTTAAAATTCTCTCATGCATTTAGAGAGGGATCCAGGATTTTATCAGAAACACTTTGCAAAATCATGCATTTATGTACTTTTGTGCCTATTTTGATGAAATATATGGAACAAGATCTTGATTTTCTTTGATATTGAAACATACTCAACTAAATTTTCATTTATGTACACTTAGAGTGTATTTGGTTGAAAAGAAGCATATCAACGTTGTTGATTTCATGAGTATAACCTTTCATATCTAGTATTTCTATCTTTATGATTGAGTTTTGTTTATGTAATAGCAATAATGTTCCTTATATTATGTTATATGTGAGATTTGAAGTTACAGTTTTTCATTAAAGCACTATTGTATGATGTTTCATTTGTAATTCCTTATTGAGTATATGATCAATTGACAAATGTGCTATAGTTTCACAATTATTTTGCCTAACTATTTAGTCAAAATAATTATCTTTAACAGCTTCATCTCTTATAGAAATTGAATGATATTTATTACTTTTTGCTTTAAGATATCTTTGTAGATCGCATGAGTTAATTGATATCCCGATTATAGATTAAGTTAAATATTAGATTAAATATATGCATATGTTTTTTTATTTAAATAGATCATTTATTTTAGTTTAAAATCATTTTCCATTTAACCATATATAAAACCCATCATAATATCAAATATTTGCTAGGAAATTGGTCCCATTATCCCAAGTTGGAGCCACTATACCAAACGAAAAAGAAGTTTCTTCTAAGATCTGGACCAGGTGGTTATCCCCCATGTTGTTGCAATGGAATTCTGGGGCTTCAATAGGACCCAACACTGAAAATTCTTCCTAATGTGCTCTTTTGGTCTAATGGACTTCCTTCCTAATCTGCATCTTTGAAGCCACATAACTCCACATAACTCCACTGAGTGGTGACTCTAAGGTATTGTAGTACATGTTTAGTATCCCTCCAAAATAATTTTGTTGGTTGAACCATGGCTTGGCTCAACAAGTTGACTACATAACACATGTTTGTTCATGTGTTCACTAGATACATGAGAAATCCAACCAACTATCGGTACACAGTAGCATCCACTTCCTCACCTGAAATGACATCCTCCTTCCTCCAGTTGGTTGCTAGAGGAGTCTCAATGGGTTTTCATCTGTCCATGTGGAACTTATGAAGTATCTCGTTGGCATACTTTCCCTGAGAGACAAATAGTTCCCCTTATCCTTGCCATACTTCCAAACTAAGGAAATAATGCATCAGACCCATGTCATTCATTTCAAACTCTCTTGCAAGGTTATCCTTGCAAGACATGATAATATGTTCATCACTAGTCAAAATCAAGTCATCAACATATAAGACAATAATGAGCAGTTTATCTTCTACCAAAATGTGGTAAAGGTTTTTATCTGCTTCACTTTTGGTGAAACCCAACCCAGTGAGGTAGCTATCAATCTTGGTGTACTAAGCAAAGGGTGCTTTCTTCAACCCATACAACACTCGCTTGAGTCTGCACACATGCGACTCTCTGTTGATGGGCTCAAATCCTTTAGGTTGTTTAATGTACACCTCCTCCTCAATAAATCCATTGAGTAATGTTGTATTCACATCCATCTGGTGGATCCTTCAACCCATCTATGCAACCAGAGCAAGAATTTATATGATGGAAGAGTGCATTGTTACATGAGAAAAGGTATCTTCATATTAAATTTGTGCAACCTAAGAGTACCTCTTGGCCACAAATATGGCCTTATGCTGCTCTATGCTTCCATATACTGAATTATTTACCTTTTAAAGCCATCTCAGACCTACTATTAATTTATCTGTTGGTCTTGTGTAATATTCCAAAATGGAAAAGGGAGGAATATAGAACAAATGCAGAATTCCAAATAAAGAAAAACAAAAATATAGCACTAAAATCTGGAAAATGTCGGAAATATGCTGCAACTGAAATTTACATCAAGACATTATAACTATGAGTAGAAATAGTTGAGTCATATCATTATAAACAACAACAAATATGAATGTACATAGTGCTCCAAAAGGAATGCACTCTTTTGGCTCCCTGTGATTTGCAATATTGGCATGAACAAACACCGTAGGGGCCACATCAGAACCACTTTGGAATCCTAGGACCTAGCCTTCCTGGATTCATAGAGGGATCTCTATATATATGTGTTTTCAAATGATATCTCTTTATGATTTTTTTTATGATATTAGGCTAGTTATGAAGTTATAAGGACTTGTTTGATTTGGTTGATTAATTGAAGAGGTTGATAGATCTGTGGTATGATTAATTCAAGGAATTTTTCAGCTGAATAGATAGACTATGAGAAAAAACTTATCCATTGGGCTATGGAGTCATAAAAGGATTTAATTTCTCATCAACTCTGCAAGTGTTTTCATAGGGAAAACTAACTATATCAAGTGGATCTCTTATATTAGATTGTGATATGAAACAATAATAAGTTATGAAGGCAGCAAAGCTATAGTCAGTTAAGAATCTTCTAGCTCCACTTTAATAAGAAAATCCTTTTAGGTAACTGTTTGAGGCAAACCAAAGGATAGGGCATACCATAGACTTCTTTGGCCAGAATTTAATAAGAAAACCTTTAAGACAACAATCTAGCAATTCAAGAATTACTTTCAGACAAAGAAAACATATAAGATAACAGTGAGAGCAGCTAAAGAGCAAGCTAAACCTATCTTCTTTAACTCAACACTCAAAAGACCTTCAAAGAAACATTTTGAGGTAGACCAGAGGATAGGGCATACCATATACTTCCCTAGTTTAGACTCTACTAAGTATACTTCAAAATAAAGGCCTTAAAAACAATATTTCAAGCTACACCAAAGAACATGGCTTACCATAGACTTCTTTGGCTTGGCTCTATTAAATTATTTCTAAGGAAACAAGCTATATGGAACTGGAGAGAAATCAATAATTCTCCAATCAAACCTTGCAGAAGAAAACATAAAGATAAAGAAGGCAGACAGAAATAGGGTGCCAAGACAGCATATCCTACTCTAAAATTTCTGTTCTTTTATCAGAGAATATGGACAGAATGTAAAACATGAGAAAGATAATGACAAAGAAGGAAAACTTCACCATTAACATAGCTCAAGAATCATGTGAACGTGCTTGTATTACTGATGATCAAAACAGTTACATTACTCCATGTACAATAGCTCTTTGCAACTCAGAGGTTTCTCAAATCTAACCTAACAATCCTTAACTAGCTCAGCAACAGAAATTAGTCAAATAACCACCAACTAACCAACGCTAAGAATGAAGCTTATATGCAGTATTTATTTTCAAAATGAGGAGGTGGTGCTAAGCTAGGGTTTAGATGTCATTTATTACAGATTTAACGAGTTTTTGACCTTTGAGACCATTCAAGGCCCAAGGCAAAAATATCTGAAGGTGTTTCTCTGAAATAATAACTCCTAACTTAACTTCTGAGTTAATTTTTGTGAAATGTTTGACTTTAAGGCTTCATCAATAAATTTACAGTAACTGGTGGTAGATGAAAAATAACTCTGACTGTGTGTAATAACTATTTGATGCTTTATTGAAAGAAAACATGATGTATATGGAAAAATATCCTTTTGAAGAAGTAATTGCTGTGGATTTGATCTTTAGAATGTGTTTTTGTGCTAATATGCCTCTGTTTTATCTTTAATTCCTGTATTTGGCCTCTAAACTTTGATTTGTCTTTTAACATTCTGTTTCACTGTCTTTTTCTATGATTTTGCCTTTATCTTTGTTTACTTTATTAATCCTTTTGATTAACCTTTTGATCTTCTGTCTTAACCTTCTAATCCTTCAATCTCTGCTTTATATCTTCATTGTATTTAATCTCTGCTTTATGTCTTCATTATTTTTAATCTATGCTTTATTAGCTAACCCTCATGATTTGTCTTTTGATCCTTGATTAGCCTTCTAACCTTCTGATCTTCACTATCAATGTCTTCTTAATTGTTTTACCTTCTTGTGACTGCCTCAATCTATTTTTGTTTTGTGTGCAAGGAGGCATTTCTTTCATTCCTAGAGCATTGAGTAACCATCAATAATCATGTTTTATCGATGATTAAACTTGACATAGGGCCTCTGACCTTTTAATGGAGAAAATTCTTTGGATCGTCATCCAAATCACTCGTTAAAACATTTTTCTGGACCATCGGGATGCATTCCTTCCTTTCTTCCATGAAACCTACACATTAAAACAAACAATTAACTTTAAAACCTGCATGGGGAGGGTTTTATTCCTTTTCCAGTGGTTTTTTGGCTTTCGCAGGGTGGAGAATGGTGTTTTGGTCTTGGTTCCATAGGCGGAACCTGTGTGAAGTTTGAATGGAGGATGGAGGTTTTTAAATCTTGGCGTGGAGGGAAAAGTGATTTTCAAAAACCGGGGAGCGGTTTTCACATGGTCAGAGAAGCGGTAATGGTATTTGGGGTGGGCATGCGAATCAACTTAGTGACTACCACGTGGAAGGTAAAAACCACCCATTTCGCACGGTCAGAGATTGTTTAACCTGGGTGAAATTAGATTTGTGATATGCGATATCAACCGTTAGATCTTGGGAAGGCAGATCAACGGTGATCGCAAGATTTGGGAGCGACGGGCAAGTACAAAGGTGGAGCTTGGGGACAGGTGTCAGAGTATGAATGGGCATGGGTTTTAGTGGAGAGCAGGGCCCAGGGACTTAATAAACCAAGCGTATGCGCCCGATTTATAAGGTAAAAGAATGGTTTTGCGAAGATTTTTTCAATTAAAGGTGGAAGTCTTTGAAAATTAAAGTGGGGTTATGTAATAAGCAGGGTTAGGGTCATATGGTGACGGGGGAGTGTGGTTTTAAAGTGGGGGGCTTAAAAAATTAAAGGTTCGGGTTAATAAAACAAAAAGAGTCGGGCTTATTTTTGATAAAAACAGACTTATATTTATAAAAGGTGGGGTCCCGACAGTTTTAATATTTTAATTAAAATAATGTAAAAGAGGTTCTTTTACATTGTTTTGATAAAATAAAGGAAAAGGACGAATGAAAGGGGTTTTATGAAGGTTTTTTAGAGGGGAAAATGAGTAAACGAGAGTGTGGGTAGGGAGGGAGAGTGAAAATGATAGAAACAATCCCAAAAGGAGTTCTTCAAGAACAACAAGGTAACCTTTGAAAGGGCAGAGATGAAATATAGTGAAAAATATTTTCTGGGGATAATGAAGGCAGTGAGATTTGTAAAGATAGCTGACAGGCCAATAATGCTATCTCTAGATTCTTGTAGAAGATACATAGTCATCTAGTGAACTCTGTAGAATACAGGAGTATAACAGTTACTCCAGCTGGAGAGGATAGCTCCTTTAGGAGGTGTCAAGAACCTCAGAGATAAAATCTCTGAAATAAGTAGACCACTGCCTTGATTTGTACTTGAAAAACCTCTTTCTTCAATTTGATGATTTGTTGATGTTTTTTTGAAGCTGTGATCTCCAAAATCTGAAAAACATGATTGCTTCAATTTGAAATCTACCTACCCATCATACTTTCCTAACATTTTTCTTCATTGGGTGCATTTATATTAGCCAACCCTTGACATTATTTTCTTTTGAAAACAATAAACTATCTACTTCTACACTTATTTCATCCAAAAACTTAGATTAGACTGATGAGATTTTTATTCTCTAGCTAATCTACTTATCTGTCAAGATTGAACAATTTGACAAATTTTTATTCCCTAATCTCTTAACATGAAATTGAAAACATGATCAAATCAAGATTAGACAGTCTGATTTGTCATGAGTTGTGGTATTAAGTACGAGCTGCACACAGATTTATTTTGCAGAAAGTAAAACTAAAAAACTTTGAGGGCTGTAATCTGAAATTAGTTATGCATCCCTCTCTTTCTCTCTTGGCTCAGTTTTGAACATTGGAACCAATATCTTTTCCTAATCTAATCTACTGATATTCCAAGTTTTAATGGTTTGAAAAATATTCATTCACTAACCTTTCAGTAGAAATTTAAAAATTGTTCAATCATGATTAGGCTGTATGATTGAATAAAACTTCCTCTTCCAATGTAGAAGCATTTGGACTTGCACACTTTCAAAAATATTCTTTTTCGGTATGGGGCTTTACCTTTTTCTTTTTATCTGCCCTTTTTTCTTCTTTTTCTCTTTGTTTTTGTGTTTATTCTTTTGATATTTTCTTCAAACAGTGTTATGTACAATGAATACAACTTCAAACTGATATTTTTAACAAAAATAATGCTTGAGCATCCTGCCATTGACAGGAGCTCCAAAATTTTTTGTTCCATCCATTTCTTGTAGAAAGAATGCATTGTTACCTTTCACAGAATGGATTATATATGGGCCTTTCCATAGATTTTCAAATTTTCCATGCTTTCCCTTGTCTTCTCTTCTTGAGTCCCACTTCAACACTTTGTCACAAATATAAAAATCATTTTCTTTGGTTCTCTTATCAAACAACTTCTTAATGTTTTCCTGCACTTGCTATGTTCTATTATATACTTCCTCTCTGGTTTGCTGCAACTATATAGTCTAATTTATCCTTCTTATCATGTCATTTTCTTCAGATTGTACTTCTTATGATCAGCTTTGTTGTGGCTCCTAGAGACAGCCTTTAGTTGTATAAAGACCAGTGCCTAGGACATCTTAAATGCAAGGAGCATATGACTCAAATGACTGCAGTTGGAAATGTTTGGCTCTCATGCAACTGTCACTCAGATGAATGGTTTTAATAAGGGTGGATCCAAAGACCCAAATTTAAACACAACAACTAGGAAATCTGCAGAAACTGAGTACAAACTACAATAAGTAAATGCATCAGACAGCTCTAAAATAGAATGCTGTAAAAGGGGGCCGACTTCTAAAATGAATACACAGCTATCAAGTTATATGTGAGTGATGACTATGGCAGAATATGGAGTAAGATATCAACTATAACTGGGCTTATTCAAGGATAATAATCCATATATACTGGGCTTATTCAAAGATAAGAATCCATATATCTGGGCTTGTTCAAAGATAAGAATCCATTGTATTTAGTATCAGAAGAACGGCGGAAGAGATAGAAAATGAACAATGTATCATGCCTGGGACATATTTAAAGTGATATGGATTATAAAACATGAGTATCTTCTATGATAAGTTCACATCCAAACATGGGAGCACTCGCATTCCAAAACCTGTAGATACGAGGAGTATGGATAAATATAAAATGAACACTTATATTAAAATACAGAGAGAGAGAGAGAGTTACAAATTGTGAATCATCCCGAGTAGAATCCCCAATTCCAGAAAAACTTCTTATTACTGAATCCCTACGGGATATTCAAACATCCACTATCAAAGTTCATACAAAATACATACAGAATCCTCGAGCTAGTGAGTCCTTTGGAAAATCTGGAACCCTCTGTTAGTGTTTTCTTCTTTTTTTTATAACCTCTGATTCCTATGCACGAGAAAACATTTTGGGAAAATATCTTCCCCGCATGCTTGTATGTTGTTTCAGGTCTAAATCAAAAACATAAATGTTGATGAGGTAGAACTAACTCTCATCATCTTACAATGCAGGCCTAAAGTTGTTTCTAACTGAAATGTAAACAATTTACTAACTGAAAGTAAAAAATGCAGGAGTGAAATAAGGATTTCACCCGAAATGACAAAGTGAAAAGGACATAAGGTAAAAATGCCACACAGGCCCAATCATGAATTATCATTGCTATTTGATGAGGTAGAGCCACTGCTGCTACTGGCGAAGGCTATACCGTTAGTCATGGGAAGGACTGGCCTTTTGCGTTGGAGGGTGCGGCACTGCTGGTAGTGGATGAGTTGGCCTTCTGCATTGGAGGGTCTTATATAATGGCCAATGGTCATGATCCATTGACTGAGACGTGAAACTGACCGGTATTATCACTTTTATTTGCTTCCTGGGCATGGAGGATCGTCAACCTCGGCCTCGAGCCACTGTGATTTGCTATGAGATGGCCTGTGTACTTAAAATGCCATGAAAACCTGTACAAATACCAAACCAGTTAAATAAATCCTGCGATGAGGGGTAGACTGCTTCAGAAGGCTCGGGTGAAGGTGGAGGAGCAGTGCGAAGGCAAGGAATGCAACGGAGGCTTTTCCATGGCGAAAACATGGTTTAAATCCAATCTGGCGCAAAACTATGTGCAAGGCGGTTTTGCGGAAAACCGGAGTGGTTTTTGTGTTGGTGGGAGGCAGTAAGCGGTAATAAGAGAAATGAACGCGATACAGTCAGGTGGGTGATGTGTGTCTTAAGAAAACCACTTATTTCGCATGGAAATAATGCAATTAGGTTATTTGATGAAATGAACATGAAGAGGAACACAAACCGTTTGATCAAAACAATCTAGATCAACGACGGAGGAAGAATGCGATGGATGAACCTGCGCGGTTGGGTGGGACCAGCGATGACGTCAGAAAAGATGTCTCGTAGCGAGAAAGTAAATTGCAGGGTTAAAAAGTATGGTTATGTGCGAACCGTTGGATGGAAAGGATCAATGGTGGAGATTATCTCGGAAGATCGACATATCGGCGGAGAAATAAAAAGTGAAAATGGAGTACACGAAGTGCGATGCGCAATGGATGGGCAAAGAAAAACGACCATTATATTCAGGAGGAGATCAACGGTCAGGATTGCGTCAGGGTTTCACGCATCGGCGGAAAAAAAATAAAAGGAAGGGGATGGAAATGGGAAGGAGAAATGTGTGATGCATAAGTGAAGCACAACGACCATTATATTCGAGAGGAGATCAACGGTCGGGATCATGTCAGGGTTTCGCACATCGGCGAAAAAGGAGTTCAACGAATAAGGAATGTAGGGTGGCGATGAGTGATGTGCAATAGCTAATAAGCGGAAATGGAACGTGTGATGGCCGTTGGATTTGTGGATATCAACAGTCAGGATCTCTTCGGTAGAGATGAACCTCGGCAATGAAACAAAGAAAAAGAGTGGAGTTAGGAACCAGTGAAGTCTGATGGCCGAAAAGGGCTTAAGGACTTTTAGCTATCAGTCGCAGAGCGGGATCATATGAGAAATGGGGGCTAAGGGCTTAAGCCGAAAGGCGCTTAGACGCCTGATATGTTAAAATAGCACTTTTAAAGATAAAGGGTGGAATTTTAGCCTTTTCAAAGGTTCTGATAGGTGAAAAAGGGGCTTTGATTGTCCATTTAGTCCTTGTTGTATTTGCTTTGCAATATAGGGTCCCTTATCATTAGACATCCCAGCTCGGTGAGGGATGTCATAACAACATTGGCTCCTTTTGGGGATGACCCGTTTGTCCTCAAATGCATCGAGAACTCCGTAGACCATCTGTTAACTTCCTTCCTACAAACACAGTCCTTTGATGCCTTCTCTTCTTTCCTCATGACAAATCAAAACAGAAAAAATCATAATAAAAGCAACTGAATAATGTACAATATCATATAGCCAACCTTTCGGCTTGAATCAATACTAGAAAAAGGGTTTTAATAATTTCCCATTCATAGGGGCTTCGAGAAGATTACCCTGCAAATTTTCCAGTCTGAAAGTGTTGTTTCCTCCCTCTTCATAAATTTTGAAAGGTCTAAACCAAAAAGGATCGAAATTTCCATGCTTTCCTTTCTCAACCCTTCTTATATCCCATCTTCGCACCAGATCTCTGACCTGAATCTCTTTATCTTTAGCATGCTGATCGAACAGGTCTTTTATTTTCTCTTGGTACTCAGTCAACCTCTGATTTACTCGACTTCGAGTCTCTTCCAACTCTACTAACTGATTCATTCTTCTGGTAAGATCGTTTGGTTCCTCTTGACAATCTTGCATGAACCTAGCCACAGGTAAAGCCAATTGTATCGAGAAAAATGCTACTCTACCATAGACCAATTCGTATGGGGATTTTCCTGTTTACCTCTTACTAGTGATTCTATTTGCCCATAGCGCAAACTTGATTTGGGAATCCTAGTTCTTCTAGTTTTCATTTATGGTCTTTTTCAATGCCCTTACCAATGTCTTGTTTGAGGATTCTACCAATCCATTTCCCTGCGGATAGTATGCAGTAGAGTGTCTTAACACAATATTATATTGTTGGCAAAAATTGATAAATTTGACGGACTTAAAAGCCTGAGCATTATCTGTGAAAATCTTAGCAGGGCAGCCAAACCTTGAGATGATGTTATCTTCCAGAAACTTGATCACCACTGTGTCTGTAGCATTCCTTACTGGCATAGCCTCTACCCATTTAGTGAAGTAATCGGTGGCTGTTAGTATCCACTTGTGTTGCCCATGTGAGGCGGGATGAATTTCGCTGGTGAAATTGATTCCCCACTATTGGAAAGGTTCTTCTATGTGTACCGGGATCATAGGCAAAGGTGCAAACTTCTGCCTTTCAGCAAATTTCTGACATTTTTCACAGGCCCTTACCCGAGTATGAACATCTCTAAAAATTTTGGGCCAGAAAAAGCATGCTTTCAGAATATTGTGTACTGTGGCCCTCCAGCTGTAGTGGCCACCACAGGTGCCCTCGTGGAATTCTGCCATCACTTATTCTACTTCGTTTTCCATGAGACATAAAAGTAGTATGCCTGATGGGTCTCTCTAGTACAAACAGCCATTTGCTACGATGAACTTTTGAGATTTTAGCCTTAGCATTCTATACTTTGTCTTGTCGCAGCTTGGAGGACATCTAAGAGTTAAAATGTATTCTACAATTTATTTGTACCATGCACTGAGAAGGTACTTCATATGGGTCTTTTGTGTAGAAGTTTCTATCTCGCGCTACTCATCTGCTCTTCCAGGCTCTTCATTGGCCACCATAGACAAAACTATCTCCAAAGCATGACAGTTTGATTCGGAAAGGATCTTGGCTAATCCCTGTCCCTTTATTAGCTTAGTGGGGCGTATCTCCAACTCATAATCCTGTATCTTGGCTATCCATTTGCCTCTCTTTCCTTCACTATCTCCCTGAATCAAGATGTCTTTTACAGCTGTTGTGGGTACGAATGCAGTTATAGCTTACTGCAGTACATACATCCGAAAAGCCTTCAGATATTTGACCAAGGCATAATCTTGTTTCTCCAGAATGTTATATTTTAGCTCAGCGTTGCGAAGCACTTGGCTGAAAAAGGAAATGGGTTGTTCATGACCTTCCTCATTTTTCTGCAATGATACAGCTGCGACGGTGTGGGGAGATGTAAACAAAAATATTATGAAGGGTTTCACATAATCCGGTCCTGCCAATACTGGGGCTTCTGCAAAAGCATTTTTAATTATGTTAAAAGCTTCCTGCGACTCAGTAGTCCATTTTACTTTGTTATCCTTCTTCAGCATCTCAGTTATATACTGGACTATCTCTGCATAGTTCAGTATGAATCTTCTCAAGAATTTGATACATCCAAAAAAAACTTGGACCTCTTTCTTGTTTATGGGAAAGGATATACCATTTATGACTTCTACCCTTTTTGGGTCAATTTTTACCCCTGCCTTTGTTACAATATGCCCCAACAGTTTACCCTCTTCTAAAGCAAATAGAAATTTTTGGGGGTTTAAAGACAATCCATACCTGTGACACTTATCAAAGGTTCTGCACAAATGCTCTATATGTTCAACATTTTCCTTTGAGAAGATTGTGATATCATCCAGGTACACCACCACTAATTTGTCTTGTTCCCCCACAAAATCAATTTCCATGGCCCTTTGGAATGTAGCTCCTGTATTGATCAATACAAACGGCATTCGAGCATACATAAACATTCCCCAAGGAGTAGTAAATGCAGTTTTCTTTTGGCCCTCCAGAAGCACTGCTACTTGATTATACCGAGAAAAGCCATCCATCATAGACATTCGTGAAGATCCTACCACCTTCTGCAATATATGGTCCATTTTGGGCAGCGGATAATTGTCTTTCAGAGAGGCTCTGGTCAAGTTTCGAAAGTCAACACACAATCTTATTTCTCCATTCTTCTTTCGGGCTCAGACCAAGTTGGCCACCCATTCAAAATATCTTAATGGCACAATAATATTAGCCTTCAACAGTTTCTTGATTTCCTTTTCTATGGAAGGAAGGAATGAAGGATTAATCTGTCTTAATTTCTATTTGTGTGGCTTAGCATCTCCTTTTAACGGAATCTTGTGCTAGATAATGCTAATATCAAAGATCTTCAAATATTGATAGGACCAAGCAAAGATGTCTTTATATGTCTGAAATAGCTTCCGATATTTCTCTTTTTATTATTTGGGTACCTTATTAGACAATTTCACAAGCTTGGGATCAGCTTCCGTGCCGAGGTTCAAGTCAACTACCTGATTTTCTTCAATGACCTTACTTGGCCATATTGGGACATCATTCTTATCAAATAGTCTTTCCATAGGGACCAGTCCTCTGGGTATTACATTCCCTTTGATCTGCAGCACCTTATGGCCAGCCACAGTATCCTGCCACTTATTCGTGGGTGGATCTTCAGCCTCTTCTTCTTCAGCATCAATCGTCAAATTGGAGAATTCCCCAACAGTCTCCATGAATCTCTTCACTTGCTATTCATCTTAAAACACCTGCTAGTGTTTGAAATTTTCAGGGATGGAAGGACGGTAACGAACCTCTATCTCGTACCTCGGGAGGGGATTCTGAGGTGGCCAAAAATTTCTTGCAGCCACTGCAAGAGAGTCTGCCATTCTATTTTGGTCTCTTGGCATGAATTGAATATTAAATGATGAGAAGAAATTATCTACCAAGTCCCGTACCTCATTTCTATAAGCCCTCAGTCGTGGGTGCTTAGCTTGACATTGATTTCTTACTTGTCTCACCACCAGTTTTGAATCTCCCAAAACCTTCAAGCTATGAATATTCATGTTCTTTACTGTTTGTAGATCTAGAAGCAAGGCTTTATATTCAACCACATTTTTCATAGCTTCATACTCCAATTTGAAAGATAATGGGACCAGTTGTCCAGTAGGGGTGATAAGGAGAATCCCAGCTCAATTCCCTTCCTTTGAGTTGGCTCTGTCAAAGTGCAAGGTCCAAATCCCACCTTCTTCGTTACTTGAAGACTGCTCGGTATTTACATGACAAAAAGATGGCTCCTACAAGTAATCTTGGTCTTCCTCAAGCATTAGACAATAAAACTCACCCTCTTTGCTGTACACCGGTGAATTTACTGAATTATTGGCTTTAGTGACCATCTTCACAAACCTTCTTTCCTGGTATAATCTTATTTCTTGGCCTCCAAACACAGGGATGGTCACATAGGTTAGGTCTAGCTTTATATATCCTCTGATTTTTGTACCCCATGATCTAGATAACAACATCCCAAACCGAGCTGGGATGTCAGCCACTACTATGTCCATTACCACGCTCTTAGCTGCGATTTGGGCTAGATTTACCACCAAATCCTTGATCATCCCCAAACATTTGACTCTTTTAGAATCAAAAGAGTAGAGATCTTTATATGGGCGAGTGATCTGCAGCCCCAATTTATCCATCACCGACAGAGGTAATAGGTTATGGGATACCCCAGAATCTAGCATACAGTTGTGCAACAACAAATCATGAATTACTAAAGAGACATTGAAAGGAGGAGTTGAAGCATCTAACTCCTCAACATGAGGACCGAACATTACCATAGGCCTTTCTTCCTGGAGGTTTAAAATATCTGGGGTTGGGGCTACTCCTTGAGGAAGCATGAAAGAAGACACCTGAGACTGGTAGACTGGCTATTTCAGGAGTTTAGTTAGGGGGACTGGGATTTTAACCTTTTCCAGTTATTTTTGAAGACTAAAAGTAGAGCGAGACTTATCTATGGTATTTTCCTTTGGTTCATTTATCATGGCTGGAGGTTTTTCTTCCCACAGAATAGGTTTAACATTTGAATTTGGATAAGAGGCCAACTTAGAAGAGGAAGGAATGGAGTCATTAGAATGTAAAGGTTCAGTTATAGGTCTCTTACCTTTATCTCTGACTTTCTGAACATCTGTCTCCTTCTGAGGCATATCTTCTTCTTGTTCTTGTGTGTGTGTCCTCTTCCTAGAGGACCTGAGATCATATTTTCTATGAAACTGTGCTTGCATGAAGTCTACAAATTGTTTACATTAATCATCGATCTCTGGATCTTTAGCAACACTTTTTTTCTTCTTCTTCTTCTTGAAAGGAAAGCTCCACTCCTTCACCTTCTTGCAAAGAAGACTCAACTTCATCATCATCTGAGTAAGCAAGATATTGATCATCTTGCCCATCGGGAATGTCTTCGATAGGGCCATCCATCTGCCCTTCCAGATACAGCGGGGGCTATATGTGGTCTTGTTGCTCCTTTCGCTCTCTTTGCAATATTTTAAGAGGAGGATTTCTATATTGTGAGTTAAATCCCCTGTTTGGATCAGTTTGGAATGGCTTGGAGGATGAGTTATTTGCCTCAAGCTCAAGCTTCACCAGCTTGCTTGAAATGTTCTTGATCATTTTACTCATCTCCTTTATTTTGTAATCTGCTACCTCTCTATCTTGACTTGAGGTAGACACTTCTTCTTTCCCTCTACATCTAGCATCATGGTCTGACCTCCCTTTTGATTTACCCATAGAAGCAAGGTTAGCTTCCACTTCCAATGCATCAATCTGGGCTTCATCCAGAGTAGCAAACTTCCTTTCTCTTAGAGAGAATCCAAATTCTGACTCGAAGGCTGCTACAAACACCACTTTAGCAGCAATCTGGTGAGGCTTCATTTCGGCTAGGAGACTTGTATATAATTTATTAAACCTCTTCATGAATTCAGACACATCTTCATTATGTCTCTTTCTAAGTGCATTGAATTTTGTAAGACAGTATCTGTGGTCCTTCTTCTCTCCCCATTTCCTGGTGAAGGCATTTTCCATTTCCTCCCAGTTATTAATGGAGTGGTCCCCCAAGGTCTTGAACCATTTTCTAGCCTCTCCATCTAGATACTGGACAAGCAGTCTCAACACCACATCCAGATGTTCAACATTGAAATTTTCTGCGAAGGCGCAGAAAACTTCTAGGTGTTTCTGAGCTCCAGTATCATCTTCTCCGTTGAAATGAGGTAGGATCTTTAAGTAATCCTGAGGCATGTCGTTCAGGATCTAAGGCAATGCCAGGGGGGCATATTTGTTCAGTAGGAAGCTAGGAACAACCATCATAGGTTGTGGCAGTGGCGAGAGAGTTTGATGTGTAATAGGAGGTGGTGGAAGAGAAGTATGTATGAAAATGGGGATATACTAAACATCGGCTTGAGGGGTTGATTGAATTGTTGGAATATGGGAAGTGGAAACCTTTGTGACTTCTTTAAATTCTTCGGCTTTGGGAGTGGGACGTAGAAAGAAGCTCGTGGTATCTACAGATTCAGCCTCATCTTTGACTTCAATATTTTCCATGGAGGGGCTATCTGAAGTATAGTCAAGGGTTATTTCGGTAGAATCAGGACCTTGATCTTGAGCTAATTGAGAGGAGGATGGAGAGTATTCCAGGGAGAATCTTGGAATATCTGTATAAGCTGATTGTATTTCTCTCCAACCTCTCTTGTGAAAACTCTTCTCTGGATCAGACACTGAAGGTGTTCTCAATTGGGATGTATCTGACCTCAAGTGTGGCTTTCGAGAAGCAAGGATTGCAAATAGATTTATCCTTTGAATGATAGTGGAGTCGCCAAAGTGAGGGATCTACAACTCCCAAACCTTCCTGCTCACCTATTCTGAAGGGTGGATGAATATTTTTCGAGGCCTAGGGATTTATTTCTTTAAATTCTTTCCCTAGCAATGGCGCAAGAAAGATGTTGTGGCTCCTAGAGATAGCCTTTAGTTGTATAAAGACCAGTTCCTAGGACATCTTAAATGCAAGGAGCATATGACTCAACAGACTGCAGTTGGAAATGTTTGGCTCTCATGCAACTATCACTCAGATGAATGGTTTTAATAAGGGTGGAACCAAAGCCCTAAAGTTAAACACAACAAATAGGAAAACTGTAGAAACTGAGTACAAACTACAATAAGTAAATGCATCAGACAGCTCTAAAACAGAATGCTGTAAAAGGGGGCCGAATTCTAAAATGAATACACAACTATCAAGTTATATGTGAGCAATGACTATGGCAGAAGATGGAGTAAGATATCAACTATAACCGGGCTTATTCAAGGATAAGAATCAATATATATTGGGCTTATTCAAAGATAAGAATCCATATATTTGGGCTCGTTCAAAGATAAGAATCCATTGTAGTTAGTATCGGAAGAATGACGGAAGAGATAGAAAATGAACAATGTATCAGGCCTAGGCCATATTTAAAGTGCTATGTGTTAGGTCCCCGTAGTTTTGCAATATTGGCAAGAACAACACTGCAGGGCTAACATCAAACCACTTTGGAATCCTAGGATCTAGCCCTCCTATATTCAGAAAGGAATCTCTCTATAAAAGTGCTTTCAAAAGATATATCTCTAAGCTTTAAGTAAGATATTAGGCTAGTTATTAAGTACAAGGGTTTTGTTTGTTTTGGTTGGGTATAATATCATCAAAATGAAGGAAGTATTTGAAGGGTGAGGGTGTGAGTGAGTTGGAATAATGGCTCAGTTGATAGGATAAGTCAGAGACATTATAAATCCATTAGGCTATGGAGTCACAAAAGGATTGAATTGCACAACAATTTTCTAAGGTGGTCCATGGGGCAATTCATCTATATCAAAGGATCTCTTGATATTGATTTTGTGATATGGAACAATAAAAGTGTTGTGAAAGAAGTAAAGCTAACAACCATTTAAGAATATATTAACTTCACTAAAACAAGAAAAGCCTTTCAAAGTAATTGTTTGAAGCAAGCCAAAGGATAGGGAAAACCATAGACTTCTTTGGGCAGACTTTTACTAAAGCACACTTTTCAGACAACAATCTAGCAATCTCACAAATTACCTTCAGACAGTAGAAAACATATAAGATAAACAAAAGAATAGACTAAGATCAGGTAAGGACTTTGAACCTATTCTGCTTTTGACATACTCTCAAGGAAAACTTTCAAAACAACTGTTGGAGATTAAACAAGGGACAGGGCTAACCATAAACTTCCCTGTTTAGGATTCTACTTAGCATGCAATGAAACAATCATTAAAAAAAAACAACTCAAGATTTACACAGCAAGACATGGGCTTACCAACATTCCTTGACTGCTTATACTCTATTGAAATCATTCTCAAACACACAATTAGAAGAAAACATAGAGATAAAACTTATCAGTGAGAGACATGGTACTTTGACAGTAAATCCTGCTCTATTTTTCATGTTCTTTATCAGAGAAAGTGGACAATATTGAAAACATAAGGAAAAAAAAATTACAGTAAGAAAATATCATCAATGACATAGACCAAGATCCCATAAATCAACTTGTATATTTGATGTTCAAACCAATTACAATCTTCAAGTCTAGTCGGTCTTTATAGCTACAAACTTCTCTTCTCAACCTATCTTTCTTCAATTACTAACAGAGCTTCAGCAGCCTCAAAAAATATTTACATTCAATAAGTATTCAAAACCCAACATTTTCCATGGGCTCTTCCTTTGGTATTTATAGATGAATTGAGGAGGTGGAGTGAAAGGAAGGGCCATTTGATCAATTAATACAAAGTAAATGGCTCTTGGCCTTTGGGAGGCCCAAAGGAGAAGAAATCTAATGTCTTAACTCTGTTAATTGTTTTTATATTAACTTTTATCTGTTTACGGTTACTTTAGTTGACCTTTGAGGATTTTAGAAGCTGGAATTTACTTCTAAGATGTCTTTGGTAAAATATCTCTGACTATGCATTAACATTGTATTCTTTTTGAGGTAAATAAGATGGTGGGTGGCATTTCTGGCTTCTGGAGGAGTAACTACTTTAGTGATGTGTCATTTGAAGAAGTCCCTTGGTTGATCTGTCTGTTTTGTTGCTTTAAACACTGAGCTAGGCCTCTGATTATGCTTTAAGGCCTCTTTTATCATCCTTAGGGATTTTTGTCCTTTCTGCTGACTGTTCTAACCTTTATTCACATTCTCTGTCTTTATCCTTAATCACTGCCTCTTGAAAGGCGAATTTCTACTTTAACAACCTTTAACCATTAATTAAGACCTTTAATCTTCATCTATTCCCTTTTCGATCTATTCGAGGCTTTTTAGGCCTAAGTTTTCTTGATTTAAACGTGAAACTGCTCTTTAGGCCTTTTAGTCTTGAGTTATCTTTAATTAACCCACTTTACGACCTTTCTCTATTTCTGCTTCTAAACAATTGATTTATTCATTAATCCTTTATGCCTTTGGATTCTTTAGTTTCACCTTTGATCACTATTTGAAAGCCCAATCCTTTTAATTATTTGTCTTAACACTGCGCTTTATCCATAATTTGTTTGGTTCAAGCCTTTGACCTGTTGTCTCTTAATTTTTGCTGTATTTTCCTTTTGGCTGTGGACAGGTGTCTTTCTGCACTAGAGGTCTTGCTGAAAGCATCGATGGCCATGAAGCATTGATGGGAGCTTCAAATCGGATCATTTTGTCCCTTTTTCCATGCATTCGATCCTTGGATCGTCATCCAATGGATTCTTGCCACTTGAACTGGCTGTGGGAGGGATTTTAAGCCTCAGACACCATTAAACCTGCAAATAGACAAAAAAACATTAATAAAACCTGCAATTTCATGGCTAAAATTCTTCGGAGGTTCGGCGGAGTGCAAAAGGATTAGTGAGGAGGGGAAAATACATGTAGGAGGAGGTTCTATAGGAGGAAACGCGAAAACAGGGTTTAAACTTGAATTTTGGTGTGAAATAGTGGAGAGGCAGTTTTTAGAAAATCGGCAGCGGTTTTCATGTTTGGTGAAGGCAGTAAGTGGTTTTTTCCCGAACGAACGTGATACAAGTCTCAGGGCGACCTGTGTCCAGGCAAAAATGGCCTATTTCGCGTTGAAAATGGGCGATCAACTTTATTTGTGAAATTAATGCGAAATTGGTTTTAGACCCTCCGATCTAGGGGGGGGCAGATCTACGGCTGTAAGCGAATGCAAAACAATGGAAAAGATGTGTGGAGAAAACACGTTGGGGCTAGGGTGATGTGGAATGATTTGTCGCGTAGCGGGGAGGCTAGCGGTCGGGTAAACTATGGTTTACAGTGTAAAAGGGTTAAAATCCATGTGGGGGGGAATACATAGAAAAAAGGTGAAATTGGGAGGAAGCAGAGGCACTAAGCAGTGGGACTGGGAGGTGACATCAACACGGGGGGGACTGGGTGTACGGAGGGGAAATTTTGGGTTGTGCCCCCGCAATTAACCTCAACCATAGATCTGAGTTTCACTAGGGTAAAAAAGGGTCAACTTCGAGGGCACAGGGGGAGTATGGGTCACCTTGGTCGGGTGCCCCCGTATTGATTCTGAGCCTTTGGATCGAGGGGATGGATGGTCCAGATTAACCCAGAGAGGCAGAGATGCATCACATAAAAAAAAAATTTGGAGTAAGAAATTACACAGGGAAGGAGTTAAGGAGTGTTTTGAACAGGAGCTGTTGGATCTGGAGGATCAACGGTGGAGATGGAATCAGCACATCGGTAATCGGCAGAGCAAAAGGGTCTAGGGAATGAGTTTTTTTGGATTTGCGATGCGCCGATGGCCGACGGGAGAAGTAGGAGTGATTAATGGAGGACCGTCGGATCTAGAAGCATATCGACGGCGAAGACGTGATTGGGAGATCAGCTATAGGAGGAGAAAAGGGTCCAAGGACACAGAAAAGTGGATTTGCGATGGCCGATGGCCGATGGGAGAAGCAGATGCGATGGACGGAGGACCGTCCGATCAAGATCGGGATCAATGGCGGAGAAGGGATCGGAGGATCGCATCAGTGGGGAAAAAAGGTTCGGAGGACACAGAAAGGCGATGAAGCGATGCGATGAAGCATTGCGATGAAACACTGCGATGAAGCATTGGCGTCGAATCTTGAGGAATGGATGGATGCGATCTCATCGGGAGATTGGTCATCGGTGGATTAAAGGGTCTGGGTCAAAGGAAATGGGGACTACCGATGGAGCGAGGACCGTCGGATCGGATGGAAGATCGACGGCTCTGATTCAAAGCGAGAAAAGCGTATCGGCTTTTCACTAATCGACGAAAAAGGACATAAGGTGAAAAGGACATAAGGTAAAAAGGCCACACAAGCCCAGTCATGAATTATCATTGTTGTTTGATGAGGTGAAGCCATTTCTGCTGCTAGCGAAGGAAATACCGTTAGTCGTGGGAAGGATCGGCCTTCGCTACCGTGGAGGGTGGTGCATTGTCAGTAGTGGATGAGTTGGCTCGCTACTGAGGGTCTTATATAATGGCCAATGGTCATGATCCATTGACTGAGACGTGAAACTGACCGGTATTATCACTTTTATTTGCTTCCTGGGCATGGAGGATCGTCAACCTCGGCCTCGAGCCACTGTGATTTGCTATGAGATGGCCTGTGTACTTAAAATGCCATGAAAACCTGTACAAATACCAAACCAGTTAAATAAATCCTGCGATGAGGGGTAGACTGCTTCAGAAGGCTCGGGTGAAGGTGGAGGAGCAGTGCGAAGGCAAGGAATGCAACGGAGGCTTTTCCATGGCGAAAACATGGTTTAAATCCAATCTGGCGCAAAACTATGTGCAAGGCGGTTTTGCGGAAAACCGGAGTGGTTTTTGTGTTGGTGGGAGGCAGTAAGCGGTAATAAGAGAAATGAACGCGATACAGTCAGGTGGGTGATGTGTGTCTTAAGAAAACCACTTATTTCGCATGGAAATAGCACAATCAGGTTATTTGATGAAATGAAGGATAGAAGAACCTGCACGGTTGGGTGGGACCGGCGATGACATCAACAAAGATGTCACGTAGTGAGAAATTCAATTACGGGGTTAAAAATTATGGTTATGCGCGAACCGTTGGATGGAAAGGATCAATGGTGGAGATTATCTCGGAAGATCGGCATATCGGCGGAGAAATACAGAGTGAAAATGGAGTACAGTGAAGTGCGATGCACGATGGATGGGTGAAGTGCGACGACCGTTAGATTCAGGAGGAGATCAACGATTAGGATTGTGTCGAGGTTTCGCACATCGGTGGAAAAAAATAAAAGGAAGGGGATGGAAATGAGAAGGAGTGATGTGCGATGTGCGATGCATAGGTGAAGCCCGACGACCGTTAGATTTGGGGGGGGAGATCAACAGTCAGGATCGCGTCAGGGTTTCGCACATCGACGGAAAAGGAGTTCAACGAATAAGGAATGTAGGGTGGTGATGAGCAATGTGCAATAGCCGACAGGAGGAAACAAAACGCGCGATGTATGTTGGATCTGCGGAGATCAACACTTAGGATCTCTTCGGCAGAGATGAACCTTGGTGGTAAAACAAAGAAAAAGAGTGGAGTTAGGAACCAGTGAAGTCCGATGGCCGAAAAGGGCTTAAGAAATTTTAGCCATCAGTTGCAGAGCAGGATCATATGAGAAATGGGGGCTAAGGGCTTAAGCCGAAAGGCGCTTAGAGGCCTGATATGTTAAAATGAGTGCTTTTAAAGCTAAAGGGTGGATTTTTAGCCTTTTCAAAGGTTCCGATAGGTGAAAAATGGGCTTTGACAGTCCATGTAGTCCTTGTTGTATTTTCTTTGCAATATAGGGTCCCTTATCATTAGACATCCCAGCTCGGTGAGGGATGTCATAACAACAAGCTTCATGACTGGCACTCCTAAACTTGTTTGAAAAATTGCATCTGCTCCATACACTAGCTGATAAGGAGACATTCTAATTGATTTTTTAATTGTTAATCTGTCTGCCCATAATTCATGCACTAGGTTGTTGTGCCATGATTTCTTGTTCTCTTCCAGCAATTTTTTGATGATGTTTACCAAACTCTTGTTTGAGGATTCTACCAACCCATCACCTTGAGGGTAATAAGCTGTAGAATGGCCCAATGTAATCCGATATTTTTGGAAAAATTCCACCATTCTCTTGGATCTAAGGGCAGCAACATTGTTAGTGATAATCTTTCTAGGACAGTCAAATCTAGACAAAATGTGGTTTTCAAGGAATTTGATGATTACTAAGTTTGTGGCAGTTCTAAAAGGGATGGCCTCTATCCATTTTGTAAATTAGTCAGTTACAGTGAGGATCCACTTGTGTTGGGCAAAGGAGGTAGGATGGATTTCTCCAATGAATTCTAGGCCCCATTGTTGAAAAGGAGCTTCAACAAAGATAGGATGCAAAGGTAAGGGCAACAGCTTTCTTTTGCCTTCAAAGATTTGGCACTTATGGCAGACAATTACCATTTTATGGATGTCTTGAAAGAGGTTGGGCCAATAGTAACTAGATCTAAGGATTTTATTGATAGTAGTTTTCCAATAGAGGTGGCCTCCATATTCTCCTTCATGAAACTCATGCTTGATCTTATTTGCATCATTCTCAGGCAAACATTTAAGTAATAGGCCTCTAGCATTTTCCCAATATAACATTTTATCTATAATGCAGTAGTTTACAACCTTCAAATTTAAGAATCTAGCCTTTTTCCGGGATAAACCAGGAGGGACATTAAGATTAAGAAGCACATATAAAATATCAGCATACCAAGATGAATTCAGAAATGAATCTTCAATAAGTGGAGATGTCAGCTCCTCCTATTCATATAATGCATCAATCATGTTCATGTCAAGTTCTTGAAATTTTGTCTCAGCCATGAGTTTAGCTAATCCTTGTCCTTTAATGAGTTTAGTTGGCTTGATTTCTAAATCATATTCTAATATAACAGCAATCCACTACCTCTTTTACCATCAGGATCTTGTGTTAAGATTCTTTTACCACTAAATGAGGCACAAATGCAATTATGTGTGAGTGAAAAATATAAATTCTAAAATCTTTCAATGCCTTGATCAAGGAAAAATCTTGTTTTCCATTATGTTGTATTTTAGAGGTTCATCTCTTGATGCCTTGCTGAAAAATGCAATGGGCTGCTCCTGTCCTTTTATGTTTTTCTGTAATAGGACAACAACAATTGTATGTTCTGATGCAAAGGAGAAGATGAAGAAATATTTGGTAAAATCAAGGCTAATCAGAACTGGTGTTTGAGTAAGTGCTTGTTTTACCAGTTCGAAGGATTTCTTTGCTTCTATGGTCCATTTAACTCCTATTTCTCTTTTCAGCATGTTTGTAATGTTTCTTAGGAGTTCAGCAAGGTTTGGTATGAACCTTCTTAATAAATTTATCTTTCCAATGAAATATTGTAGTTATTTGATATTTCTAGGATTATTGATTTGCAATATTCCTTCAATCCTTTTTGGGTCTATCTTGATCCCCTCTTCAGATATGATATGGCCTAAAAATTTTCCTTCTTGGAGGCCAAACAAAGCTTTCTTGGGATTCAAATACAAACCATACCTTATGCATTTTTCAAAGACCTTTCTTAAGTGAGCTAGGTGTTCTTCATCTTTTTGAGAATAGACTGTGATGCTATCAAGGTAAATCACAATGAAGTAACCTATTTCCTCTGAGAAAGAAATATCCATAGCTCTTTGGAAGGTGGCACCAGCATTCATTAACCCAAAAGGAATTTTCACATACATGAAAGTGCCCCAAGGAGTAGTGAAAGTTGTCTTGTGTTGATCATCTAGGTGTACCAGCACCTAATTGTATTTAATATTCCTAAAATTTATCTTTTAGCTAAATGGAATATTATAGATCATTTCGTCACTAGGTAGGTGAATAAGTGGGTAGGGAGGCCCATGAATCTCCTTCGTAGCAATAAAAACACTTCAAGTGTGAAAGGAGACCCTCTAAGCAGCTAAATAAAGCACCTTTCAGTGTGAACAGGGGTTGGATCATGTTGAACCAGTCAACTTTGACCAAGTCAACAACACTGTTATGGAGGAGTGGTTATTAAATGAGGAATAACACAGTTTTGGAGGGAGATTGATCTCATGAAGCAAATTAACTAATTGAGTGGGGCCAAGGGCAAGGAAGCTCATAATATATATAAGGAAGAGGATGGCAGCCATAGGGGGTTATTTTCTGGATTATTATTTTGTATGTGGTCTGTTTAGACTTCTTGCATTCTTCAGCTGTTTAGTTGAGATTGATGTGTTGTTTAGCATCGGGTGTTCCCGAGAGTGAATCCCACCTCTTTCCTTGAGATGCCTCTTGGAAGAGCATTTCATTTCTTTTCCACATTCATGTTTTCAAGCCAAGCTACAACTTTCTTCATTAGTGCAGTTTCTACAGGATATTGTGCTATGTTGCAGGGTGCAACAATGGAGAATTAGATCGGGTGTATTCGGAGCTAGTTTTCAGTGGAGGAAGGTTTCCATCCATTGGGAGGCCTGTAAATAAGCCCCTTGGGATTTATTGACACATTTGTCACCAGGACAAGGATTATTTATCCCCTACAGCATAGTTTCAATCCAGATCTGCATTTTTTAAGGGAGGAGTTGCAAAGGGTAGTTGCAGTGGTTGTTCTGGGAGGAGATTTCTTCAGTGGAGGAGCCATTCTTTCATCCAGAGGATCTATTGGAGAAGAGCTATAGATTTATACATAAGCTTCAGCCATATCTTCTCATTTCTGTTGTTGCAACATACGTTCAGCCCTAGGGTTGCAGCTTACATTGGCACATTATGTGCATTTTCCAGAAACCCTCTAGGGTTGTCTAGGAAAGCTGATTTAGTGCCCAGATTTGTATGTTTAGATTCCTTTTGGGCCTATATCAGTATTTTTCCATCATTTTATCATCTCCAGCTATAGATATGCATCATATGACTACGCTGTAGCATCTCTCCGGCATCTTGTATTGTGACAACAATCATTTTTGGGAGTGATTGATTATGGGAGGCTTGTTCCTTCATTGTATATGATTCATGACTCACTATTTTGTATTGATTTGTTGATATAATACATGATTTTATGACTCCATATTGGTATCCAATGTTAATGAGTTGGTTTACACTGCTATTTCCAGTTTTGTGTTCACATATTGTTGCATTCCCCATTTGGGAATATTACAGTGGTATCAGAGCATAGTTTTGGCTCAGCCTGTGCATTCAGCCAATATGTCACCATAAGGAGAAGCTTCTAATAAGAAGAGGAGATGCACAAAAAAAATAAGGACATGACTCCATTATTTGGAGGAAGAGGGGAAGAGGAGCCCTCAAAGCTTCTTTTTCAAACGATACATAGCATCAAGGGAGATACGAAGAAGATGAGAAGGGAGATGTGTAGGGAATATCCAAGGGGGTTTGAATATGAAGCAAGCCCTAGATTTTTTCATGATGGGTGTGAGCATGCAGCCACACATTATGATCTGCAACGTAGTCTTATGCTCAGTTTTACTAAAATAAATATGGAGGAAGAAGATATGCCAAAGAAGGAAACTCTTAGTGATTATTTGCAAGAGTATGAATCTCAATCTAAGAGGTTCAAAGATCACCTAAAATTTCAGGGGTTTTGCAAGATCAAGGAGGAAAGAAGCATAAGGAGAAAGCAGCATGATGTGGGTAGATTCTTTCTATCTACTCTTGATGGTTCATCTAAATGTCCAGCTAGAGCTTGGGTGGAGGATATAGACACCTATTTGCAGCAACACCAAGTTCCAAAGAATGAAGCCATCAAAGTTGCAGCGCTGCATTTTGAAGGTAAGGCATATTCTTGGTGGATGTTTGAATATTTTTCATTAAAAAATGAAAATACATCTACTTATGAAAATTTCACTAGGAGAATAATGGAAAGTTTTGATGAAAAACATTCTGAAACACCTTTGGTGGAGCAAGACAAACTAAAACAAACAAAACCTTTGCATGAGTTGGAAGGATCTATAAACCAAACTCCACTTCTGAAAACTGTTGAAGCGGCTAACATCTTGCATAATACCTTGCTAAAAGAAATATATCTATCTCATACTCTTGGAAAAGAGGGAATGAAGATCCCCTTTTCAAATGAGGATACTCTTATTGAAAATTTTCCCATTCATATTGAAGAGGAAGAGAAGGCTGGAGGCAAAAACGCTGTCATATCCAAAGCATATCTAGCTCCTCATGGAGAGGAAGATGGAGAAATTGATGCAACAAGAGGGATTATTGTAGGTTCACAAGGAGTTCCAAAGGATCTCATATGTGGAGATCAAGGCACAATCCATGAACAACATGTGCCATTATTGATAGATTGTGAAACCTTGCAGATGGAAGGAGAAGGTAGGGAGGATTGCCAACATCATATGACTAGGAGCACACACCCCTATCTATTTCAGAAGGTTGATGCACAAAAGAGGTAGATTGATTTGCACATTAAGGGCAGGGAAAAATCTATCCATTCATATTTGTAGTCTACTCTTGATATTGATGTCTAACTACATGGAGGCATTCCACCGGGGAGACCACCCGATCAGGAGATGGTGAGAGATACTTCACATTTGGTTACACCACTCATTGATTCCAGAGGGGTGAGGACCTTGGGAGGACTTGATATAGCGTAGAGATTCTGGGATAGACTCAAGGAGGAGGGATACACTCTCCCATTTTCAGCATTACCCACTCTCACTACATATTCTGCACTGACAGAAGTTGTTGCAATGATGGGGGATGGCACCACCATGGTGCAAGGGAGTTTCTCCATGGGTTTGGAGAAATAAAGGGTACTTTCTTTAAGAAATGAATCCTCCACATATTTGAGTAGATGGAGGCCACTCATTCTTACATTGGCCAAGATCATGAGGTTCTTTTTGGAAGGTAGCTTTTCATGGGGGGCCAACTTCCAAAGGCCACCACTTCTACTTGAGCATGATCAGCTACATGATGGGCATGGAAGCACTTTGGAGGATGAATTTGGCATGAGGAATGTCAAAGGAAAAGACAACAACATGTGGGGAACTTCACATTTCAGATCTACATCGTGGTCCCTTAGGAGGATTGATCCATATTGGAGGTCTCAAATTTTGGTAGAGTACTCCAAGGATCTTGGTGCTTACATGATTATTGATGACCTGGAGGAAGATGATAGATACATGGTGGATGATGAGGTCATCTATTATTATGGTAGAGTCTTCTTGACTAAAGCTTCTGAGATTAAGGAGAGGATTTTACATGCAACACATGTGGACTTTCTTTCCATGCACTTTTATGCATACCATTCCTTGATGGAAGGGTTCACTTGGGAGGGCATATAGCAGGATGTATATCAGCATATGGAGAGATGCATAGCCTAGATGATGATGGAGAGGTTGTCACAACTGCTTCCCTACTCATTGAGAGTGAGGGATAACTTTCTGTTGAGCCGTTTCAGCTCAATGACCAAGGTACATAGTAGAGGATGTACACTATGATTTGTATTCCTTTACTTTTTGTGAGCAGTATATTGTACCAAGGAGGATCTT
The DNA here is from genome assembly GCA_034641835.2 of Pinus albicaulis. Taxonomy (NCBI): domain Eukaryota; kingdom Viridiplantae; phylum Streptophyta; class Pinopsida; order Pinales; family Pinaceae; genus Pinus; species Pinus albicaulis. The sequence continues at coordinate 1,442,290,206 of CM076570.1, read as the reverse complement.
CCCTTCTTATATATTGTATTATGATGTACTTGAGGCCATTTGCAGCATTGATATTGACCATTCTATTGGTGGATTGTGGGAGATGCCATATGATTCTTGGTGTGCACCATTGCCACCAAATTTTACTTTTATGATCCTATCTTGTAGGATGATTGTGGAAGCAAAAAAGTGGCTGAAAGGAAACTTGTTAAAATTTGTTTTGAGGCAGGTAGGGAATGCTCTGTGCTGGTTCCACATATGGAACTATGATCCACCTCTCGGTTGTCATATGGAAACTTGTTTCTATTTGTTTTTGCTTCTATATATTGATGATGCTCTTATTTTTATGAGAAGCTTTGTTGGGATGATGGCACAAGAGTTGGAGGTTCCTAATAGGAGTATGATTCTCCATAATTCACATGTTACATGTTTCAGGAGAAACAAAGGGCAAACCATGATTGCCACACTACATCTCTTGTCTTCATGTGGGAGGAGCCATTTGGAGAACTTGAGTTCTTGGGGGATGCATTTCATGGATGTTTTGATTGATGGGGTAACTTGGGAAATTCTTGGAGACCATAACATTTCAGCACAAGGTCAGCAGAAACCCCATACATATCATAAATGGAGAGAGAAACAACATGGGTGGAAAAATTTAAACTCTCCATACAGCCCCAATACATTGCATGAACAGGGGGTTGCGGACTTCTTTGATGAGTTACCTAGGTTGGCTCATTTCATTTGGATGATAGCATGGATATGGGAGTCTCTCATTGGGAATGAGATCCCCTATTCTTGTCATCACTCCTACCTTGAGGAGGCCATTGGAAAGCAAGAAGGTTTCCACTTACACCTTCCACTTTCTCATGATTTGAGCCATTTGGTTTTGCATACTTGGGAGGAGCAATTTGGAGGTAGATTTATTGTAGATTATTTTGAGCAATGGTAGGAACTATTGATGAGGAGGCCACAAGAGGAGGAGGGGAGGAATTTTGCTCCACCTTTACAATTTCTTGAGGACAAGAAACATTTTGGAGGGGAGGACTGTAATATTCCTAAAATTTAGCTTTAGCTAAATGGAATATTATAGATCATTTTGTCACTAGGTAGGTGAATAAGTGGGCAGGGAGGCCCATAAATCTCCTTAGAAGCAATAAAAACACTTCAAGTGTGAAAGGAGACCCTCTAAGCAACTAAATAAAGCACTTTTCAATGTGAACAGGGGTTGGATCATGTTGAACCAGTCAACTTTGACCAAGTCAATAACACTGTTATGGAGGAGTGGTTATTAAATGAGGAATAACACAGTTTTGGAGGGAGATTGATCTCATGAAGGAAATGAACTAATTGAGTGGGGACAAGGGCAAGGAAGCTCATAATATATATAAGGAAGAGGATGGAAGCCATAGGGTGTTATGTTTTGGATTATTATTTTGTATGTGGTTTGTTTAGACTTCTTGCATTCTTCAGTTGTTTAGTTGAGATTGATGTGTTGTTTAGCATCGGGTGTTCTCGAGAGGGAATCCCACCTCTTTCCTTGAGAGGCCTCTTGGAAGAGCGTTTCATTTCTTTTCCACATTCAAGTTTTCAGGACAAGCTACAACTTTCTTCATTAGTGCTATTTCTGCAGGATATTGTGCTATGTTGCAGGGTGCAGCAATGGAGAATTAGATCGGGTGTAGTCGGAGCTAGTTTTCAATGGAGGAAGGTTTCCATCCATTGGGAAGCCTCTAAAGAATCCCCTTGGAATTTATTGACACATTTGGCACTAGGCCAAGGATTATTTATCACCTATAGCGTAGTTTTAGTAAAGATCAACATTTTTTTAGGGAGGAGTTGCAGGGGTAGTTGCAGTGGTTGTTCTGGGAGGAGATTTCTTCAGTGGAGGAGCCATTCCTTCATCCAAAGGATCTGTTGGAGAAGAGCTGTATATTTATACATCAGCTTCAGCCATATATTCTAATTTCTGTTGTTGCGGCATACGTTCATCCCTAGGGCTGCAGCTTACATTGGCACATTATGTGAATTTTCTGGAAACCCTCTAGGGTTGTCTAGGAAAGCTGATTTAGTGCCCAGATTTGTATGTTTATATTCCTTTGGGGCCTATATCAGTATTTTTCCATCATTGTATCATCTCCAGCTATATATATGCATCATATGACTGCGTTGTAGCATCTCTCTGGCATCATGTATTATGACAGCAATCATTTTTGGCAGTGATTGATTATGGGAGGCTTGTTCCTTCATTGTATCTGATTCATGCCTCACTATTTTGTATTGATTTTCTGATCTAATACATGATGTTATGACTCCATATTAGTCTCCAATGTTAATGAGTTGTTTTACACTACTATTTCCAGTTTTTTGTTCATATATTGTTGCATTCCCCATTTTGGAATATTACATTGTATCCTGAAAAGCCATCTAGTAAAGAAATTCTTTGAGAACCTACTACCCTTTGCAAGATGTGATCCATTTTTGGCAAAGGGTAGTTTTCCCTTAAGAATATTTTGCTTAAATTTTAGAAGTATATGCATAGCCTAATTTCTCCTATTTTCTTCCCCACTGATACAAGATTTGAAATCCATTTTGAGTATCTCAGAGGGACAATTATTCCAACATCATACATTTTCTTAATTTCTTTCACAACCAGGGGTAGTGGCGGAGGTTTTATTCTGCGCAATTTTTGTTTAAAGGGCTTCTTGTTTTCTTTTAGGGTTATCTTATGCTGAATTATCTCTATACCATAGGACTTTATATCTTCATAAATCCAAGCAAAAACATCAGTAAATTCCCTAAAAAGCTCAAGATATTTCTGTTTAATATGAGCTGGCAGTGTTTTAGACAGTTTGATCATTTTGGGTTTTTGTTCACTGCCTATATTGCACTCTTCTATTTCAATTTCAATGGGTTCCATATTTTTCCTTTTAGAAACATCATTACAGTCAAATATTTATTCTAGAGGCACCAGTCCCTTTGGCAAGTTATCAGTATTAGACTATAGCACTTCAAAGTCTTCTTTTTCTAAATTAGTGCACAACTATGTTTTATGTATATTTTCTTTTGTTAACAGATTTATTTCAGTAGTTTTAGGAGGTTCTTCTTTGTAAGATTGTTCCTCAGTAGGGTAGTCTTCCTCATTCTCTAAGTCTGATTTTCGCACTTCAAACTCATTACTGGACTGCAGGAAATCCTCTATCTATTTATCCCCCTCAAAAACTTGCCAATACTTTATATTATCAGGAACTGCTGGTCTATATTTGACTTGGAATGTGTATTTTTTGCTTTGATAAGGCTTTTGACATGTAGTGGCAGCAAATGCTAATCCATTGGAAAGGATGTTTTGATTCTTAGGGACAAAGGTAAGCTCATATTCTGTGAATGTTTTCAAGAGGTCAATAGCATCATATCTATAGGATTTTAGTCTGGGATGCTTGGCTATGTATTCTCCATTGATTTGTCTAATAACTAACTCCTAATATCCATGGAAATTTATCCTCTTGGCTCCTAATTTCTTCAATAATTGTGGTCCTAAGAGGAATTGCTCATATTTAACTATGTTATTTGTGCATTGAAAGTTTAGCTTGTATGAGTGGCCTTTTGCATGATTGTTTTCTGTGTTATGCACCCATATGCCTACTCCAGAACCAGTTTTGCTACAAGAACCATCAAAACTCATACTCCAAAGAGGTCCAATTTCATATTTGTCATTAAAGTCATTGTTGTCCTCATCATGTTGTTTATAGTGGCTGCCACTATGTTGTTAATTATATTGTTCTTTAAGGTCTGCACTATGTTTATCATTATTTTTTCTATCATAGCTTCCACTATGCTGAATGTTTTTTATTTTCTTTTCATGGTTAGCCCTATGTTGATTGTTGTTTTGTTCCCTATGGTTTTCACTATGTTTGTTGTAATTTTCTGTTTGGACAAACTGTTTTGACTATTCCTCCTCCTTTTCCTCTTCTTCTATTGTTGTTTTCTCATTTACTGTCACTTGTTCATTAAGGTTTTCATCACTGTAAAGATGTAATATTCCCAATTAGCCCAAGCTAATGGGAATATTCATTTTTTTTTCATGAATAAAAAAGTAAAGGAGGATCATAAAACTCATAAAACAATAAATAAATCAATGCCACATGTGAAAAAGGCTAAAACTGGGCTATTTAGATAAGCACCCTTAGGTGTGAAAGGCGCTGAATCTTTTGAATGGGTCAACCATGACCAAATCAATAGCGTTGTCTTGGAGGAGTGGCCATCAATGAGGCACAACGCAGTTTTAGTTGTAGGTGTTTCATGTGAAAGGAGCTATTCCATTGAGATGGTTCAGGGTTTTGCAAGCTTTCAAACTTATAAAAGGAAGAGGATAGCAGCATGAGAAGGATGTTGATGATTATGTTATTTTTGAATATTTTTTTCTGTTTAGACATTTCTTATTCTCCTTACTATTTAGCAGAGAATAGTGTTGTTTAGCACTAGGTGTTCCTGATCGAGAATCCCACCTCTTTCCTTGAGAGGCCTCTTAGAAGAGTTTTCATTTCTTGTCGACTATCAGGCATTTTTCCAATCTCTTCTTCTAACTAGAATGCAAATCTTGTTGAGATTTTGGTTTTCTTTGTAAGCTGCAGCAAGTGGAGGCTAGATCTACTCATATCTAGGCCAATCTAGTGCCTCTTTTCAGTGGGGAAGTCTTCTATCCCATTGGCAAGAGAGTATTGGATGATTGGAGCTACATTTCTAGATCTTGGCTTGAGGTCAAAGATGTTCTAGAGCCTACAACGTATTCTTGCTTCCATAAATGCGTTATTTGTAAGGGTACTGTTGCAGGGTATTTTGGCACACTTTTTGGAAGATTGATTTTCATGTGTTGGGGATTTGCCCTTCACATTTGATATCCATTGGCTGGGATCATCACATTGTATATTTCAGATTAGATTTGTATGTCCATGAATTTCTGAATATTTCTGCAGATCTATAGCATTAGATCTCGGATCTAGTCCTTGTACTTCATGATTTGCTGAAAACCCCAAGGGGTAATTGAAGAAGAGCCTATCTAGTATACATATCTGATATAGATCTAAATTTTTGTACACATATCTGCTCTAGATTTGAAGTGTAATATACAATAGTTGCAGCTAATTAAAATAACATTTTCAAGCTCTTTCAGTCTTAATACATGGTTGCATCACCTCATTTTGAGGATTTTCTTCTCTAAAAGTCTTCTATTTCCTGTTGTACATCTCATGGATTGTCTTATTCACATATTTTGCTGATGTATATGTAAATAATGAGCCTTCGTATTGGCCTCCTACTCTTACTTAGCTGATATGCGTTATTTCTTTGTACTATTGTTTAATATTGTTGCATTTCCCATTTGGGAATATTACAGTGGTATTGGAGCAATCATCATGGCACAGCTTGTAAGAAGCCAATATGTCTTCAAAATAAGAAGAGCCTCTTACTAATAGAGAGATGAGGTATCTAGAAATAAGACGGAAGAAATTTGATTACACAAATGATGATAGAGACAAGGGTAAAGCCCCTAAATCTGGAAGTGATGAAGAAGTAAAGGACTTCGAAAATATCCTCTTGAGAGCCATGCAATATCTTGCTAGAGATATCAAAGAGATGAGAATGGATAGAATCAAAGAATCTCCTAAGAGATTTCATCTTGGAGAAAGCTCTGGCACATCTCACCACTGGAATGATCAACCAGTGCATTAGCCAAAATTTTCCCAACACTCTACCAGGCCTACCTTTTTGGCTGTGGGAAATGAAGGGTTTCAAGAGCAAGCATCCCTTGAAGACTATTTTGAAGAATATGAATCTCAAAATCAGAGATTCAAATATCACTTGATTTTTCAAGAGTTTTTTCACCACGAGGACAAAAGAAGACCAAGGCATCAGTATAGAGATGGTGGATTCACTCAGAATCATGATAGACATCACTCTATCGGAAGATTATTTTGACCCAATTTTGATGGGTCATCAAAGTGTTCTGCCAAATCATGGGTAGAAAAACTTGACATCTACTTTCAGTTGAACAAGGTTCAAGAGATGGAAGCTATCAAGATTGCAGTGCTACCCTTTGAAGGTGAAGCACATGACTAGTGGTTCCATGGCTTGTCTACATTGGTCATGCCAATGTGACTGCTTATTTAGAGTTCACTAGAAGGTTTTTGGAAATATTTGACAGAAGATATCTAGAGGCACCATTCATGAGCCTTGAAAAGTTGAAGCAATCAGGTAATACAGAGTCTTATATTTCTGAATTTTTGAGATTATCTATTATGGTTCCTGATTTTTCTGCAACAAGAAGGGTGTACATGTTCATCAATGGCCTAGATGAACCTCTTCATGGGTTGGTAAAGTCTACCAAGCCCACTACCTTGCATGATGCCATTAAGAGGGATAGATACCTTCAATATTCCTTGCCAAAATCAAAGGCAAACTTTTAGCACAAGCCCTCTTTTCCTTCTAAAGGAAAGGAAGAGAAAGTTGCTCCTTCCAAGGAGAGCTCATACAAGAAGCCTCTTGATGATGAATTCCGGAGAGATCTGAGAAAGAAGTGTAGAAATTATATGCACTACTCATGCATATGTCCAAGATTCTCCTTATCACACACTATTTTAACTTCATGCACAATACAAAATCTATTTCACCATTGATCATCACATGCGGGAATTAAATCAATTGCATGCACACATTGAAACCATAAAAATTCACACACATTAACACAATGATTTACGGGAAAGACTGAAGCTAAAAACCCAAAATATATGTATATAATATATGTCATAGAGATCATGTAAAAATCCTCATACAAAGCTTCTCACAAGCTCTCAGTACAATCCAATCGCTACACACTAATCAGGCTAGATCTTGCAAATCCATGCACCGATCTTTGCCACCTGCTAGCCTACCTCTACTGCGCAATCTCTACTAAAGAATGGCTTTGAATGAACTCGAATTGGTCCAGCCTTGCTGACACAATCCTCATTGGCATCTCCATCAATGTGTGGTGCAAAATCATGCAACACTATAGTCACAACTGATAGTCATCTTGCCCTTTCACCTATCTCTCCACTAGTCTCCACTGAAACTGTCCATGCATTGTAGTTAACTGATGTATTCTTCAGTTGATTAATGAGTTATTAATTAGTGAATTAATTATTAATTAATTCACACCACTCTCACTAGTGTATCAATTAGTTAGACTAGATACAACTAGCTCAACTGTGTCTAACTGAGTGAAACTGAACACAACTCCATCAACTACCTCAATAACTCCACCAAAATCTGTCACATGAGTTCTAACTGAAGTCTCCATGCAATAGCTCCACTTAACCCTTAGGAATAGCGTAATTTCTTCTATCAGCTGTTGTGCCACATCTGTGCACTGAACTGAAGTGCTCCAAGAGAATAAGATAATGTTTAGAGTCCAAATATTATTAAGAGCTAATAATATTCGACGTATCTATTTTTAGACTAGCAATCTAAAAATAGATTCCGCCCAATATGTCTAAAAATAGAAGTCCATATTTTTTTCCAACTTGACCAACCATCCACAAATAGCATCCTGCAACTCATAGAATATGATCGACATGTCTAAAAATAGACATAGTGTAAAAATAGACTTTGTGACAAAAATCACCTGTGTGGGCCCCACCTAGTTTAGGTGATTATTTTCCAACTAGGATCAGGAATGATGTTTCAGGATGCCTCCTTCACTGTTTCTTGTTTCAATCTTCAACACTCCCTCTCAACAAGAAAGGATTTTCTTTGCATGCGACATGCAACTCCATGCATTCGCCCTGCAACCTTTGCAAGCGCCATGCAACTCCATGCATCTGCTCTGCAACTCTTCTGAAACTGAAAGGCTCCAAACAAATGAATCAGTATAATGCATCTATCATAAAAGTCTTCAACTTCTACTTAGCTACTGCACATGTCTTCAGGAACCACTGCATTGTTGAACTCTGCACCCATGCACTCTGCACTTGCTGTCAACTCGGAACTGCGCTCCAGTATCTGACACTGTCACTTTGATCTGCCTGCATCAATCCAACTAATCATGCTACTACTACTCTATGGGCTCCTCGTAGCTAGGTTCAATTCATGAGATCCACACCATCTCAATTAATCTTGCCCAAAAATCTCCTCTTGGGATTACTCATGCATGTCGCCCCACATCTCACCTAGTGGTATAGTTGCATGCACTCCCTCTGCCCATCTGGCATGAAATTTCTCTGCATGAGTGGTTGTTACCACTTCATGATCCTCATCTTGTGGCTGCTCCACATCCCGAGGTTCACTCTTACCTGCATGAAAATCTTGCTCCCTCTCAAGCTTCAATTACATGTCTTTCTTGCACTTCCCAATAGTAGGAAGCTCCGTAGAAATCCCATCTACTTCAAGTCTGTAGATATTCTTAGCTCAAATTCCAACCTTCTTGACTTGTCCTGTTGCTTTGTACCTAAGGAAAACTTTTCCTTCACTAAAGACAACATCATACCCTTTATCCTCCAACACTGCGACTGAGATTAAATTCTTCTTTAAAGCTGGAACATGCACTACATCTTATAAAAGAATGAGTTTACCTGAATCCCTCTGAAAGGTAATGGTACTAATGCCGGTCGCATTGTATTTTCCATTATTGTCCAACTCAACATGCAACTGGATATCTTTCTCCACCAAGTCACTGAAAAGGTTCACATCTCCCGTCATGTGAAAGGAAGCACCACTATCAAAGTACCACCCTGATCCTAATGCACTAGACACCATGCATGCGATCAATGAGAAGTCCAGCTCAAATTATGAGGCAAGAGCCTCACCAGCTGTAGCTCCAACAACCTGCTTGTTCTTCTTCTTCTGTGGACAATTTGTGGCGTAATGCCCATGTTCGTGACAGTGAAAACAATTCACTTTGGAAATTTCACGATCTTTTCCATCCACACCGGATTGAGAAGGATTTTTCTTCCCCTTCCCTTTCCTTTATTTGGCAGCCAAAGTGAAATCCTCTTCATCATCATTCTTTTATGAAGAGCCATCCCTGGTACTCTACCTTATCTCCTCCTGCACAAGATCCGACCAAAGTCGCTCCCATCCTGGCAGTTCCTCCTGACCATTGACAGAGTCCTCGTAGCTATGCCAACTCTTTGGAAGCCAAAGGAGAGCCAAGCTCACCAAGTCTTCTTCATCCACACTAACTCCTACACTCCCAAGCTCATCCCTGTAGTGGAAAAACTTTGTCAAGTATACTGGAATAGTGTCATTCTTCTCCATTTTTATTTTCCTGAGCTTGTCTTTAAGTGCCAACTTCCTCTGGTCACTTCTTCTTTGGAACAATTTTTTCAAATCCTTCCACATCAAGAATGGAGTGGCTTTACCGTGAAGGCTAGACACAATTTGATCCTTCACACCTTCCAACAGAATCCTTCGACACCTTGCTACCTTCTTTTTCCATGCGTCAAGTGCGGCTGCATCGCTAGAACTCGGTTTAGGAATATCAACATCTATGAACTCCTTCAACCCATTATCCTCCAGCACCGCCTCCATCCTGTCCTTCCATGCAATATAATTCAAGCTGCCCTCAAGGGCATACTCGAATCGCAATCCGTTGAAATACATTTCAATGAATGATCAACTTCGACACCAAGAAAACACTGCAACAAATTCAAATTCCACCAGCACAAAACTCAACTGTTTCAATAATTTCAATCTGCTCCAATGATCAACGCTTTAATACCATGTAGAAATTATATGCACTACGCATTCATATGTCCAAGATTCTCTTGATCACACACTATTTTAACTTCATGCACAATACAAAATCTATTCCACCATTGATCATCACATGCGGAAATTAAATCAATTGCATGCACACATTGAAACCATAAAAATTCACACACATTAACACAGTGATTTACAGGAAAGCCTAAAGCTAAAAACCCAAAATATCTATATATAATATATTTCATAGAGATCATGTAACAATCCTCATACAAAGCTTCTCACAAGCTCTCAGTACAATCCAATCGCTACACACTAATCAGGCTAGATCTTGCAAATCCATGCACCGATCTTTGCCACTTGCTAACTTGCCTCTACTGCGCAATATCTGCTGAAGAATGGCTCTGAATGAACTCAAATTGGTCCAGCCTTGCTCATGCAATCCTCATTGGCATCTCCATCAATGTGTGGTGCAAAATCATGCAACATTATAGTCACAACTGATAGTCATCTTGCCCTTTCACCTATCTCTCCACTGGTCTCCACTGAAACTATCTGTTAGTCTCCTATACCAATAGGAGTCATATTTCATGATTGTCTTGATAAATTATGTAATATGTTCAAACCTTTTTCTTGTTGCAAAGGGGTTCCATATTCTCTAAAAAAACCAAAAAATCAAAAAATTTAAAAAATGTAAAGAGGGTATACCCTAAAAGAAAAATCAAAGGGTGAAAAAATAAAATGGCCAAAAAAGTAAAAGAAAATGAACCCCACCAAAACAAAGGCCAAGGAAAGTGTGCAAATCTAAATGCCACTACTTTTTGCTCTTTTGTAATAAGCAAAATTGTGTGCAGCTTGCCAAACTTTTGCCACAATTTATGAAGAGTCAAACTGTTTAAACTTGACTCATTCATCTTTCAATTTCCTGTTTTAGAAATAGAGAATAAATATCTGGCCAAACAGTTTAATCTTGGAAGATAATTAGGTAGGTAGAGTTAATCAAAGGAGCTCAACAGTTTAATCTGAGCCCTTGGATGTAATAAGTGTAGAAATAGATAGATTTTCCATGTAAAAGGAAAAAATGATTGATAAGGGTTTGCCAGTCTAAGTGCACCCTAATAAAGAAGAGAAAATGGTAGAGAAAGTAGATAGGGTAGGTAGATGGCATTGCAAATTCTCATGTGATGAATGATGGCTTTAAAATGTTTGTAATCTTTTACTTTCATCACCAAGTGCAAAGGCAGAACACCACATTGGCAGAATTTCAGAACACAGCAAGGTCAAAATCATTAACTTCCCATCTCACTTTTTCCCTAAAAATTTACTAATTTCCCCTAAGTGCTAAGGAATTTGAAGATTAAAGGGTCTCAAGGCATTTCCTTGACTTTTGGAGGGACCGGACCCTCGGCCCAATGATTGGAGAAAACCTTAGTATTTAAAAATATTCATCATCATACTCATTCATTCATAAAAATATTTTCCTAAGAAAAATCCCATTTTATTTGGGAAAAACATGCAATGATCCATAAAAATCCATTTCACGCAAAGCATAAGTTAAATACATTATTATGGTGTTTTATACTTAGCGCTTTCTCTCATTTTTCATGTTAATTTCTAACTTTATATATTAACTCCTTAGTGGAAATACCTTATCCTATTATATATAATTCCCTTTTATAAATAACCCAAAAAACCATCTTACTATAAGTATTTAGCCAAAGTATTTAACCCATGTGATTAAATAAAAATCCCAAATTACAATGCCCTTTGGCTAAAAATATATCTATATAATTATCCCCGCCCCCTATGGTAAGTGAATCATATCGATTTATTACCATATAATAAAAACATACGAAAGAAGGTTTAAGCATATGTTTTTTATGTTTTAAACGAAAAAATAAAAAGCCGAAGTTTTATTCAAAACAAACTTCAAAAAATAAACCCATTCATTACCCCGACCCGTCATCATACGCAAAGAGATTAATTAATCATCCAGATTAATTAATAATCTAATCTCGCCAATAAAACGCCTCCCGAAATGATTAATTAACGTTAATTACTTTGGGCCCGCCTTTTAACTCCCCCGCCAACTTCACGTCATGTCAATCGTTGGATCGCTCCATCAGAGATCCACGGCCCGCATTCATTCCGCTGGCCCTCCCTCATCCGAAAGTTAACTCGCGAAATCGCAGTGGTTTTCGAATAGTGTCGGGGCCACGTGTCAGTTAATCTATGGAATCACTCCCAATTCACAAATTACCGCCAGCTCCCAAAGGTGGTGCGGAATAAACCACTTACCGCACTTTCCCTGTGACGTGTCCATCGTACACCCTGACGTCATATATTAAAATAATAAAAAAATTCCCCGCTTTGACTTTGCGAATAAAACAAAAGTTCGCGCATTTTTTTGATCATTCTGTATGCTGAAAACGACTGTGCCCATGAGGTATATCTTGATAAAGGATAAATAGGTGACTAAAGGTCAAAGAGTATCAGTTCAGCCGTTAAAGTTTATCAGTAAGAATAAAAGAGTATCAGACAAGCATGGTAGTCAGAAAAGAATTACTCAAGAAGACAACAACGAGCTAAAACAGAGGAACTGCTTCCAGCACATTCTTAAAAAGAGGAGACAGCACACAACATCAACTGATTTATCCTATTTACGAGACCATCTGTCTCTATTTTTATTGTAACTTATTCATTAGTCACCCTAGATTATATCTTTTTTGTTATGAGATATTTTAAATAATCTTTTGTATAAATAAGCCCTCAATCGAATTAGTGAGGGTGGATTCTTCTACTTTGCTGTAACATTTATTTTTTGGAATAAAAGTGTTTTGGAGAAACTTCTTTGTGGCTTGTTGGATGATGATTTGAAGCTCAAGATTTTTTGCAGGATTCATGTGTCAGATTACAGTTCAATAAGTCATTTCTATCCTATGTTTTAAGTTTTATATCTGTTTATAATATCACTGTGTTCCATTTCTGAATAATTGACATAAAAGAATAAATCATAACTTAGTTAAGTGTACTCTGATTTCAATTGCGATTATTCCAAAATGTTTTCTTCTAAACTGGTTATAAGCAACGAATTCTTAATTGCTCTTTTTTCGCTGGTTTAAACATTTTGATTACTATAGTAAAGAATTCTTAACTGCTCTTTATTTGTAATCATTCATTTTCTTTCTTTGAACATGTTGAAAGATTCTTAATTGCCTTTCATCCCTTCAAAATCCATTCCATTCACTTTAATTTCTAAAATTGTTCTCTGTTTGGCTATCTTGCCCTGCAAAGCCATCTTGTGTGTAGAAACTTAATCCAGTAAAGCCATGTTTTCGACTCCATAGCCCAATGGCCTAAAAATACTCAATCTTGCCCTTAGTTGGCGGATTCCACCATTCAAATTCAAACCAAACCCTTGGAATTATAACTAGCCTAATATTTTCTAGGAACAAAGCTAAATTTTAAAGAGAGAGCCCTCTCTGGATACAAATTGGCTAGATTCTGTATCTGAAGGTTGGTTAGTGGTTACCTCGGGTTTCTTTCCTTTTCTTACAACTTCAAGGAAGGCCTGAGTGATAACATAGTGGCGACTCCACTAGGGATCTGAATCATTTTTATTGTTACTATTGTTTTTTTATAAGCTACAGACAGAGCCTGAAGATCAGCCAAATAGCCTTTGAAATGCTTTTGCTCTACAATTGCATAGTAAATAAATGTTGCTTCAGTCTATCTCTGGTTTAGCTTAATAACTGAACTTTAGTTTCAAACATTCAATCAGACTCTCTAGTTCAATAAATCTTTGAGAAAATTTTAATTAAAAATCTAAAACTTCTTGAAGAAAATTGTCGAAGTTGTATTTTTCATTCCATTTAAAAACCAAAAAAAAATTATCTAGAAAACTGACTGGGGAAGACTAACCTTTTTCTTCAGAAATACTTTACAGGTTCAGATCTGATCTATGATGGTGGACAGTGATCAGACACATAGAGGTTAAAATCATCCACCTAGCGACTCCAAATCCATTTCACAATCAAGACTCCACTGGAGGAATGAACCTGGAAGAACAATATGGAAAGATCAGGCTTTCAACTTGGATCTTAATCCGAGACATTATGTTCTTTCTCGTTAAGAACGTTTTTCAATATGTATTGTATTTTATATAAGGATCTAACTTCGTTGTACAGATAAAGTGGCTTTTCATTATGGCTTATTTTCAAAATGATCCAAGAATAAAACGAAGATATGCTCCCATGAGCAGAGATCACATACCTGGATTTCCACGCAAACTACCAAAGGTAAACTGGAGTGAAAATTTGCCTATGTTTCAAGATGAGAAGATTGATGATCCTTTACTACATCTCATTAAATTTCATATACACTCATCAAGATTGAAGGGTGATTGGCATGAGGATTGCCTCATGAAGATATTCATGTGAACCTTAGAAGGAAAAGCAAGGGAATGGTATGAAGCTCTCAAACCTGCAAGTTTGTTTTCTCTAAAAGATTTTCATAAGGTATTTTATGAGCATTACAAAGAAGATTTTCCATCTTTATCATTAGCTGAAAATTGTTGTGATCAAGCTGAAGATCTTATACATTACCTTAAAAATATTGATGAAGATTTTGGAAATTGGTTTCCTGAAGATTTATTAGAAGAAGTCCAAAATTTTCATTCTCAAGTTAAATGTCATAATAATCAAGAGGAGTTAAACAAAGATGAAATAAATCAAAATATAAATCAAGATCCACAAAACCCCTCTGTATTAACAAATGATGTTTCATTTAATGTTTTGAATGGAGTTAAATAAAATAATCAACCTCATGATCAATTTTTAGATAAGAGAAAAAACAACTGTCATTCCAATCTAAGAATTCAGAGATTCCCACCCCCCTCACCGAAGAAGAAATCAATTTTCTTCTAAACATGCAACCATCCTCGAAATGTTTACATAATGAAGAGATTGTTTCAACTTCTTCTAATGTTGATGAATGTAAAAAAAAAATTATCCATGAAGGGACAGAAGAACAAGTTGATGCTCATGTTATTCTACCTTCCCAAAAAGGCCCATTGCTTGATATCACGCCTATTGAACAAAACAATGATTTTCAAACAGAATGCAACCAATCTAATCAAGATATATTGGGATTGTTGGAAGAGAAATCTACTGATCCATTGTTTATAATTGATGACATTCCTTCTTCTGAAAATTTGCCTAAATATGATCAGTATGATGATAATTATGTTCTCCCAATTCAAGATAATTTCCCAGAACAATCACTAGCTATTTTGAGGGATGAGATATTAGAACTTCAGTTTGATGAGGATTTTCTAAGAGCTTTCTTTCTTATTTTGAAATCAAGAAAATATTCTCCTAAATTGAAAATATGTGTTCTCAAGATCATTTCTGAAAATTATGAAAATGAAATCAAACTTTTGCATTCTCAAATTCAGTCATACAATTTCCGAAATCCTAAAGAATTCTTTGAAAATCTTCCTTCTCCTAAGCAAGAGGAAATTGTACTATATTTTGACTTGCATATTGAGGATGATTATTCTTTCAAACACAAGACTGAGGAAATAGTTTCAAGGATTAATATTCAGAATACAATTAAGCAACTAGTCATTGAAGGCCTAGAAACACAAATCATACATTATGCTTTTATTGATCCTATATCAGATTATATGGAGAATATTTTGAGCCCAAATATGCAAACATGTTTTCTCTATAAGGATCAAATACATCAAAAGTGGCCTTTACACATCATATCATTTATTATAAATGCACATGATCATAACATACTTCCAATTTTGATCACAAGCAATCAAGTTATCCATTTATTTTTACAGCTACTTGATTGGCTTCATTGGAATTTTTGTATTACCTGATTCAATAAGATTTTTAGTAGATTGAGTAGGTAGATGAGTGCCAATAAGCTCAGAATTTTGAGCATTTTTTTTAGTTTTCAATTTTCAGCTAGTTTTTCATTAAGTTGGTTTGAAAAATTTTGTGTGTTGTTTTAGTTTCAGATCAGATTTCAGTTTGCAGAAGATAGAAGACATTTACAGGTTCACCAAGGTCAATGGATGAGGACAACTGACCTGTTGTTCTTGACTTTTCACCAGGAAAAGTCATCCCCAAGTGGAGCCAGTGTTAGTCTCCTATACCAATAGGAGTCATATTTCATGATTGTCTTGATAAATTATGTAATATGTTCAAACCTTTTTCTTGTTGCAAAGGTGTTGCATATTCTCTAAAAAAAATCAAAAAATCAAAAAATTTAAAAAATGTAAAGAGGGTATACCCTAAAAGAAAAATCAAAGGGTGAAAAAATAAAATGGCCAAAAAAGTAAAAAAAATGAACCCCACCAAAAGAAAGGCCAAGGAAAGTGTGCAAATCTAAATGCCACTACTTTTTTCTCTTTTGTAATAAGCAAAATTGTGTGCAAATTGTCAAACTTTTGCCACAATTTATGAAGAGTCAAACTGTTTAAACTTGACTCATTCATCTTTATATTTCCTGTTTTAGAAATAGAGAATAAATATCTGGCCAAACAGTTTAATCTTGGAAGATAAGTAGGTAGGTAGAGTTAATAAAATGAGCTCAACAGTTTAATCTGAGCCCTTAGATGTAATAAGTGTAGAAATAGATAGATTTGCCATGTAAAAGGAAAAGAAGATTGATAAGGGTTTTCCAGTCTAAGTGCACCCTAATAAAGAAGAGAAAATGGTAGAGAAAGTAGATAGGGTAGGTAGATGGCATTGCAAATTCTCATGTGATGAATGATGGCTTTAAAATGTTTGTAATCTTTTACTTTCATCACCAAGTGCAAAGGCAGAACACCACATTGGCAGAATTTCAGAACACAGCAAGGTCAAAATCATTAACTTCCCATCTCACTTTTTCCCTAAAAATTTACTAATTTCCCCTAAGTGCTAAGGAATTTGAAGATTAAAGGGTCTCAAGGCATTTCCTTGACTTTTGGAGGGACCGGACCCTCGGCCCAATGATTGGAGAAAACCTTAGTATTTAAAAATATTCATCATCATACTCATTCATTCATAAAAATATTTTCCTAAGAAAAATCCCATTTTATTTGGGAAAAACATGCAATGATCCATAAAAATCCATTTCACGCAAAGCATAAGTTAAATACATTATTATGGTGTTTTATACTTAGCGCTTTCTCTCATTTTTCATGTTAATTTCTAACTTTATATATTAACTCCTTAGTGGAAATACCTTATCCTATTATATATAATTCCCTTTTATAAATAATCCAAAAAACCATCTTACTATAAGTTTTTAGCCAAAGTATTTAACCCATGTGATTAAATAAAAATCCCACATTACAATGCCCTTTGGCTAAAAATATATCTATATAATTATCCCCGCCCCCTATGGTAAGTGAATCATATCGATTTATTACCATATAATAAAAACATACGAAAGAAGGTTTAAGCATATGTTTTTTATGTTTTAAACGAAGAAATAAAAAGCCGAAGTTTTATTCAAAACAAACTTCGAAAAATAAACCCATTCATTACCCCGACCTGTCATCATACGCAAAGAGATTAATTAATCATACGGATTAATTAATAATCTAATCCCGCCAATCAAACGCCTCCCGAAATGATTAATTAACGTTAGTTACTTTGGGCCCGCCTTTTAACTCCCCCGCCAACTTCACGTCATGTCAACCGTTGGATCGCTCCATCAGAGATCCACGACCCGTATTCATTCCGCTTGCCCTCCCTCATCCGAAAGTTAACTCCCGAAATCGCAGTGGTTTTCGAATAGTGTCGGGGCCACGCGTCAGTTAATCTATGGAATCGCTCCCAATTCACAAATTACCGCCAGCTCCCAAAGGTGGTGCGGAATAAACCACTTACCGCCCTTTCCCTGTGACATGTCCATCATACACCCTGACGTCATATATTAAAATAATAAAAAAATTCCCCGCTTTGACTTTGCGAATAAAACAAAAGTTTGTGCATTTTTTTGATCATTCTGTATGCTGAAAACGACTGTGCCCATGAGGTATATCTTGATAAAGGATAAATAGGTGACTAAAGTTCAAAGAGTATCAGTTCAACCATTAAAGTTTATCAGTAAGAATAAAAGAGTATCAGACAAGCAAGGCAGTCAGAAAAGAATTACTCAAGAAGACAGCAACGAGCTAAAATAGAGGAACTGCTTCCAGCACATTCTTAAAAAGAGGAGACAACACACAACATCAGTTGATTTATCCTATTTACGAGACCATCTGTCTCTATTTTTATTGTAACTTATTCATTAGTCACCCTATATTATATCTTTTTTGTTATGAGATATTTTAAATAATCTTTTGTATAAATAAGCCCTCAATCGAATTAGTGAGGGTGGATTCTTCTACTTTGCTGTAACATTGATTTTTTGGAATAAAAGTGTTTTGGAGAAACTTCTTTGTGGCTTTCTGGATGATGATTTGAAGCTCAAGACTTTTTGCAGGATTCATGTGTCAGACTACAGTTCAATAAGTCATTTCTCTCCTATGTTTTAAGTTTTATATCTGTTTATAATATCACTGTGTTCCATTTCTGAATAATTGACATAAAAGAATAAATCAGAATTTAGTTAAGTGTACTCTGATTTCAATTGCGATTATTCCAAAATGTTTTCTTCTAAACTGGTTATAAGCAACGAATTCTTAATTGCTCTTGTTTCGCTGGTTTAAACATTTTGATTACTATAGTAAAGAATTCTTAACTGCTCTTTATTTGTAATCATTCATTTTCTTTCTTTGAACATGTTGAAAGATTCTTAATTGCCTTTCATCCTTTCAAAATCCATTCCATTCACTTTAATTTCTAAAATTGTTCTCTGTTTGGCTATCTTGCCTTGCAAAGCCATCTTGTGTGTAGAAACTTAATCCAGTAAAGCCATGTTTTCGACTCCATAGCCCAATGGCCTAAAAATACTCAATCTTGCCCTCAGTTGGCGGATTCTACCATTCAAATTCAAACCAAACCCCTGGACTTATAACTAGCCTAATATTTTCTAGGAACAAAGCTAAATTTTAAAGAGAGAGCCCTCTCTGGATACAGATTGGCTAGATTCTGTATCTGAAGGTTGGTTAGTGGTTACCTCGGGTTTCTTTCCTTTTCTTACAACTTCAAGGAAGGCCTGAGTGATAACACTATCCATGCACTATAGTTAAATGATGTATTCTTCAGTTGATTAATGAGTTATTAATTAGTGAATTAATTATTAATTAATTCACACAACTCTCACTAGTGTATCAATCAGTTAGACTAGATACAACTAGCTCAACTGTGTCTAACTGAGTTAAACTGAACACAACTCCATCAACTACCTCAATAACTCCACCAAACTCTGTCACATGAGTTCTAACTGAAGTTTCCATGCAATAGCTCCACTTAACCCTCAAGAATAGCATAATTCCTTCTGTCAGCTACTGTGCCACATCTGTGCACTAAACTGAAGTGCTCCAAGAGAATAAGATAATGTTTAGAGTCGAAATATTATTAAGAGCTAATAATATTCGACATATCTATTTTTAGACTGGCAATCTAAAAATAGATTCCGCCCAATATGTCTAAAAATAGAAGTCCATCTATTTTTCCAACTTGACCAACCATCCACAAATAGCATTCTGCAACTCATAGAATATGATCGACATGTCTAAAAATAGACATAGTCTAAAAATAGACTTTGGAACAAAAATCACCTGTGTGGGCCCCACCTAGTTTATGTGATTATTTTCCAACTAGGATCAGGAACGATGTTTCAAGATGCCTCCTTCATTGTTTCTTGTTGAAATCTTCAACAAGAAGAAGCTATGCTTCACTTTCTAAGAATCATGGGCACCTGGACATAGATGTGCTGTTGGAAAATCACATTACATACAGGTCTTCTCAGATATTGAGGAGGAAGAAGAAGATGAACCAAGAAGAGGTCATGACGCTGACACTATTGGAGGAGATCCAACACCATCAGGATATGGTAATGGAGCATTTGATTCTATTGGAGGGAATCTTGCATCTTTGAGAGGAGTACCTAAGTACTTGACCTTAAGAGTTGAAGGTTCAATCTTGAATCAGAGGATTTCTGTGACTAATTGATAGTGGGGCCACCCACAACTTCATTGATTCCCAACTTGTGAAAAGGAGGGCAATACCCACTGATACTTTTGAGGGATTCTCTACTTTGGTTCTAGGAGATAGAACAATGAAATGCATGCATTATGTCCCATCACTTTCAGTCACCATGGGTACCTACACTTTGGTTGATCACTTCTTTGTGATTGACATACCAGACACCAATGTGATTTTGGGTTTTCAATGGTTGATTACATTGGGGAAAGTCACCACTGATTGGGAGGCTTTGAAAATAGAATGGGTGGACAAGAAGAGTGGTGAATCTCAGATGATCAAATTCATGCATACATACCCCTCACATACCACTTCCACACAGAAATCAGAGATGGATTTGTGCAGTGGAATCAAGGACTCTATAATCCCATCTATCATGTTCATGAGATTTTTGCATGGGACACTCTTATCTAGTGGCAAACCACCTGGGAGGCCATCTGACTTAGATTTTGTGAGGAATACCTCACAACATTCTACTCCAAGCTTAGATCCAGGAGGGATTGGAGCACTAGAAGACAAAGCTACATCGCTGGGAGTCTTGGGTAAGCTCAAGAAGGAGGGAGATCATCTTCCCTTATCATCATCACCCACTCTCATTTCTAGCTCTACGTTATGGGGGGAGAAGAAAGGAAGGAATGGCCTTCCAACACACATCTTTGGCATGGGAAATGTCAAGGAAGAGAGTAGCAAAATGACATACATTTCTGTTGATACACCATCAGCACTGTCATTGTTGAGCGGTTTAGATCTATATTGAAAATCCCAACTGTTGGTGGATTAGTCCAAAGATCTTCACACTTGTATAATACTTGATTACCAGTTGCATGAAGAGGGCTATTTAGTCCAAGGAGGAGTCATCTATCATCATGGTAGGACATTCTTGTCTAGAACCTCCAAGCTCAAGAAGAAGTTGCTACAAAGAGATTATAAAGAGTTCTGTTTCAGCCATATGTATTCCATGAGGATCTACAACATCATCATGATGAGATTCAATTGGGAAGGCTCTAAAGAAGAAACACATCAGCATTTTCAAGAATGCATAAACTATGTGGAGTTGGGGCAGCAAAATGACTCTAAGGAGGAGTTATTTCAGCCCTCTCTTCCTTCTTTTAAGAGAGGAGATAGATCCATGAACCACTCCATTTGTATGAGGAGTATTGTTGGTGAAGAATATGATCATGTAAAGCATTTTTTATGTTATGATTGTATATATTATTTCACCATGTTTATGCAGGCCATGGCTCCAAGGAGGAGCAATACATATTGTAAATCTCATGGCCAACAATGGGCCACACAAATTTCAGAATTTGGCCACTCCCTTGATGAGCAAACGGAGATTTTCTATCATGATGGGTGCTTTCCTAAAGCACCAAACATATCTCACACTTTCATCCATAGTGAGATAACATGGGCAACAAGTAAGCGGTGGGGAAACCATTTACCATACCTTGATCTGATGCAGGCAGGAGATGCACTGCGCTGGTACCATATGTGGGACTATGACCCACCTCCACATGCTCAAATTTATGTTTGTATGTATGTAGTTTTACTTCCATACATGGATGATATACTTGTACTTTTTATAGGGATGTATGGAGGGAGGATGGGAGGAATGTATGTACCACATGGGATGGAGACTCTCTATGTATCATATGCTACATGATTTAAGGAGAGCATTGTTTCAACCATGTTTGTTTCATTTGAGTTATTGACTCCTTGTGGGATGGACCATGTACATCTCATGATGACTTTGGAGGAACAATTCATGGAGGGTTGGATTGGTGAACACTTGGCTCATGGAGGAAGCTTAACACATGATGGTGTCACCAATGGAGAAGGAGAAGAGTTGTAGTACTCACCTTATCAGTTGCTAGAGGACAAGCAACATTGTGGAGGGGAGGACTATAATATTCCCAATTATCCCAAGCTAATGGGAATATTCATTTTTGTTTCATTTTTATGTTTCATGAATAAAAATGTAAAGGATGATCATAAAACTCCTAAAACAACAAATAAATCAATGCCACATGTGAACAAGGCTAAATCTGGGCTATTTTAATAAGCACCCTTAGGTGTGAAAGGGGCTGAATATTTTGACTGGGTCAACCATGACCAAATCAACAATGTTGTCTTGGAGGAGTGGCCATCAATGAGGCACAACATAGTTTTAGTTGGAGTTGTTTCATGTGAAAGGAGCTATTCAATTGAGATGGTTTAGGGTTTTGCAAGCTTTCAAACTTATAAAAGGAGGAGGATAACAACATGAGAAGGATGTTGATGATTATGTTATTTTTGAAGATTTTGTCTATTTAGAAATTTCTTATTCTCCTTACTGTTTAGCAGAGAATAGTGTTGTTTAGCACTGGGTGTTCTTGATTAGGAATCCCACCTCTTTCCTTGAGAGGTCTCTTGGAAGAGTTTGCATTTCTTGTCCACTATCAGGCATTTTTCCAAGCTCTTCTTCCAACTACAATGCAGATCCTATTGAGGGTTTGATTGTATTTGTAAGCTGCAGCAAGTGGAGGCTAGATCTACTCAGATCTAGGCTAATCTAGTGCCTCTTTTCAATGGGGAAGGATTCTATCCCATTGGCAAGAGAGTATTGGATGATTGGAGCTACATTTTCAGATCTTGGCTTGAGGCCAAACATGTTCTAGAGCCTACAACGCAGTCCTGCATTATTTGTAAGGGTACTGTTGTAGGGTCTTTTGGCACACTTTTTGGAAGATTGGTTTTCATGTGTTGGGGATCTTCCCTTCACATTTGAGATCCATAGGTTGGGATCATCACATTGTATATTTCAGATCAAATCTGTATGTCCATGAATTTCTGAACATTTCTGCAAATCTGCAGCATTAGATCTCAGATCTACTCCTTGTACTTCATGATTTGCTGAAAACCCCAAGGGGTAATTGAAGAAGAGCCTATCTAGTGTACAGATCTGATATAGATCTAAATTTTTGTACACAGATCTACTCTAGATACAAATTTTAATCTACAATAGTTGCAGCTAATTAAAATAACATTGTCAAGCTCTTTCAGTCTTAATACATGGTTGGAGCACCTCATTTTGAGGATTTTCTTCTATAAAAGTCTTCTATTTCCTATTGTACATCTCATGGGTTGTCTTATTCACATATTTTGTTGATGTATATGTAAATAATGAGCCTCCATATTGGCCTCCTACTCACTCTTAGCTGATATGTGTTATTTCTCTGCACTATTGTTTAATATTGTTGCATTTCCCATTTGGGAATATTACAAAAGAATGAATGAATCAAGGTCTGTGTGAATATAATAAATAAGGGATTTATCTGGTTTTTCTTGACTGCTAACCATGTATTTCATTTTTGTTTCCCGATATAGTCTTATTGGCTAACTGAAGACAGGGATAGTAGCATAAGTCATGTTCATTTGTAGGGTACCTTGAAATTTAGCACCCCATGATCTTGAAAGGAGCATGCCATATTTAGGAGGTATATTAGCCACTAAAATATCCATTACTAGGCTCCTGGCTGGTATTTGTGCTAAGTTGACACATAAATATTTGATTAGGCCTAGACATTTAACTCTGCTGGAATCAAAAGAGTATAAATATTTGTATGGTCTAGTTATCTCAAGGCCTAATCTCTCCATCACTACCTTTGGCTTAAAGTTGTGTGAAGCACTAGAGTCTAACATGGCATTGTGCAAAATTTTATCATGGATGTTTAAACTGACATAAAATGGAGGGACACCTCGT
The DNA here is from genome assembly GCA_034641835.2 of Pinus albicaulis. Taxonomy (NCBI): domain Eukaryota; kingdom Viridiplantae; phylum Streptophyta; class Pinopsida; order Pinales; family Pinaceae; genus Pinus; species Pinus albicaulis. Next base: position 1,442,266,596 of record CM076570.1, on the reverse strand, counting down.
TCTTGAAATTTCCCTTCCACTTCTGGTCCAAACAGAAGCTCGGGTTTGTCATCATTTAAATTAATAGAATCAAAATTTTCTCCTATGTTTGAAGCTCTCAAAAGTTGGGATTTATATACATCCTGAGTGACTAGCTTAGTAAGAAGAATAAATATTTTAATCTTGGCAATTTCATTCTCTATACTGAAAGGTTTCGGAGTTTTTGAAGTGTTCAAATCAGCCTTTTCAGTCATTGTTTTCACAGCAAATTCAACTTGCTAGTTTTTATTAGGGATAGCAGTTAAAACAATTTTATTAGGAGCACTAGCTAAGTTGCTAGTGTTGCTTTGGTCACCACTTTGTTTGCCACTAGGTTGGTTGTTTCTGCCTCTATTATTATCAAAACTTTCAGCCACTGCATTAGTGTTTTCTGTTGTCTTTTTAGAAAGTTTTCTGGAATTATTTTTAGCAGAAATTTCAGAGGTATTTCTCTTGGGAGTGTCTTGGTTTTTCTTTCTTCTGAGGTAATATTGTCTGTGTACTTCCATGATGGCATTTTTCAAAGCCTTGCTTATAGTCTTCAGATTCTAGGCTTTCTTCCTCATAAGGTTTAAATATGCCTTGTACTTCCTCAGTGAGGAAAACAGTATCCTCATTGTTTACTCCCATTAAATTTATGTGATTCTCCTTTGTTTCTTCAATCATTCCCTCATCCTCATCAGCATAGTTTTCTTGGAAAGGGGGTCTGATTTCTGATCAGGACCTCTTTGTCTAATTTGAGGGGGGTTTCTTCTAAAGTTTTGGTTTTTGTTTTGATTTTGATTTCTATTTTGAGGAGCTATTTTGTATTCTCTAAGATAAGCTCTCTCATTAATGTTTATTCTCTCCATCATCCTCTCCATTGTCCTAACTAGGCTGTCAATTTTAGCATTAGATGTGGAGGGTCCAGCTTCTTCTTTGTATGTAACCTTTTTCTCTATTCTCAATCTAGCCCTTCTAGCATTTAAATTTCTTCTATGCTCATTTCACCATTTTTCATGTCTTCTAAGGTGAGGGGGTCTCTTTCTCTCAATTGATAACACGTCTGGATCAAATCCTTCTGGAAATTTGACTAGGGCTAGGCCTTATGGGGGTTTCATGTGGGGAGGGAGTGCATTGTACACACTATTGAATCTAGTGCAGTAGTCTTGGACACTCTCTCCAACATTTCTCTTAAGGTTATCATACTCTAACAATATTTGGAGAGGATTCTTCTTGACTTCCCATTTTTTTTAAAATATTTGATGAAAAGTAGGGAGGTCATTTATACTGTTAAGGGTTAATCCTTTGAACCATTTTATTGCTTCTCCCCCTAGACTTTGAGAAAACATTCTAAGTTTAAAATTTTCGTCATCTATCTCTTGTTTGTCAAAGTAGTCATTCATTTTGTCTACATGTTGTTGAGCAGTAGTATAACTAATAACATCGTATAAATGAATCTTGGACTCATAGTCCTGTGGTAGAACAACTAAAGGAAAAGTAAGGACTGAGGAAGCATACCATGTTGCCATGATATGATTTTGTGGAAAGACTAGAGGGTTAACAAGTGGATGGTTTACAACAGGGGGTACATGGTTAAATGGAGGAAGGCTAACAATGGAAGATGAAGTTAGTACAACATAATTCTGTTGTAGGGTAGATGGGTCTAAAATTATCCGGGTTATCCAAATCTAAGATCTAGTCCTAGACAAGCTTTGTTCTAGTGGTGGGTCAGAGGGGATATTCTGCATGCCTTTGAGGTTTTCAGGTAGGGAAATTGCTTTGTGGATTGGTCTGCTAACAACTGAACTTTTGGATCTAGGAGACTTCATAAGGATTTTTTCGGGATTATCAAATATTGTAGGAGGATTTGGGCCAGGATGGGATCTGGTATGAATTCTTCTAGAAGCCGAAACTTTGGACCCAAAAAATCAGAAAGGTTAGAGAAGTATAACAGTCTTAAGGCACAAACCAAAATGTGAAATAAATACTTAATCCACAAAGTATTCTTGACTGGGTTCTGTTGATGTTTTTATGATGAAATAAGTTTCCTAGTGGAGTTTATGGAAAACCAGGGGAGTCAGCAGGCCTACTAAAAACCAGTGGAGTCACTAGGTGGAGGATTTTTACTTGTTCTATGGCTGATTTTTTTCAACCATCAGAAATTAGGAACCATTCTTGGCTAACACTTGATTCATCTAAGTTAAAAATGAGTTTTTATGAGTTTTGAGGTTGTTTATTACTCAGTACTCCCTAGTACGGTCGCCACTATGTTGGCTCTCTGTGATTTGCAAGATTGGTAAGAAAAAACACTTTAGGAGCCATAGCAAAACCACTTTGGAATCCTAGGACCTAGCCTTCCTGGATTCATAGAGGGATATCTCTATATATGTGTTTTCAAATGATATCTCTTTATTATTATTTTTATGATATTATGCTAGTTATGAAGTTCTAAGGACTCGTTTGTTTTGGTTGATTAATTCAAGAGGTTGACAGATCTGTGGTGTGATTAATTGAAGGAATGTTTTAGCTGAATAAATAGACTATGAGAAAACATTGATCCATTGGGATATGGAGTCATAAAAGGATTCAATTGCTCATCAACTCTGCAAGGGTTTTCATAGGGCAAGCTAACTATATCAAGTGGATCTCTTAGATTAGATTTTGACATGAAACAATAATAAGTTGTGAAGGCAACAAAGCTATAGTCATTTAAGAATCTTCTAGCTCTACTTTAACAAGAAAATCCTTTTAGGTAACTGATTGAGGCAAACCAAAGGATGGGGCATACCAAAGACTTCTTTGGCTAGGCTTTAATAAGCAAACCTTTAAGACAACAATCCAGCAATTCAAGAATTACTTTCAGGCAAAGAAAACATATAAGATAACAGTGAGAGTAGCTAAAGAGAGAGATAAACCTATCTTTTTTAACTCAACACTTAAAATATCTTCAAAGCAAAATTTTGAGGCAGACCAGAGGATAGGGCATACCATAGACTTCCGTGGTTTAGACTCTACTAAGTATACTTCAAAGAAAGGCCTTAAAACAATATTTCAAGCTACACCAAAGGACACGGCTTACCATAGACTTCTTTGGCTTGACTCTATTAAGTTATTTCTAAGGCAACAAGCTAGATGGAACTAGAGAGAAATTAAGAATTCTACAATCATACCTTGCAGAAGAAAACATAAATATAAAGAAGGCAACCAGAAATAGGGTGCCAAGATAGCATATCCTACTCTAAATTTTATGTTCTTTTATCAAAGAATATGGACAGAATGTAAAACATGAGAAAAAAAATGAAAAAGAAGGAAAACTTCACGATTAACATAGCTCAAGAATCCTATGAACATGGTTGTATTAGTGATGATCAAAATAGTTACATTACTCCATGTACAATAGCTCTCTGTAACTCAGAGCTTTCTCAAATCTAGCCTAGCAATCCTTAACTAGCTCAGCAGCAAAAATTAGTCAAATAACCACCAACTAAAAAACACTAAAAATGAAGCTCATATGCATTATTTATCTGCAAAATGAGGAGGTGGTGCTAAGCTATGGTTTAGATGTCATTTATTACAGAGTTAATGAGTTTTTGAACTTTGATACCATGCAAGGCCCAAGGAAAAAATATTTGAAGGTGTTTCTCTGAAATAATAACTCCTAACTTAACTTCTGAGTTAATTTTTGTGAATTGTTTTATTTTAAGGCTTTTTCAATAACTTTACAATAACTGCTGGTAGATGAAAAATATCTCTGACTGTGTGTAATAACTATTTGATGCTTTATTGAAATAAAGAATGTTTTAGGTGGAAAAATATCCTCCTGAAGAAGTAATTGCTGTGGATTTGATATTTCGAATGTGTTTATGTGCTAATCTACCTTTGTTTTATCTTTAATTCCTTTATTTTGCCTTCAAACTTTGATTTATCTTTTAACTTTCTATTTCACTGTCTTTTTCTCTGATTCTGCCTTTATATTTGTTTACTTTATTAATCCTTTTGATTAACCTTTTGATCTTCTGTCTTAACCTTTTAATCCTTCAATCTCTGTTTTATGTCTTCATTATCTTTAATCTCTGCTTTATTGGCTAACCCTCATGATTTGTCTTTTGATCCTTGATTATCCTTCTAACCTTCTGATCTTCACTGTCACTACCTTCTTAATTGTTATACCTTCCTATGACCGCCTCAGTCTATCTGTGTTTTGTGTGCAGGGAGGCATTTATTTCGTTTCTGGACGATTGAGTAACCATCAATAATCATGTTTTATTGATGATTAAACTTGATATAGGGCCTCTGGTCTTTTAATGGAGCAATTTCTTTCGATCGTCATCCAAATCACTCATTAAAACTTTTTTTTCGACCATCGGGATGCACTGCTTCCTTTCTGCCATGAAACCTACACATTAAAACAAACAATTAGCTTTAAAACCTACGTGGGAAGGTTTTACTGCATTTACAGGGGTTTTTGGGCTTTTGGAGGGTGGAGAATGGTGTTGTGGGCTTGGTTCTGTAAGCGGAACCTGTGTGAAGTTTGAAAAGCAGTTTTCGAAAACCGAGGAGCGGTTTTCGCATGGTTGGAGAAGCGGTAATGGTATGTGGGGCGGGCGTGTGATTCCACTTAGCGAATGTCACGTGGTAGGTAAAAACCACCCATTTTGCATGGTCGAAGATTCCTTAACCTGAGCGCAATTAGATTTGTGATACATGCAATCAACCATTAGATTTCGGGAAGGCAGATCAACGGTGATCGCAAGCTTTGGGAGCAGCGGGAAAGTACATAGGTGGAACCCAGGGACAGGTGTCAGAGTATGAATGGGTGCGGGGTTTAGTGGGATGTGGGACCCAGGGCCTTAATAAAAAAAGCGTATGCACCCAATTTATAAGTTAAAATAAGGGTTTTGCAAAGGGTTTTTCAATTAAAGGCAGAGATCTTTGAAAATTAAAGTGGGGTGATGGGGGAGTGTGGTTTTAAAGCGGGGGGTCTTAAAACCTTAAATGGTTGGGTTAATAAAAAAAGAAAGAGTCGGGCTTATTTTTGATAAAAATAGACTTTTATCTATAAAAGGTGGGGTCCTGACAGTTTTAATATTTTAATTAAAACAATGTAAAAGAGGGTATTTTACATTGTTTTGATAAAATAAAGGAAAAGGATGAAGAAAAGGGGTTTTATGAAGGGTTTTGAAAGGGGAAATGGGTTTTTAGAGGGGAAATGAGTAAACAAGAGTGTGGGTAGGGAGGGATAATGAAAATGAGAGAAACAAGCCCAAAAGGAGTTCTTCAAGAACAACAAGGTAATCTTTAAAAGGGCAGAGATGAAATATAGTGAAAAAAAAATTCTGGGGATAATGAAGGCAGTGAGATTTCTAAAGATAGATGATAGTCCAATAATGCTATATTTATATTCTTGTAGAAGATACATATTCATCTGGTGAACCCCATAGAATACAGGAGGATAACACAATCAAGCCACAAGATGGTTGAAATACACTAAAGAAACCAAGCACTGGAAATTTTGTGTTGTTACTGCTGCTGCTGCTGGAAAGCTGGAAACTACTGCTACTAAGGAGAAGAACCATATATGGAAGGATGTTAGAGTACTACAAATAATCAAGGATTTTAACCATGTATTCTACTCAAACAACCCAAAAAAACCCATAAATGGTTTAGCCAGATTTTTACTTTGGATTTTCGGCCCTTCTTGGGTTCCCCGCTGCAACAACTCACTAAAATAACACAGTCATAGACTGGAACTAAATTTTAGGGGATAAAAACTCTATGTCTTGATGCAAAATGTATCAATGATGCTCCAGGGCCTTCTTTACTAGCCTCCAATAGAAGGAAACCTTCCTCTAATGCAAAACTAGCTCAAGAATCTTCCAATTCGAACCTCCACACTTCTACCCTACAATACAACACAAAATCCTCAACAAGAACTGAGCTGTACATTAAGACTGAAGCTTTGGCCAAATGCCTGATAGTGGAATGTATTGAAAAATCTTCCAAGAGGCCTCTCAAGGAAAGACATGGGATTCCCGATCAGGAACACCCTGTGCTAAACAACACTACAATCTTAGCTAAACAGTTGAAGAAAGCTATATGTCTAAATAGACCATATATTCAAAAATATAATAACATCAAAATAATGAAATATAGCTGCCATCCTCTTCCTTATATAATTGATGAGCTTTCTAACCCTAAGCCCCATTCATTTATGACACTAATTCCATGCAAAGAGTCCAACTAGCTCATGGATAATTTAGGAATATTATAATCCTCACCTCCCAAGTGTTGCTTGTCCCCAACAAACTGCAAGGACAGAACTAAAAATGTGGGGAACATTTATTCCCATATGGAGCTCCAATATCGAAGCTATCATCCATACAAAATGAATCACCCTCCAGAGTGGTAATTCATAGAAAAATTCCTCCCATCTACTTATGAGAGGCACCTCCCAAGTGCTCAAGTTACCCAAATGGCTTATCCCATAAGGAAATAAGAAACCCAATGTAGCAATCATCGATGTTCCAATGCTCTTCCAAAAATATGAAACATAAGAACCATGGAGAATCTCTCTCCCAAAGGTCACATCCAATCCTTCCATCCTCCCTCCACTCAGTCCCATAAAAAGAATATCGACATCATCAATATATGGGATCAGTGATACATAAACAACCAAATGAAATAATGGATGTGGATCAAAGTTCCACATATAGAACCAACGCAGTATATCTCCTGACTACATCAGATAATGATATGGTAAGTGGTTTCCCCCGCACTTACTCTCTGCCGTATCCTTTTCACGTGTTTTGAAAATGTGGGAAATGTTTGGTGCCTTTGGTGTACACCCAGAATGATATATCATCTCCCTATATCCTCCTAGAGAGTGGCCATGCTCAACATAGTTTATGGCCCAAATTTGGCCATGAAGTTTTTAAGGAAGAATGCTCCTTCTTGGAGTAATGGCCTGCACATATATGGTTAAGGAATGCACATATTCATTATATAAATCATTATGAAACCAAACATCATCCTTACCATATGCTTTGCTCATAAAAATGGAGTGGCTCATAGATAAATCCCCTCTCATTCCCAAAGAGGAAAGAGGTGGTTGTGATAACTCCCAAAAAGTGTTATGTATCTCCTCCATCTCCACATGATCCATGCATCTCCTCAAATGCTGATATATCTCCTCTTCAAAGCCTTCCCAAGTGTACCCCTCCATGATGGTGTCGTATGCTCTCATAGAATAAGTGTGGCTGAAGAGAAAATATTCATGAGCTGCTTGTAGTAACTTCCCCTTGATCTTGTAAGCTCTAGATAAGAATGTCCTACCATGATAGTAGATGACATCATCTCTGACTAAATATCCCTCCTCATGTAGCTAGTCATAAAGTGTCATACAAGTAAAAAGATCCTTGGAATAATCCAACAATAGTTGGGATTTCCAATATGGATCTATCCTCCATAGTGATAGTGTTGATGATATGTCATAGAAAGCATCTGTCATGTATTTTTCCTCCTCTTTGTCATATCCCATGCCAAAGTGACATATTGGAAGGCTGCTATCCTCCCTCTGCTACTCCTTTCTCAGCGCAATATCTGAGATGAGAGTGGGTAATGATGTTGTTGGGAGAATATATCCCTCCTCCTTGAGTCTATCAAAGACTCTCAGCATTGTACCATGACCTCCCAATGCTCCCATTCCTCATGGATCTATGAATGGTGCATCATGATGTGAGACATGCCTCATCATCTCCTGATCTGGTGGCCTCCCAGGTGGAATGCCTCCATGCAAGGAGACATCAATATCAAGAGTAGAATGCATATATGAGTGGACTTATTTTTCCTTGCTCTCACTATGCAAATTTGTCTGCCTCTTTTGTGCATCAACCTTCTGAAATAGATAGGGGTGTGTGCTCCTAATCATATGATGTTGGCCATCCTCCCTACATTCTCCTTTCATGTGCAAGGTCTCACAATCTATCAATAATGGCACATGTTGTTCATCGATTGTGACTTAATCTCCACATATGAGATCCTTCAAAACTTCTTGCAATGATACAAGAACTCCTCTCATTGTAGAAATTGCTCCATCTACCTCTCCATGAGGTACTAGATCTGCTTTTGATGTGTCAGCGCTGTTACCTCTAGCCTTCTCTTTCCCTTCATCATGAAGGGAGGTTACCTCATCATCATTAAGAGGCTCTTTGTTTTGATCCTCTTTTGAAAAAGAGATCTCCATGTCTTCCTTTTGAGAAGAGATCTCTTCCTGAAGTGGGGATCTTGCCTCTAGCAAGGCATTCTATAAGTTTTTAACCCCCTCAATATCATTCTGGAATGGAGTTGGGTTTATGGATCCTTCCAAATCATGCAAAGGTTTTGTTTATTTTAGGCTTGGCTACCTCAACTAAGGAAGTTTCAGAATGTTTTACATCAAATATTTTCACTAACCTCCTAGTGAACTTTGCATAAGTAGATACATTTACATGATTTAAGGAAGAAGTTTCATAAAGCAACAAATCATAAGCCTTACCTTCAAGATGCAGCGCTGCTACTCTAAGGGATTCATCTTCTGAAACTTGGTGTTGCTACAAATATGTGTCTAGCTCCTTCACCCAAGCCCTTGTTGTACATTTAGGTGACCCATCAAAAGTAGATAGAAAGAATCTACTAAAATCATGCTGCTTACACCACTTTCTTCTATTGTGATTGCTAGGTCTTCTATTCTCCTTGATCTTCTAAAAACCTTGGAAGTTTAGATGATCTTTGAACCTCTGATATTGAGATTCATACTCTTGAAGATAGTCACTAAGAGTCTCCTCCTTTGGTACATCTCCTTCCTCCATCTCTCTTGCTATGAACATAGGCATGGTGGAGCGTTGTAGATCTGATTGTGTGGTTGAATTCTCACACCCATAATATGAAGAATTGGAGCTTTCTTCATGTGTAAATCTTCTTGAAGGATCTTCATGTCTTTCCCTACTCATTCCCTTACTTTCTCTGTTAAGCTCATGCATATTTTGGAGAAGTTTTGAAAACTTCTATCCCTCCATTTCTCCAAATAATGGAGACTTTCCTTTATCTCTTCTGTAAGCCTTCTCTTTTTTGTGAGAAGATTCTTCTTCTTACGATAACGTAGATGCAATGTCTTCATAGGCTGAGACAAGATTATGCTCTGATAACACTGTAATATTCCAAAATGGAAAAGATAGGAATATAGAACAAATGCAGAATTCCAAATAAAGAAAAACAAGAATATAGCACTAAAATCTGGAAAGTGCCGGAAATATGCTGCAACTGAAACTTACATCAAGACATTATAAATATGAGCAGAAAAAACTAACATATCATTATAAACAACAGAAAATATGAATCTACACAGTGCTCCAAAAGGAATGCACTTAAGCCACAAGATGGTTGAAATACACTAAAGAAACAAAGCACTAGAAATGTTGTGCTGCTACTACTATTGCTATTGGAAACTGCTATTACTGAGGTGAAGAACCATGTGTGGAAGGCTGTTATAGTGCTCTGAATAATCTGAGATTTTAACCACATATTCTACTCAAAAAACCTAGAAATGGTTTGGGCAGATTTTAACTTTGGATTTTCGGCCCTTTTTGGGTTTCCCACTGCAAAAACTCACTAAAATAACGCAGTCATGGACTGGAAATGCGCTGTAGGGAATAAAACACTATGGCCTGATGCCAAATGTATCAATGATGCTCCAGGGCCTTCTTTACTAGCCTCCAATAGAAGTAAACCTTCCTCTACTGCAAAACTAGCTCAGAAATCTCCCAAATCAGACCTCCACACTTCTGCCCTGCAACACAACACAAAATCCTCAACAACAATTGCGCTGTACATTAAGACTGAAGCTTTGGCCAAATGACTGACAGTGGAATTTAGTGCAAACTCTTCCAAGAGGCCTCTCAAGGAAAGAGGTGAGATTTCCGATCAGGACAACCCTGTGCTAAACAACACTACAATCTTAGCTAAACAACTGAAGAAAGCTATATGTCTAAACAGACCATATATTCAGAAATATAATAACATCAACATAATGAAATATGACTACCATCCTCTTCCTTATATAATTGATGAGCTTTATAACCCTAAGCCCCATTCATTTATGACACTACTTCCATGCAAAGAGTATCCATCTAAAACTGCACTGTCCCTCCATAAATTTCCACTCCTTCATGACAATGCTATTGATTTGGTCAAAGTTGACCCAGTCAAGGTGTTCCATCCCCTTTTCACACCTAAGGGTGCTCAATTAAGCTGAAAATATGTCTTCCTTTCACACTGCCATTGATTTTATTCATATTAAGGAGATTTATGGATCTCCAAATCCTCTTATTCATCAACACAAAAGAAAAACAAAAATTAATATTTCAACAAGCTCATGGCTAATTTCGGAATATTACAATCCTCCCCTCCCAAGTGTTGTTTGTCTGCAATAAACTACAAGGACATAACTGAAAATGTGGGGAACCTTTAATCCCATATGGAGCTCCAATCTCCAAGCTATCATCCATGCAAAATGAATCACCCTCTAGAGTGGTAATTCATAGAAAAACTCCTCCCATATACTTATGAGAGGCACCTCCCAAGTGCTCAAGTTACCCAAATGGCTTATCTCATAAGGAGACAAAAAACCCAATGTAGCAATCCTTGATGGTCCAATTCTCTTCAAAAAATATGAAACATAATAACCATGAAGAATCTCTCTCCCAAAGGGCGCATCCAATCCTTCCATCCTCCCTCCACTAATTCCCATAAAAATGTTAGGATATTCTGACACATAGGAAATAGTTAAGAATAACTTAGTCTAGTGTAGAGTTAGGTAAAGTGTGTCTCTTTACCATGTACATTTGTAACTTATAATATGATGGTCATGATTTTTAGTAATCCGAAGGTTATCTCTCACCTCGATATTAACGACACTTGATCCTGGCTTAACATCCGATTGGTCCATGATATCTATTTAAAGAGCATGGAGGGTCATTTTTCCAGTAACCATTTACGAGAGAAACATATGTAACTTTTCTTTTTATATTAATAAATTGCCTGAAGTTGCCGTGTTGGCTCAGGCCGTGGATTGTTTCGCTCTTTGAGGGTTTTAACCATGTGATTATACTGGTGTACTGATTTGTGATCTATTTGTAAGCAGTGACCTTTGGTTCTTGATCTAAGGAACTGTTGAAGCCTCGAAAATCGCTGCAACAACATTGGGGGATAACCACCTGGTCCAGACCTTAAAACAACTCCTTTTCCATTTGGAGTAGTGGCTCCAACTAGTTTAACTAGGGCCAGTTACCTTTTCCCTATCTCTATTGGTTTAAAATGCATCTTTAACTACCAATAGACAGGGATATAAAATCACTTCTTCTTGCTGATCGGGCAAGAGAATGACCCTTAAGCTGATTTGGGTTCAGCCAAACCACAACTTAAAAGAGGACTTAAAAGAATATAGAACTTAATCTAAATGCAAACTTATTCTATAATGAAATAAAAGAACCTAATCTTAATCCTATCTCAATTAGGTAGATATAGATCTAACCTAACTAAGAGCAAGATAATTAAATGATAAGGATTTAAATATGCTTGGATTTTAGGTAATGTCAAGCTAACGAAGTAATTCAATTAGCTGACATTTGTGAATACCGAAACACATCCTATTGAGACCTTTTAACTGAAATAATAAATCAACAACACTCAGGAACTAATTCACAAAAATGATATTGATTATCAAATCACTAAAATCAATAATTAAACAATAATATGTGAAAATAGTTCACAACACATTACTATTTAATAAATCAGTTTTATAAGACAGATTTCTGAGTAAATAGTTACTCAAAAATCATAGTTTAATCCATAAGAGCATAGATACATAACAATATTGAGACAAATTATCCATATCAATAGAAGTACACAAACATGAATAAAATTACACACGTTTTATTATCATAAAAATAAAACTGGTATTTGAAACAGTAGTATTAAAAATACCAATTAATTGAATCCATTTCTCTGATCCTAGTCTCCAACAGTCCTTTACATTGCTTGAATTTTTGCTTTCAAAAACTGGAGCTTCAAAAGTGCAAACTCTGCCCATCATATATAATTCAAGATACAAAGGAAAAACCCTCAATAATGTTCAGATCTGAAATTTTCTCTCCTCCCTCCTACAACTCTAAATTCCTATTGCAGAAGTGCTTTTAGAAGTCCAAAATTGCAGAGGAGAGCAGCCTCTTTTACATTTTGCCATCTGCCATTTATAATATTTCCAAAGGTATTTTTGAGAGGAGAGTTTGTCGAAGAAAAATTTGCCCAATCCAATTTTATTTGCTAAAAATTCCAATCTTTAATTGATGGATCATTCTCATTGATTGAGATATTTTTCTCCATATCTCTTCTACTATTTTCCGCAAAAAGAAATCAAAATAAATTAAGATGCAACAATCAAAATGACATTTCTGGCATTTAAAATAAATCCAATCACACAATTAAATAAATAATTAAAAAGGAAATCCAAGCTTTCTATTGATTTTTGTGATGATTTAATTGGCCAAAGATATTATTGATGAATGAACCTGCACTTTAGAAGAGGCTTGGGCCAATGAAAATGAAGAAAATAAAACTTTGAAAATTGATTTTGTTTAGAAATTCGGAGCTTGATATTCTGCCTATTTTTAGACCCAATAAATGACTAAATCTGTTAGTGAAACCTCCTCAAAAATGTTCTCCTTGATTTTCTCTTTCCAATGAGCCATCATGGGCCTCATTTGGCCAAGTAAAACTCAATCTATGAGCCTCCAAAGTTGATGTGTCAAATCTGACATAATTCTGAAAATTCTATTGCTGGGCTAAAAATCATATTTTTTAATTAAAAATCTAATCCTAAATTAGACTCTAATTATCTAATAATTAATTCTAATTTAATTGTTAATTATAAACTAAACTAATTATTTAATAAACTATTTATTAATTAATATAAATCTAACTAATAATTATAATTTAATTAAATTAATTATATTCTATATATTAATTAATTTAATTAATTTAAAATTAATTATTTTAAATATGAAATATTAAATCTAATATTAAATTAAAATTAAACTAAAACTCCACTAATATTAACTAACACTATACTAACATTAAACTAACACTCCCATTACTTACCACTCATTCATATGAACGAGTTTGAAACTCAAACACATGAGTTATGAGGTTTCATTATGACTTCACAATTGGGATATCGGGAGGTTGGAGTTTTAAAAAAAAATGTATCCATTGGAAATTCGCGATGCGATATTCTGATGTGATGTAATAAATTTATTTTTTAATGTTATATATATATATATATATATATATATATATATATATATAAAATTTTAAATTAATTATATTAATTATATTTAATATAATAATTAATTTAATATTAAATATTAAATATTAGTTTTTTTTAGTTTCATTTTAATGATGAATTTATCGAAGGGCTGATTTGCCTATCTAAACTACAGCCACTTTGATATTAATAAAAATAAATAAACTACAATCACTTTGACATTTTGGATTTTCGAGATTAGTAATTTATTTGAAAATTGGAGTAAATTACTGAAATCCGATGCTTCGTGATTTGGCTGTATAAGTAAAAAAATGAAAAATATTAGTAATAACTAACTAAGGGTTAATATTTAAAACAAATACATTATTGAACTAAAAAAATGGAATAATGTATATTTTACGCATTTTTAACCTAGACAACATAAATGATTAGACTTCAAAAGGAGTGTCATTTACAAACCAGTTGACCAAATGAGGCAAAACAAGTATCAATGGAAAGCTTATAAAAAATTGATTTTAATAAAGCAATCAAAACAAGAATCTAAAGAAAATGAAAAATTAATAAAATCTTAGGATAATCAACTAAATAAAAATCCTAAAAGGCGTTTTAGCCAAAAAATTTATAGAAAGGGTCCCCATTATTTGAAGTGAACAAGTCAAAAATGGGGAGCGTTGTGTTTCACCACAACAGGAACTTACCCTGTAAATATCTACATGGTATCAAAGCTATTTTGAGGGCTGTGTCCATTGTTGATCAAAATCTGAAGCCGGTTTGACTACAAGCGAATGTCGTTTTGTAGATCTACTATTTCTGAACATTTTTGGGCTTGGAGAACTGCTCGGTTGTGTCTGGAGCATCTGTTGCAGTGGGGACGCCTTTTGTTTCATGCGAAAAGGTTTCTGGCTGCCCAAGTTATGATAGTTTAGATGTGGAGGTATAAAGCATCTATTTTGCAGTTATATTTGTTAATAGTTCTGCTTATTTCGGTTTTTTTTTCTATTTATTTTTGCTATTAAGATTTTATTTATTTGTTGGATCTATACCCTCTTCTTTGTGTATGCTCTTTGTTGTGCGCTGTGTGCGATCTCGGCAAATCAAAAACATGAAAAGAGATTTTTTTTTTGCTACGTATGCTCTTTCCCCACGTCTTTGTGCGATCTCGGAAAATCAGAAATAGTGAAAAAAGTGATAGTTGTCAGTAAGGCTAATCGAAAATTTAACATTCTACTGTAAGGCTTTGCATTTGGTTTTTTTTTCTTGGTTTTTGTGGTTTTTTGTGCTAAAAAAATAAAAATAAAAAACCCTTCCTCCTTTCATAAAATAATGTGATCCTTTTACTATCTCACTTAGTGAGGGGTTAGTCTATGAGAATAGAGGTCTTGGGTTTCTGTTGAAGCCTAGAAAATCGATGCTTCAAACATTGGGGGAAAGCCACCCAGTCAGGACCTTATGACAACTCCTTTTCTGTTTGGTGTGGTGGCTCCGACTGGATTTATAGGACCAGTTTCCTAGTAACTAAATGGGTTGGTGATGGAATGATTGTATGAGTGGATAATGAAACTAAATGACTGAAATAATCTATCTAATTTAATATATAACTTATCAATAAATTCTAAAACTAACCCGAGTGTCAAATATGAATACAAGTTTAAGATTGTTTCAGTTAAATCAATAACCATGAAAATGTATTATAATTTAACTGAATATGCAGCATCAAATAATGATAACTCTGTTTAAGAAATTAAACAGAGTTATAATAACACATTGTATTTCATCATTTTATATATCATTTGTATACACTGTGAAATATGAAATATTTCTATACACTCAGAAATGATATGTATAAAGAAACATTTGTAAAGAAAATACATATAAATGATAGCAAATTTAAATAGAATATCTCATAACATAAGAAAAATAACAGTAAATCGATAGAAATACTAGATTCATCTTGATACTTTTCCAGATGAAATTCAATATCCAGATCCAGTGCTTCAATGTAAAACAAACTTTAAGGTACAGAAATGAAATTCTCAAAGGTAATTTTCCAATAAATCACCAGATGTGATCCTTTATAAAAGTATAATAGTCAATTGAGTACAAAAATGTAACATCCAAGTCAAAAATATTACAAATTCAATACCCCTTTCTAAATGCATGAAAGGGGTTTAAATAGGAACTTAATCAAACAAAATAACTAAAACTATTGCTACAATCTATCATCGGAAATCTAGAAATAGGCTTGCGATATTAAAATGAAACAAATTCATTGATTTTCCCCTGCATTCAATGTGCCAAGGTGGCAAATTTTGAGCATATCTTTAACCTCTGCTGGATGACTTAGCCTCGAATGTAACTGAGCAGTGTACGTGGCATCAGAAAAATCTGGAATGATACAATGAATAGCATTGGAAAGGCATTTAATCGCCATTTGTTGATTGTGTGGCTTGATTATATATCTCCACATGATATCCCATGAAATTTCTTGAAGTTTGCTGATTTGCTGATTCTTATTGATTAATTTTTGCTTCCACTTAGAATTAGAGTCTTTTACCTTTGGTAATTTTCCTGGGATACAATCTGAAATTAAATTGGTGGCATATAAGCTATCATTAATCAACTATGTTATACTATTCATCATATTTCTGGCTCTTGATGTAGCTCTTTCTCCTTTTATCAACTGCTTTTCCCATTCAGTAATAGAATTTCTTTGTGTCTTTCCTCAATCCTGGGAAGGTTTGCATTCCTTTCGTGCTCTGAATCTTGCCATGAAATAAATTCAGAAATTTTCTCATATCCATCATCAAACTCGACCCTGAGGTTGATTCCTTCATCTATTAAAGATGATGTTATTTCACACAAGGGCTCGGCTTGTGCCATCTTTTGACATAATTCATTCAACTGTTGAGACAATAGTTTGTTGGTTTCAAGAGCTTTAGTTTTAAATTGATCTAATTTAGGATAATCCCTAAATTTGTCCAATCTTGCTTGGAATACTTTCTTGCTCAGCCTTAGCAGTTTTCTCATTTTGCAGTAGGGTCTGAAGTTTTGCCACGTCTTGAGCTAGCTGTTGTTGCTTATTCAAGGCTTGTTGATCAAGATTTTTCTTCTTAATACCAAGTTTCTCTTCCAACTGTTTAGATCTAAGATTTTCATCCTATAATTGTTGTTCCAACTGCATAATCTTTTGCTAATTTTATGTTTCTTGTTCCTCCAGCATAGCTATCTGTATTTCCTTTTGTTTCATCATTTGGGTGACTTCCGAAGCCTTGTCTATAGTAGTTGCACTATAGGCGCCTGCATATTGTGACAATTTGGTGAGATCCTCTAAAGGTTTCACCTCAGTATTTTTCCAAACAATGTTCATCAGTTCAAATTGTGATGTTGAAAGAGATTCTTGATCTGTTCTTCTTCTCTTCCTCTTCTTCCTGACAACAGCCCTATGCTTAGAACTATAAAAGATATCTAGAGGAGGAATATCTTCTACTTTCAACACAATTTCTTCTGTAGGCTGCTCAGGAATGATTTCCATATCTTGGTCTTTTAGCATTTCAACTTGAGGATTATTTTGTGATCCTATTTGCTGAACAAATTGTTCGTATTGATTTAGCAAATGGGAAGAAACAATAATTTCAGTAGAATCCACCACATTCTCCATGGTATTTTCTTGTTCAAGTTGATTATCTGGCTTATTACCAATATCTCATTTTTCCTTCTATATATTAGCTTTGCTGCCTGTGTTTCCTTTCTCAATATGCACATTGGTCTCAATACCTGTACTTTCATTCCTTGTTTGAACTGTAGTTCCTTTTCCAATAGTTTCATGTGTTTTGCTACTATTATTCTCCTTTTGCACATCAGGCTTGTCACTTGTGCTTACATTTTCAGTCTGCACATTTCCCTTGCTGGTAGATGTTTCTTTTCCTGCTTTGTTGGCTGCATCTTCTTTTTCCTTCTGCTTTGTTTCTATATTCTCATATTCTTGCAGCATAAGTCTTAACTGGTCAAGAGGAGCTTTCAGCAGTCTTTGAATTCTAAATAAAATGAATTTATTCATATCCTCAGTCTAGAATTTGGATTTATCCAAGTCATTAACTTGGGGAAATTTATGAACAGAAACAAATAAATCATCAAACTCATCATGTTCATGTTCGAACCGAACAATTAAAACTGAAGTTGTGAAATAAAATGCTACTTTTCTTGGATCGTACTGCCTACCTGGGACTTTTGAGAGTTTAAGATCCCTTATTTTGATGACTTCTTTCTCAGCATGTGTGAATTTATTAAGAGTATAATGCCCACAATGAAATGGAAAAGTAGGCCACATTAGTTTCTTGTTATTCTTGAGACACCTTGACATGCCTTCTATTGTTAACTGGTAGGAGATTTCTTGTGCTAACAGTTTATCTGGGACATACATAGGTAAAATATGGGGTTCCACTATACTCCCAAATACTCTGACATAGGTAAATTTCTCTTCTCCAAACCAGTCACTAATCTGCGATATATCAGTCTTAGCTTTTTCAGAAAGCCGGGGAGGAAATTGGTTGAAAATGGTTTGATAGACAGGGATGAGGAAACCGTGACAAATTCTATAAACATGGTTTTTAAAATGCACCTTCCATAAGAACTTATGGTAAATATGAATAGGAATGGGATCTTTGGGGGTCCATTTCTAGCCAAGAATGGGAAATTCAGAGTTAAAACATAGGGAATCTAAAATATAGGCACAAAAGTAAAATGGGGTTGTGTTTCTTGTGCTTTTATGCTTTCTATACTCTAGGATTCTATGGGCTATCTTATCTGAAAGCATAACTGCCTAATCCATGATTTCATAATTCACAGCAGAATGGATTAAGGGTACCATTTGAATTGAAAATCTAGTTGAATTATCATTTCCAAATTGTCTGCACATCATTGCAGTGGCATAGCAATATGGAGGTGAAAGGGACTCCACAGAGTACATACCTGATGATTCATTTTTATGCTTCTCTGGAGCTTTCCTCCATTCTCTGATTGGCTCAGACTAAGTTTCATTACTTGCAGCAAAATCTTTAATAAAAGCTTTGTTGTAGACCTTTTGCGGGTCTGGAAGATGGTACATTGCCTTTATGTCCTCTACTCTGAAAGACCCAAACATTGTTCCTGCAGCTGAAACAAAGGTCCTGTTTTGGATGGTGACATTGTCTATTACCCACCAAATTACATCATAGTAAGGGAAAATGTTTGCCCAACCCGAGCTGCAATTCTATGAAGGAACGAATTTGCAAGCGCTTTAAGAGGAGTCTCAGAATCAGAATTTGAGTCATCTTCATCAGGGACTGTCGCCTTCTCTTCAGTGACTTAAGGGTTTTCTTTTTCAATTAAGTTGTATACATCTTCCCAAGTCATTTTGCCAAGTCCCTGGCATGAATTATCTGTTACCAGCTTGATTTTAGCTAGTTTTTCTTTTGGTACTATGGGAATAGCAGTGAAATTTGCAGCGGCAGAAGCCTTTGCTTTCTTATATCTCTTAGACATTTTTTTGTCTGATAATGTCTCACTTGCTCGGTGAATGAAAGGATTGGGTGTTCTATGGTTCTGCAAAGGAGAAAAGCTTTCAGACGTGGTGAAAATGCGATGAGGAGAACAGCTTATATGAAAAGATTTATTCGTTATTTTCAATTTAGTAACTTCGTGTTAAAACTTAAATGCCCTCTCTAAGAGTCACACTCACGCATTCAAAATAGAATCAATCATCATTATTCGTTTGATTTTCTATTTAATAGTAAACGTACAATTGGAGATTGGAAAATTTGAAATGCGAATATAAAACTTTCCTTTTGATTTTAGCGATTGTGATGAATAAATAACATATGTGCAGTGTAAAAATTAAGTATCAATCGCATCGGATTTTATCGAAAGGGACGAAAAATAACATTTCATGATCTCCACCGATTTGCAATTGCGATGATGTTATATCGCATCGGCTCTTTCCAAATGAATTAAGTTGCAAATAATATTTGTCGATTTTGTGATTGCGATTATTGTGGGGTCCATCGCATCAGGATTTTGGTAACATGAGTGAATATGAAGTTTGTTCTTCCGAAATGCGATTGCAATAAATTGCGTCGCATTGGAGTTTTGCAATTGACCAAATGAAGAATTTGCTTTTTCGTTTTGCGATTTTCGATTTGCGATGGGTTATATCGCATGGTAGTTTATAAAACAAGCATATATGACATTGCTTCTCCGAAATGCGATTTGCGATTCATCGCATCGCATTGGAGTATTTCAAAACAAATGTAAAACTTTAACATATCTCCGATTTGTGGTTGCGATTACTGTATCACATCGAACTTAATCAATATGAATACTTTATGTATTATGTTGATGCAATAAAAGTTTTTATATCTCATCAAATTGGGAATTTTCAATGTTTCATTTGTTTATAAGAACTTTGCGATTTATGAAACAATGGACTCTTTATTTGTTTTATTCAAAATGATCGGATTTCATCTAAGTATTTTATTCCTAAAAAGAAAAAGGGGACCTATTTCTAAATGAAATTTCTTCTAAAAATTTGAAATGGGGAGGGTTGTTGTACTATACAACAATTGGCGATTCACTGGAAGAAACAGTTATCTCTGAAAAATAAAATGAATACTATATTTATAGTAAGTAAAATTTTTTAAATATAATGAAAACTATCTTAGAAATTTTTTTAAATAAAATCTAACTCTGAAAAAGAATAAAAAATCACTTACAATTTCTTTCTAATTCCTCAAAAATAAAACATTTTTGGGTTTTCTTAAGCCTTGATTGGTTTATAATAATGAAGTAGGGAGCTCCTCCAATTTTAGCTTTTGTGTTTTACTCTATTGTCATAGGCATTGCCTCTGCTTCCTGCAACCATTCATATTATCGATAGGGTTACCTTTTAACCATTAACCATTTCATTGTCCCATCCAACTAAGATCATAATTCTTTAAAAATAAATTCATAAGACGTTGTATCTTATGTTTTTCTTCTTTTTATTTATTTTTTAAATTAAAAGCCATTGTTCTGGTTTCGTAGCCAGTTGATAACAATGCCATTCAGTAGTTGCAATCAAACTGAATAAGTTGGCTCATGATGAGACCCCTTGTCTTATAATTATAAGTCATTACCCTGTTTTGGTATGCAGCGTTGGTAATGTCAGTTTTATTACTTCTTATGATCATGGTAAGTAGGCTCGTGATGAGACCTCTTATCTCTTAATTTTGACATATAATTTCTTATAATTACATTCTAAAAAATCAAAACCTTAATGGATGGGGTGAAATGATTTTATCCTTAAGAATCAATGGATGACAATTTTTAGAGTTATTTGAATGCCAAAGCTTGGAAAAGTCTTTGCTTTTTACGGATAACCTTTCTCTGCTTAATAAACTTATAATGATTTATATTTTTCTCAAAGTTTCAAAAGACCATGAAAATGTTTTGAAATTTTTTTCAAAGTTTAACATTTTATTTTAAACTATCCAAAAACTGTAATCATTTCTATAAAAATTCCTATTGACCCAAAATAAGTATTTACGATATTTTCTTGAAGATATTTTCAAATAGTAAAAACTCAATTAAATACTATTAACAACCTTTATTTACAAAATAAACAAAAATTGCATAAAGGAATATGTACAGGTAAGAAGGGGTTACCTCCTTAAGAAAAGAATTTCTTTAAAATAAGCCCATTGACAGGAAGAGATTCTCTCTTTCCTGTTAAATCTTGCAGAATGAATGTATATGAGCCTATATTTTCAACAATCTGAAATGGTCCAAGCCACATATTTTGAAATTTGGTATGCTTACCTTTATCTTCATGTGTTTTATCCCATTTCAGAACAAGATCACTAATTTGAAAAGTTTTGGATCTGGTAGAACTTGAATCAAAAGAAGATTTTACAAGTTGTTGATGTTTCTCATGAATACTTTTTTCTTTCTCTCTATCTTCTTCTAATTTAAGAATTTGATTAAATCTCAACTGAATAGATGATGAAGGATTCTCTTCAATAAATTGCACTAGAGCTAATGATGGGAGGGCTATATTTGATGGTATCACAGCTTCTTTTCCATAAACTAGATTGAAAGATGAAGTTCCTATTGAAGCTTTATAAGTAATACGATCAACCCATAATGCAAAGATTAAAGATTTGTGCCAATTCTTTTGATTTTGATCAATGGTCTTTTTAATGATTTTGATGAGATTTTTGTTAGTAGATTCAGCTAAACCATTACCTTGTGGATAATAATTTGCTGAATATTTCAATTTTAAACCTCTTTTGATTGCAAATTTCATTATACTATTTACAGAAAAATAAGATGCATTGTCAAAGACAAGAGCGTTAGGTACACCAAACCTGGTAATGATGAATTGATTGATGAAATCAATAATTGCATCAGAATTGGCTACCTTTAAAGGAATTGCTTCTACCTATTTTGTGAAGTAGTTTGTTGTTGTAAGGATGTATCTGTGTTGTTTGGAAGAGTGTGGTACTATTTCTCCAAGAATATCAAGCCCCCATTGCTCAAATGGTTGCTCAATGCTTACTGGTTGCAAAGGAAAAGCTAGCTTCCTTTGTCTTCCACTAGCAATTTGATAAATTTCGCACTTCCTCACATAATCATGTGTATCTTTGAAAAGGGTAGGCCAATAATATCTAGCATGGATGATTTTGTGAGCTATGGTATCACCTCCAAAATGTCCACCTGCTAGTCCATTATGTAATTCCTGCAATACCTTTTTTGCTTCAGTCTTTTCGAGACATCTTAATAGAATTGAATCATAATTCCTTCTGAATAACACATCATCAATGATTTCATAATTTTTAGCTTTTAATCTCAGAGCATGTTTGTTCTTATAGCTGAGATTAGAAGGATCATACCCATTCTTCAAGTAAAATATCAGATCTGTATATTGAGATTCAGAATCAATAACACTTATCTGATTCGCTTGAAAAACATTATCTTGATCTTGATTTTCTGGTATGTTGGAAGCTCCTGCTAACAATATGCAAAAACCTTGTACTCTAACAATCTTAGCTGGCTTAATATCAATATCATACTCTTGCAAAATTGTTACTCAATTAGCTCTCTTTTCTCCTACTTCTTTTTGAATTAACAATTGTCTCACTGTAGAGAATGGGACAATAATTTTTGTGTGTGTCTTTAGGAGAAAAGGTCTAAAATGTTTAACTAATTTAAACATAGCGAAAGCTTGTTTTTCTACATCAGAATAATTAAGCTTAGCTCTTTGCAGATTTGAGCTAAAGAAAGAAATTGGTGCTTCTATTTTTTGATCATTAAGTTGTGTTAAAACAGCAGCATAGGATGTTTCAGTAGCCAGGGTATACAGAATAAAAAATTTAGAAAAATCAGGAGTATTCAATGCAGGTGCATTAATGATTGCCTATTTGATTGTATCAAAGTCTTCCTTCTCTTTATACCCCCATTTGAATACTGAATTTTTCTTAATCATATTCTGCATAGGTAAAACAATTTGAAAAAAATCAGGAATAAATCTTTTTACAAAATTGATTTTCCCTAGAAATGATTGCATGGATTTTTTTTTATGAGGTAAAGAAATATCATAAATTTCTTTCACTCTCTCAGGATCAATATATATACCATCTTTTGACACAACAAACCCTAATAGTTTTCCTTCATTGAGACCAAAGAAGGATTTCTTTGGATTTAAAGAAATACCAAATCTTCTACATCTTTCCAATATCTGCTTTAAATCATGTAGATGATTGGCTCTCTTTTTTGAAAATACTGTTATGTCATCAAGATAAATAACAATTGATCTATTAATCAGACCCTTAAATGCTATATCCATGGCTCTCTGGAAAGTAGCTCCTACATTTATTAAACCAAAAGGAATTTTTTGATAAGCATAAGTTCTCCATTTGGTTTTGAAAGTGGTTTTCAGCCTATCATCTGGATGTACTAATATTTGGTTATAGCCTGAAAAACCATCAAGAAAATACATGAGCTCAGAACCAGCCACTTTTTCAAGTATTTGTTCCATTGTTGGCAAGGGGAAATTGTCCTTTTGGCATGCCTTGTTTAAATTTCTAAAATCAATGCAAATTCTAATATCTCCATTCTTCTTCCTGACAGGTACCATGTTGGAAACCCAATTAGAATGCCTTACAGGAAAAATAATTTTGGCCTTTAAAAGTTTATTGAGTTCTACCTTGATTTGACTTTCAAGATTTGGATGAATTTTTCTTAACTTCTGTTGAACATGTTTGACATCAGAAAGCATTCGAATTGTATGTTGAATAATATAAGTATCATAAGTTTTCAAGTCTTCATAATTCCAAGTAAAAATATCTTTATACCTTCTCAGAAGTTTGATGAAAGCATTTCTTTCTTCTGAAGTTAACTCGAGTCCTAAATTAACATTTTAAGGTTTAGAATCAGAGCCAAGATTTACTAATTCAAACTTCAAAGTAGAACTTTGAAGTTTAGCATTAGTAACTTTCTTGAATCTACTTTTTATATCATATAGGTCCTCAAGTTTAACTACAGATTTAGGAATAGGATTTTCATTAATTTTTGAGGTATTTTGAAGATCATGATCATCTTCATCAATAGTTTGTTCATCATAGGATTTCTCCGAAGTCAAGAAATTAAATATATCTTCATCATGATAGAATACTCTCAAGTTTGTGATATTATCGGGAACAGATGGTCAAAATATTAATTCAACTGAAAATCTATCAGAACTGTAATCTTCAACAGGGAGGAGTTTGGATGCAACATTAGCTAACAAATCAGCTGATGTATTTTGATTTCTAGGAACAGAAGAGATATTAAATGCTAAAAATTGAGTAGTAAGGTCTTGCACAAGGGTTTGATAATGTTTGAGGTGACCTGAAAGAAAATGGATGGTATTCCTTACTTGTCTTATGACAATTTCAGAATCACCATATACTTTCAATTATTTGACATTTAACCCTATTGCTTTATAAAGCCCTTGGATCAAGGCTTCATATTCTGCGGTATTGTTTGTGCAATCAAATTCTAGTCTACATGATAGCATAGTTTTCTCTCCATCTGGATCAATTAAAATGCATCCTGCTCTTGCTCCATCATTAGATTTTGATCCATCAAAATATAATGACCAAAATAAATATTTATCTACAGGTTTATCTACAAATGTATCAGAAATATTAACAATTCTAGAAGAATCAGATTGTGAAAAATTTTCAATTTGCGAAATAAAAGTATTTACAGAGAACAGTGATTGTGGTGCTATGAAATTCCCAAGAAATTATTCAACAGAATAACCTCCAAGGATATTGTTATTAAAAGCTATAGGTTCATTTTCTTATTCAAATTCGGTTACAGTATGCATCATGTGTTTTTCTCGCTCAACTTTGATTTGATTTTGTTTTCCTTTGTAGGGAAGCCACATATGTGAATAATCAATTGTGATATAACCATTAAGCTTTGCAGACCAATCCCTGCTTAAGACTTATCCATAGAACTCAGGAATGTCTGCAACTAGAATATCAATTCTTTGTACAATCCTAGGATCAGAGGCTAATCGAATAGTAACTGAATTGATTTCCCCTACAACATGAACTTTAGAGCGATCCAATTGAACAATGTGAACTGCAGACTTTTGTGGTTCAATATTCAGTTTTGCACAGAATGAAGTAGGCATTATATTAGAGGATGCTCCTAAATCTAGTAAACAATTATGCAAATTCTTGTTGTATATTTCATAAGTCAAAAGAAAAGGAGGTGTCTGAGAATTTGATCTTTCTCCAATAAGAACAGTATCAGTGGCATCTACTTTATCTGGTGGTTTACCTATTCCTTTAGTTGCTTTGGCAACTACACCACTTGGTATAGGAGCAATAGGTGTTGCATTTAATTCTTTCAATAGCAACTTTTTTTGATGTTTAAGTTTACTAAGTTCATGTAAGGAAATGTTCGCTCTACTTTTCTTCATGTCTTCAACAATGTTATAATCCATATGATCTGATACCACCAAAGTCTTAGATGTTGTTGTAGGAGGATTAGAGGATGATGGTTGATTTTGAGTGGGTAAGGGAGAAGTTTTCTTTACAGTGGATTTGTCTTTGGTAAGTGGAGTTGTACTTTTCTTCTTAGGAATAGATTGAACAGGATCCACTGTAGATTTAATCCTTGTACTTACAGGCATGGCTTCTTGTTCACTGTCCGAGTTAGGGAGAATGAAATCCCACATCCCATGTAATTCAGCTATTTCCTCTCTTTATTTTTCTTCATCTGATACTAGATGAGTATCTTCTTCTTCTTCCTCTTCCGATTCTTCATTGGAAATTGAATTGGGAGGTTTGGATTCAACTTGATTTCTTCTGAAGTTCCTGAATGGTCTTTTGGTAGAAGTCTCTTCCACTTGCTTTTTTATCTCAACCATCTCATTAGACATGGTTTTAAGAAATTTCTGTAAGACTTCCATGTCATATGGATCTCTTGATGTCTTCTTCTTTGAATCATCTTTAAAGCTGAATTTCTTGGATTTTCTTTCCTCAATAGCATTTTTCTTATCTAAAGCAACAATCTATTTTTAAACTGCAATAGCTTCTTTCATATTCTTGGCTAAAGTAGGTTTAGCTGCTCTATCAACAAAAAATTCTATATTTGAAGGGAGAGTTATTATATATCATTCACTTCGGACCTACTCACTGGGCTTTGATGTTGTATGGATTTTATTCAAGAGTTTATTGAATCGAGAATCAATATCTTTGACGGGTTCTTTGGGTTCTGTCTTCAAATTGGAGAGATCATTGATTAGGGTAGCTATTGATCTATCATCTCCATATTTGGTTAAGAAATGCTCTTGGAAAATATCCCAACTTGTTATAGAACCTGAAGGTAATGAAAAATACCAGTATCCTGCTGCCCCTTGAAAAGTATAGGGGAATAACCTGACTAAAACATCTTCATGCTCAACTCCATTCAAATTTACAGCAAGAATAAAGTTATTGATATATTCTTCCGCTTGTATACCAAGGTCAGGACTAAATTTTGGCAGCCATTTTTCAGGATGACCTGGTAAATCATGTAAACGTACAGCCATTGCAACGGCCCGTGGACTAGCCCATGGTCTCTGTGCCATTGTTGTGATAACTGTCGAAGGACTAAAAGAGACAGTTGGTGTTTGGGCAGATGTTGTTTGAGCAGATGATATTGGAACAGATGATGTTTGGGAAGCTGATGTTTGAATAGCTGATGTTGAGACAATTGTACTTTTCTGAGTTGGAGCTTGGGAAACAGATGATTGAATTTGTGATGAAGAACTAATATCACTCTCTGATTCCGATGGGGTTCTTCTTGTTTTAAATCTACTAGGTAAAGGAAATTCCTTTGGAGGAATACCAAGTTTTTCACTCTGTGACCTAGTGAGGGGTCTAGAAGAAATAATTTGTGAAGTAACACTACCTTCAAATATTTTAGATTCTTCTAATGACAATGAGAACCCTTGGAGTTTATGAAATAAAGCTTGTATTTCAGGGGACTCAGAAGTTTTATTATCTGATTGGTTTGAGACTTTGGTAGTGGGTGTTTGAATATCTCTATCAATTTCTTCCATTGTGATTTGAGATGTGGAATAAATTGAAGAAGGTGATGAGGGTGAATTGCTCTTAGAATGGCATGTAGATTTGGATTTATTTTCCATTCATAGCTTAGGCCCTACTTCTAGCACCAAAAATGTTGAAGCCTCGAAAATTGCTGCTTCAAACATTGGGGGAAAACTACCCGGTCGGGACCTTATGACAACTCCTTTTCCATTTGGTGTGGTGGCTCTGACTGGATTTATAGGACCAGTTTCCTAATAACTGATGGAATGATTGTATGAGTGGATAGTGAAACTAAATGACTGAAATAATCTATCTAATTTAATTTATAACTTATCAATAAATTCTAAAACTAACCCGGGTGTCAAATATGAATACAACTTTAAGATTGTTTCAGTTAAATCAATAACCGTGAAAATGTATTATAATTTAACTGAAATATGCAGCATCAAATAATGATAACTATGTTTAAGAAATTAAACAGAGCTATAATAACACATTGTATTTCATCATTTTATATATCATTTGTATACACTATAAAAGATGAAATATTTCTATACACTCAGAAATGATATGTATAAAGAAACATTTGTAAAGAAAATACATATAAATGATAGCAAATTTAAATAGAATATCTCATAACATAAGAAAAATAATAGTAAATCGATAGAAATACTAGATTCATCTTGATACTTTTCTAGATGCAATTCAATATCCAGATCCAGTGCTTCAATGTAAAACAAACTCTAAGGTACAAAAATGCAATTCTCAGATTTAATTTTCCAATAAATCACCAGATGTGATCCTTTATAAAAATATAATATTCAATGGAGTACAAAAATGTAACATCCAGGTCAAAAATATTACAAATTCAGGACCCCTTTCTAAATGCATGAAAGGGGTTTAAATAAGAACTTAATAAAACAAAATAACTAAAACTATTGCTACAATCTATCATCGGAAATCTAGAAATAGGCTTGCGATATTAAAATGAAACAAATTCATTGATTTTCCCCTACGTTCAATGTGCCAAGGTGGCAAATTTTGAGCATATCTTTAACCTCTGCTAGATGAATTAGCCTCGAATGTAACTGACTAGTGTATGTGGCATCAGAAAACTCTGGAATGATATAATGAATGGAATTGGAAAGGCATTTAATTTCTATTTGCTGACTCTGTGGCTTGATTAGATATGTCCACATGATATCCCATGAAATTCCTTGAATTTTGCTGATTTGCTGATTCTTATTGATTAATTATTGCTTCCACTTAGAATCTGTCTCTATTACCTTTGGTAATTTTCCTGGGATACAATCTGAAATTAAATTGGTGGCATATAAGCTATCATTAATCAACTGTGTTATACTATTCATCATATTTCTGGCTCTTGATGTAGCTCTTTCTCCTTTTATCAACTACTTTTCCCATTTAGTAAACAGAATTTCTTTATGTCTTTCCTCAATCCTGGGAAGGTTTGCATTCCTTCCTTGCTCTGAATCTTTCCATGAAAGAAATTCAGAAATTTTCTCATCTGCATCATCAAACTCGACCCTGAGGTTGATTCCTTCATCTATTAAATATGATGTTATTTCACACAAGGGCATAGTTTGTGCCATCTTTTCACATAATTCATTCAACTGCTAAGACAATAGTTTGTTTGTTTCAAGAGCTTCAGTTTTAAATTGATCTAATTTAGGATAATCCATAAATTTGTCCAATCTTGCTTGGAATACTTTCTCTTGCTCAGCCTTAGCAGTTTTCTCATTTTGCAGTAGGGTCTGTAGTTTTTCCACCTCTTGAGCTAGCTGTTGTTGCTTATTCAAGGCTTGTTGATCAAGCTTTTTCTTCTCAATACCAAGTTGCTCTTCCAAATGTTTAGATCTGAGATTTTCATCCCGCAACTGTTGTTCCAACTACATAATCTTTTGCTGATTTTTTGTTGCTTGTTCCTCCAGCATAGCTATATGTACTTCCTTTTGTTTCATCATTTGAGCGACTTTCGAAGCCTTGTCTATAGTATCTGCACTATAGGCGCCTACATATTGTGACAATAAAGGTGAGATCCTCTGAAGGATTCACCTCAGTGTTTTTCCAGAGAATGTTCATCAGTTCAACTTGTGATGTTGAAAGAGATTCTTGATCTGTTCTTATTCTCTTCCTCTACTTCCTGAAAACAACCCTATGCTTAGGACTATAAAAGATATCTAGAGGAGGAATCTCTTCTACTTTCAACACAATTTCTTCTGTAGGATGCTCAGGAATGATTTCCATATCTTGGTCTTTCAGCATTTCAACTTGAGGATTATTTTGTGATCCTATTTGTTGAACAAATTGTTCGTATTGATTTAGCAAATGGGAAGAAACAATAATTTTAGCAGAATCCACAACATTCTCTGTGGTCTTTTCTCTTTCAAGTTGATTATCTGGCTTATTACCAATATCTCCTTTTTCTGTCTATATATTAGCTTTGCTGCCTGTATTTCCTTTCTCAATATGCACATTGGTCTCAATACTTGTGAACTATAGTTCCTTTTCCAATAGGTTCATCTTTTGCACATCAGGCTTGTCACTTGTGCTTAAATTTTCAGTCTTCACATTTCCCTTGCTGGTAGATGTTTCTTTTCCTACTTTGTTGGCTGCATCTTCTTTTTCCTTCTTCTCTGTTTCTATATTCTCATATTCTTGCGGCATAAGTCTTAACTGGTCAAGAGGAGCTTTTAGCAGTCTTTGAATTCTAAATAACATGAATTTATTCATATCCTTAGTCTGGAATTTGGATTTATCCAAGTCATTAACTTGGGGAAATTTATCAACAGAAACAAATAAATCATCAAACTCATCATGTTCATGTTCGAACCGAGCAATTGAAACTGAAGTTGTGAAATAAAATGCTACTTTTCTCAGATCGGACTGCCTGCCTGGGACTTTTGAGAGCTTAAGATCCCTTATTTTGATGACTTATTTCTCAGCATGTGTAAATTTATTAAGAGTATAATGCCCACAGTGAAATGGAAAAGTAGGCCACATTAGTTTCTTGTTATTCTTGAGACACCTTGACATGCCTTCTACTGTTAACTGGTAGGATATTTCTTGTGCTAACATTTTATCTGGGACATACAGAGGTAAAATATGGGGCTCCACTATACTCCCAAATACTCTGACATAGGTAAATTTCTCTTCTCCAAACCAGTCACCAATCTGCGATATATCAGTCTTAGCTTTTTCAGAAAGCCGGGGAGGAAATTGGTTGAAAATGGTTTGATAGACAGGGATGAGGAAACCGTGACAAATTATATAAACATGGTTTTTAAAATGCACCTTCCATAAGAACTTATGGTAAATATGAATAGGAACAGGATCTTTGGGGGTCCATTTCCAGCCAAGAATGGGAAATTCAGAGTTAAAACATAGGGCATCTAAAATATAGGCACAAAAGTAAAATGGGGTTGTGTTTCCTATGTTTTTATCCTTTCTATACTCTAGGATTCTATTGGTTATCTTATCTGAAAGGATAACTGCCCAATCCATGATTTCAGAATTCAGAGCAGAATGGATTAAGGGTACCATTTGAATTGAAAATATAGCTGAATTATCATTTCCAAATAGTCTGCACATCATTGGGGCGGCATAACAATATGGAGGTGAAAGGGACTCCACGGAGTACATTCCTGATGATTCATTTTTATGTTTCTCTGGAGCTTTCCTCCATTCTCTGATTGGCTCAGACTGAGTTTCATTACTTGCAGCAAAATCTTTAATAAAAGATTTGTTGTAGACCTTTTGCAGGTCTGGAAGATGGTACATTACCTTTATGTCCTCTGCTCTGAAAGACCCAAACATTGTTCCTGCAGCTGAAACAAAGGTCCTGTTTTGGATGGTGACATTGTCTATTACCCACCGAATTACATCATAGTAAGGGAAAATGTTTGCCCGAGCTGCAATTCTATGAAGGAACGAATTTGGAAGCTCTTTAAGAGGAGTCTCAGAATCAGAATCTGAGTCATCTTCATCAGGGACTTTCTCCTTCTCTTCAGTGACTTAACGGTTTTATTTTTCAATTAAGTTGTATATATCTTACCAAGTCATTTTTCCAAGTCCCTGGCATGAAGTATCTGTTACCAGCTTGAGTTTGGCTAGTTTTTCTTTTGGTACTATGGGAATAGCAGTGAAATTTGCAGCGGTAGCAACCTTTGCTTTCTTAGATCTCTTAGAAATTTTGTCTTCTGATAATGTCTCACTTGCTCGGCGAACGAAAGGATTGGGTGTTCTATTGTTCTGCAAAGGAGAAAATATTTCAGACGTGGTGAAAATGCAATGAGGAGAACAGCTTATATGAAAAGATTTATTCGTTATTTTCAATTTATTAACTTCATGTTAAAACTTAAATTCCCTCTCTAAGAGTCACACTCACGCATTCAAAATAGAATCAATCATCATTATTCATTTTCTTTTCTATTTAATAGTAAATGTACAATTGGAGATCAGCAAATTTTAAATGCGAATATAAAACTTTCCTTTTGATTTTAGTGATTTCGATGAATAAATAACATATGTTCATTGTAAAAATTAAGTATCGATCACATCGGATTTTATCAAAAGGGACGAAAAATAACATTTCATGATCTCCACCAATTTGCGATTGCAATGATGTTATATCGCATCGACTCTTTCCAAATGAATTAAGTTGCAAATGATATTTGTTGATTTTTCAATTACGATTACTGTGGGGTCCATCACATCGGGATTTTGGTAACATGAGTGAATATGAAGTTTGTTTTTCCGAAATGCGATTGCAATAAATTGCATCGCATCGGAGTTTTGCAATTGTCCAAATGAAGAGTTTTCTTTTTTCGTTTTGCGATTTGTGATTTGCGATGGCTCATATCGCATCGGAGTTTATAAAACAAGCATATAGTGACATTGCTTCTCCAAAATGCGATTTGTGATTCATCACATCGCATCGGAGTTTTTCAAAACAAATGTAAAACTTTAATATATCTCCAATTTGCGATTGCGATTACTGTATCACATCGAACTTAATCAATATGAATACTTTATGTATTATGTTGATGCGATAAATTTTTTTATATCTCATCGGATCGGGGATTTTCAATGTTTCATTTGTTTATAAGCACTTTGTGATTTATGAAACAATCGACTCTTTATTTGTTTTATTCAACATGATCGGATTTCATCTAAGTCTTTTATTCCTAAAAAGAAAAAGGGGACCTATTTCTAAATGAAATTTCTTCTAAAAATTTGAAATGGGGAGGGTTGTTGTACTGTACAATAGGTTCAAGTCTCCTTCTCAAGCTTCTTTTGTAAGAAGTTTTTGTTCAAAGGGGCGGAATTTTTTTTTAAAAAGCCGAACTTCATCCCGTTCCCGTAACTATTCGGCATCTACAACTCAATTTTTTCAAAAGGCATAACTTCTTCATCCGGAAGCCATTTTTCGAGCCATTTTTTTTTTAAACGACCTAATTTTTCGAGATATTTCCATTGGAGCAGTTAGTTTCAGCTTTTCTCAGGTCCATTTTAAAAAAATAAAAAATGGAAAGTGCATGCTCGGTTATTCTTAACAACACCAATTATTTCCAATGGCTACCTCACATGGTAGATATACTTAGAAATAAAGGGCTTTATAGAATAGCCACAGAACAAGAAACTAAACCTTCCAATGATGCTAAAGCTGCTAAATGGGAAAATAAACAAGATCAAGCACGAGGGTTGATAGGAATGTCCATTTCTCAAGATCTTCGATTTCATATCCTTGACATTGATACCCCTGATGAAGCCCTGGAAAAGCTAAAAAATATTTTTGGCATTCAAAATCAAATCAGGGCCCACCAGCTTGAAAATGAGTTGCTTACTTTGGACCCCAATAATTTCTCCTCCATTGAAGATTTTTTGTCCAAATTTAAGACCCTCAGAATTCTTTTAGAAGGTTGTAAGATAAAAAAGGACGATGGTAGCCTCATATATTGCATTCTTGCTAAGCTTGGTCCTGCATACTGTGTATTTGTTTCTACCTTCCATTCCACTAGAGAAGCCATCATTTCTTCAGGAACCACCTACAAGAATCCCTCTTTTGATGCCTTTTGTGATTCTTTGATAAGAGAACAAGAAAAAATTTTACACCTTGGTCTTATCACTGCTGGAAACACTTCTAAGAAAGCCTTAGCAGCCCAACAACAACCATATCAAAAGAATCCCAAGAAGCAGTATCCTAAAAAATATGGTCCTAAACCAAACAAGGGCCCTAAGCAATTTCAGCCGCAAACTGAAAAATCAAATCACCAAAATAATAAGGCAAATCAAAACAAAGGGAAGAAGACGGATAGACATTGCAACTTTTGCAATCGAGATGGCCATATAGAGTCCAAATGTTTTAAGAATATGGAAGCCTTAGAAGCAGCAATGAAGAAGCACAACATCAATTTGGAGCACTCTTCACCTTCATCTTCAGGCATGGCACTTTCTGCTTGTGGTTGTCAAGCATCAAGATCTGGTTATGCATTAAATGTATCTTATTCTTCTCCTTCTCATGAATGGCTCATTGATTCTGGAGCTTCTTACCACATGGCTAAAAATAAATCCATGTTTTCTTCTTTAAATGATTGTAACACCAAACATATTTATGTTGGTGATGATAGATCTCTTAGTGTTGTAGGATCTGGAACCATTCATCTAGATAATGGTCAGTTTAATGATGTACTATGTGTTCCTACATTGTCATGCAACCTTCTATCTGTTTATCAAATAACTCATTCAGGTGAAGGGAAAATAGTAGAATTATCACCTCATGATGTTGTAATCAAGGACCTCAAAGATCCTAAACATATTTTAGCTACTGGCATTGCTGATGATTCCACAAGGTTGTATAAGTTTGACAACTTTGGGTCATCCTCTCTTCCCTCCATTTTTGTTGCTCATAATGATGATGTGAGCAAACTTTGGCATGAGCGATTTGGTCACTTAAACTATCGCTCTCTTCAAACATTATGTAAGGAAAATATGGTCACGGGCCTTCCTATGGTATCTTGCCGAGATGGTGTTTTCTCCGAATGTGTACTCAGAAAACATCATCAGGATATTTTTGACAAACGTGCCTCTTGGCATGCTTCAGCCCCTTTGCAACTTGTGCACAGTGATTTATGTGGTCCACTTCATATTGTTTCTTTCTCTGGTTGCAAGTACTTCTTAACTTTGATTGATGATTTTTCCAGACGCACTTGGGTATATTTCTTAAAACTCAAGAGTGAAGTTTTTAACATGTTCTTGGCCTTTAAGGCCTTTGTTGAGAAACAATCTAGACATCAAATTCTTAAGTTAAGATCAGACAATGGCAGAGAATATGTTAACAACAAATTTATCAACTTCTGCACTGAGCATGGCATTCAATTGCAACATACTGTTCCATATACTCCACAACAAAATGGTGTAGCTGAAAGGAAGAATCGCACTTTAAAAGAAATGGCTAATTGTATGCTTCAATCTAAAGGACTTGGTCTCAATTTTTGGGCAGAAGCCATTAACTGTGCAAATTACATAGTAAATCGCACTCCTACTAAGTTTTTAAAGAATATAACTCCAGAAGAAGCTTGGAGCTCAATCAAACCAGATGTAAGTCACTTTCATGTTTTTGGAAGTGATGCTTGGGCCCATATTCCGGATGCGAAACATAAAGCCTTAGAACCTAAGAGTGAAAAATGCATTTTTGTTGGATATTCTGAAGATGTCAAAGGATATAGACTTCTTCAACCAAAATCCAAAAATATTATCATTAGAAGAGATGTAAAATTTGATGAAAATATATCGGCCTGCGAGCCTAGTTCGGCGAGTGTGCCACCTTTGGCCTGCAAGCCTGATTCGGCATATGTGCCACCTCTCTCTCTCTCTTCTATTTTTAATAGCATTCCTTCTAGTTCATATGATGACAGCGAGGATGACAATCCTCCTCCACCTCGTGAAATTGTTCCTTATACTCCACCGCTTCCAAGATGGGTCCGCTCTACTCGGGATGCAGCAGGTTCTCTTGCAGGTGACCCTGCCGATCGACGACGTACACGTTCTCAGTTCGAAAGAGCCTCTTCCTTATTGGCTCAAGTTCCAGAAAAACTTGATCCAGAAACCTTTGAAGAAGCCTCTGGTCATCCAGATTGGGATGAAGCTATGAATGAAGAGTATCGTTCCTTATTAGCAAACAATACTTGGGATCTTGTTCCTCTTCCAAAAGGAAGAAAACTTGTCAGATGCAGATGGGTTTACAAAACAAAGTTTGGACCAGATGGAAAAGTGGATAGACATAAAGCTTGTCTTGTCGCTAAAGGATTTTCACAAGTTGAAGGCATTGACTATACTGAAACCTTCTCCCCTGTTGCCAAAATGAATTCTATCTGCCTTGTTCTTTCCCTTGCTGCTTCCTTTAAATGGGAAGTCCATCAGATGGATGTTAAATCTGCCTTCTTACATGGAGATTTACATGAAGAAATCTACATGGAACAACCCCCTGGCTTTATCCAAAAAGACTCCAACCTTGTTTGTCGCCTTAGGAAGTCTCTCTATGGTCTCAAACAAGCTCCTCGGGCTTGGTATGCTAAAATGGATAGATTTCTCTTAGATAATGGCTTTTCTAGGTGTCATTCTGACAACACTGTCTACACCAAGAAAGTGGGTAATTCCTTCACCATCCTTGTTATTTATGTTGATGATCTTATCCTTACTGGTAGTGATCCAAACCATATAAACCATGTGAAGTCTAGCCTCAAAAAGAAGTTTGAAATGACAGACTTAGGACACTTGCATTATTTCCTTGGTCTTCAAGTCTTGCAATCCAAGGAAGGCATTACCCTCTATCAGTCCAAGTATGCCTATGATCTTCTACACCACTTTCACATCGAAGACTGTAAGCCAGCCCCTTCTCCCTTTCAGTTTGGAGTCAAGGTTTCAGTCAACTGTACTACCCCTGAAGTTGATGATACCTTATATAGTCAACTTGTTGGTAAAATTTTGTACCTAACCCACACCCATCCCGACCTTTACTTTGATGTTGGTCTTGTCACTCGGTTTATGCACCAACCTCGTGAAAGTCACTGGAAAGTAGCTAAAATAATACTTCAATATATTCGAGGTACAGTTCAGTTCAGGATTCATTACAGTGCAGGAGCATCTCCATTGTTGATTGGTTTCACTGATTTTGATTGGGCCGATGACCCTGATGATCAAAAGTATACTGCAGGATATGTATTCACTCTTGGTTTAGGACCTATTACTTGGTCTTGTAAGAAACAAAGTCTCATCTCTCTTTCTTCAGCAGAAGCAGAGTATCGTGGTGCAGTTGAAGCCAACAAGTAAGCCATGTGGCTTCGTCAGATTCTGTCTGAATTTGGTCTTCATTAGCAGTATCCAACTACACATTGGTGTGATAATCAGAGTTCCATTCAGATATGTAAAGATCCAGTTCATCATTAGCGTATGAAACACATTGAAATCCACATACACTTCATCAGAAAGCTCATTCATGATCGTGTTCTTGAAGTGCAGTATTTTCCAACCAATGATCAAGTAGCCGATATCTTTACAATGGCTCTCACAGAAGAGAGGTTTACCAAACTTTGATCCATGCTTGGAGTTTAGGAAAGTTGTCATTAAGGGGGGATAGGCTCTAATGCCTCCTTCCTTCTCCTATTGTGTCACTTTTGTAAATCCTTCAATCCTATCCCAATTTGTTCTTAAGGGGGGATGTTAGGATATTTCGATACATAGGAAATAGGCTCCCTTTGTGTCACCTTTGTAAATCCTTCAATCCTATCCCAATTTGTTCTTAAGGGGGGTTGTTAAGATATTCCGACACATAGGAAATAGTTAAGAATAACTTAGTCTAGTGTAGAGTTAGGTAAAGTGTGTATCTTTACCATGTACATTTGTAACTTATAATTTGACGGTCACGATTTGTAGTGATCCGATAGTTATCTCTCACCTCAGTATTAACAACACTTGATCCGTGGCTTACCACCTGATTGGTCCATGATCTCTATTTAAAGAGCATGGAGGGTCATTTATCTGGTAACCGTTTATGAGAGAAACATATGTAACTTTTCTTTTTATATTAATAAATTTCCTGAAGTGGTCACGTTGGCTCAGGCCATGGACTGTTTCCCTCTTTGAGGGTTTTAACCACGTGATTATACTAGTGTACTGATTTGTGATATGTTTGTTGACGGTGACCTTTGGTTCTTGATCTAAGGAACTTACCCTGTAAATTCCTACAAAAAATAATACGGACATCATCAATATATGGGATCAAAATCAGTGATACATAAACAAACAAACGCAATAATGGATGTGGATCAAAGTCCCACATATGGAACTAGCACAGTATATCTCCTAACTGCATCAGATAATGATATGGTAAGTGGTTTCCCCTCAACTTACTTGTTGCCATATCCTTTTCACATGTTTTGAAAATGTGAGAAATGTTTGGTGCCTTTAGTGTACACCCGGAATGATATATCATCTCCCTATAACCTCCTAGGGAGTGGTCATGCTCAACATAGTTTATGGCCCAAAGTCGGCCATGAAGTTTTTAAGGAAGAATGCTCCTTCTTGGAGAAATGGCCTGCAAGTATGGTTAAGGAATGCACATATTCATTATATAAATCATTATGCAACCAAACATGATCCTTACCATATGCTTTTCTCATACAAATGGAGTGGCTCATAGATAGATTCTCTCTCATTCCCAAAGAGGAAAGAGGTGGTTGTGATAACTCCCCCAAAGAGTTATGTATCTCCTCCATCTCCACATGATCCATGCATCTCCTCAAATGCTGATATATATCCTCTTCAAAGCCTTCCCAAGTGTACCCCTCCATGATGGTGTTGTATGCTCTCATAGAATAAGTGTGGCTAAAGAGAAAATATTCATGAGCTGCTTGTAGTAACTTCTCCTTGAGCTTGGAAGCTCTAGATAAGAATATCCTACCATGATAGTAGATGACCTCATCTCTGACTGAATATCCTTCCTCATGTAGCTAGTCATCAAGTATCATACAAGTAAAAAGATCCTTGGAATAATCCACCAACAGCTGGGATTTCCAATATGGATCTATCCTCGACAGTGACAATGATGATGATTTGTCATAGAAAGCATTTTTCATGTATTTTTCCTCCTCTTTGACATATCCCATGCCAAAGTGACATATTGGAAGGCTGTTATCCTCCCTCTGTTGCTCCTTTCTCAGCGCAATATCTGAGATGAGAGTGGGTAATGATGATGTTGGGAGAATGTCTCCCTCCTCCTTGAGTCTACCAAATACTCTCAGAATTGTACCATGACCTCCCAATGCTCCCATTCCTCCTAGATCTATGAATGGTGCATGATGATGTAAGACATGCCTCATCATCTCCTGATATGGTGGCCTCCCAAGTGGAATTCCTCCATGAAAGGAGACATCAATATCAAGAGTAGACTGCATATATGAGTGGACTACTTTTTCCTTGCTCTCACAGTGAAAATCAGTCTACCTCTTTGGTGCATCAACCTTCTAAAAGAGATAGGGGTGTGTGGTCCTAATCATATGATGTTGGCCATCCTCCCTACCTTCTCCTTTCAATTGCAAGGTCTCATAATCTATCAATAATGGCACATGTTGTTCATGGATTGTGCCTTGATATCCACATATGAGATCCTTTGGAACTTCTTGCAATGATACAAGAACTCCTCTCATTGGAATAATTGCTCCATATACCTCTCCATGAGTACTAAATCCGCTCCTGATTTGTCAGCGTTGTTACCTCCAACATTCTCTTCCCCTTCATCATGAATGGAGGTTACCTCATCATCATTAAGAGGCTCTTTTTTTTTATCCTCTTTTGAAAAAGAGATCTCCATGTTTTCCTTTTGAGAATAGAGCTCTTCCTGAAGTGGGGATCTTGCCTCTAGCAAGGCATTCTGCAAGTTTTTAACCCCCTCAATAGCATTCTGGAATGGAGTTGGGTTTATGGATCCTTCCAACTCATGCAAAGGTTTTGTTATTTTAGGCTTGGCTACCTCAACTAAGGAAGTTTCATAATGTTTTACATCAAATATTTTCACTAATATCCTAGTGAACTTTGCATAAGTAGATACATTTACATGATTCAAGGAAGAATTTTCATAAAACCACCAATTATAAGCCTTACCTTCAAGATGCAGTGCTGCTACTCTAAGGGCTTCATCTTCTGAAACTTGGTGCTGCTGCAAATAGGTGTCTAGCTCCTTCACCCAAGCCCTTGCTGTACTTTTAGGTGACCCATCAAAAGTAGATAGAAACAATCTACCCAAATCATGCTTCTTGCACCACTTGCTTCTATTGTGATTTCTAGGTCTTTTATTCTCCTTGATCTTCCAAAACCATTGGAATTTTAGATGATCTTTGAACCTCTAAGATTGAGATTCATACTC
The DNA here is from genome assembly GCA_034641835.2 of Pinus albicaulis. NCBI lineage: Eukaryota > Viridiplantae > Streptophyta > Pinopsida > Pinales > Pinaceae > Pinus > Pinus albicaulis. The sequence goes on along the minus strand of CM076570.1, from coordinate 1,442,227,196 downwards.
TTGAATATAGTCACCAAGAGTCTCCTCCTTTGGTACATCTCCTTCCTCCATCTCTCTTGCTATGAACATAAGCATGGTAGAGCGTTGTAGATCTGATTGTGTGGCTGAATGCTCACACCTATAATATGAAGAATTATAGCTTTCTTCATGTGTAAATATTCTTGAGGGATCTTCATCTCTTTCCCTCCTCATTCCCTTGATTTCTTTTTTAAGCTCATGCATATTTTGGAGAAGAAGTTCTGAAAACTTCCTTCCCTCCATTTCTCCAAATAAGGGAGACTTTCCTTTGTCTCTTCTGTAAGCCTTCTCTTTTCTGTGAGAAGCTTCTTCTTCTTCTGATAACATAGATGAAATGTCTTCACAGGCTAAGCCAAGATTATGCTCTGATACCACTGTAATATTCCAAAATGGAAAAGACAGGAATATAGAAAAAATGCAGAATTTCAAATAAAGCAAAACAAGAATATAGCACTAAAATCTTGAAAATGCCGGAAATATGTTGCAACTGAAATTTACATCAAGACATTATAACTATGAGAAGAAATATCTGATTCATATCATTATAAACAACAGAAAATATGAATGTACACAGTGCTCAAAAATTAATGCACTCAAACCACAAGATGGTTGAAATACAATAAAGAAAACAAGCACTGGAAATTTTGTGTTGCTACTACTACTGCTGCTGGAAACTACTGCTACTGAGGAGAAGAACCATGTGTGGAAGGCTATTAGACTGCTCAGAATAATCTAGGGTTTTTACCATGGATGCAAAAACCTAGAAAAACCTAGAAATGGTTTGGCCAGATTTCAACTTTGGATTTTAGGCCCTTTTTGGGTTGCCCACTGCAACATCTCACTAAAATAACGTAGTAATGGACTGGAAATGTGCTATAGGGTATAAAAACACTATGGCCTGATGCCAAATGTATCAATGATGCTCTAGGGCCTTCTATACTAGCCTCCAATAGAAGGAAACCTTCCTCTACTGCAAAACTATATCAAAAATCTCCCAAATCAAACCTCCACACTTCTGCCCTGCAACACAACACAAAATCCTCAACAGGAACTGCACTGTACATTAAGAAGGAAGCTGTGGCCAAATGCCTGATAGTGGAATGTAGTGAAAACTCTTCCAAGAAGCCTCTCAAGGAAAGAGGTGGGATTCCCGATCAGAGACACCCTGTGCTAAACAACACTGCAATCTTAGCTAAACAAATAAAGAAAGCTATATGTCTAAAAAAACCATATATTCAGAAATATATTAAAATCAAAATAATGAAATATGGCTACCATCCTCTTCCTTATATAATTGATGAGCTTTCTAACCCTAAGCCCCATTAATTTATGACACTACTTCCATGCAAAGAGTCTCCATCTAAAACTGTGTTGTCCCTCCATAAATGTCCACTCCTCCATGACAACATTGTTGCTTGGGTCAAAGTTGACCCAGTCAAGGTGTTCTAGCCCCTTTTCACACCTAAGGGTACTCAATTGAGCTGCCAAGATGTCTTCCTTTTACATTGGCATTGATTTTATTCATATGAAGGAGATTTATGGATCTCCATATCCTCTTATTCATCAACAAGAAAGGAAAAACAAAAATTAATATTCTAACTAGCTGATGGCTAATTTACGAATATTACAATCCTCCCTTCCCAAGTGTTTCTTGTCCCCAAGAGACTTCAAGGACAGAACTAAAAATGTGGGGAACCTTTATTCCGATATGGAGCTCCAATCTCCAATCTATCATCCATACAAAATGAATCATCGTCCAAAGTGGTAATTCATAGAAAAAATCCTCCCATATTCTTATGAGAGGCACCTCCCAAGTGCTCAAGTTACCCAAATGGCTTATCCCATAAGGAAACAAGAAACCCAATGTCGCAATCATGGATGGTCCAATGCTCTTCCAAAAATATGAAACATAAGAGCCATGGAGAATCTCTTTCCCAAAGGGCACATCCAATCCTTCCATCCTCCCTCCACTCATTCCCATAAAAAGAATATGAACATCATCAATATATGGGATCAAAACCAATGATGCATAAACAACCAAATGAAAAAATGGATGTGGATCAAAGTCCTGCATATGGAACCAGTGCATTATATCTCCTGACTGCATCAGATAATGATATGGTAAGTGGTTTCCCCTCCACTTACTTTATGCCATATCCTTTTCACATGTTTTGAAAATGTGAGAAATGTTTGGTGCCTTTGGTGTACATCCGGAATGATATAACATCTCCCTATATCATCTCTCAAGGAAATAGGTGGGATTCCCGATCAAGAACACCCTGTGCTGAACAACACTGCAATCTTAACTAAACAACTGAAGAAAGAAATATGTCTAAACAAACCATATATTCAGAAATATAATAACATCAACATAATGAAATATGGCTGCCATCCTCTTCCTTATATAATTGATGAGCTTTCTAACCTAAGCCCCATTCATTTATGACACTATTTCCATGCAAAGAGCCTCCATCTAAAACTGCATTGTCCCTCCATAAATTTCCACTCCTCCATGACAGTGCTATTGATTTGGTCAAAGTTGACCCAATCAAGGTGTTCCAGCCCATTTTCACACCTAAGGGTGCTCAATTAAGCTGCGAAGGTGTATTCCTTTCATATTGGCATTGATTTTATTCATATTAAGGAGATTTATGGATATCCATATCCTCTTATTCATAAAAAATAAAGAAAAAACAAAAATTGATATTACAACTAGCTCATGGCTAATTTAGGAATATTACATCTTGGGACCACTTCCGAAACACTATTTATGAGAATGGAACCATATTCCTCTACCATAGTATCAACCCATATAGACTTCTCTACTTCTTCCCATATATACCATTTTCAAATTTTCCCTCCTTCTCTTGGCCTAAGATGGATGGTGACACAAGAGTGGAGGTAGGATTCCTTTGTGTGCTGCATTAAAGCCTCAAGGTGGCTCAAAGACAAATGTAATTGGTCGCATTGAGTAAGAATCATTTTAACCAAGTATGCCAAGTGGTCCCAGATGGTGACATTTCGTCTTCTCGAGGACCTTGCGGCTATAGAAGGGATAGCCATGATGTGCGCAGCTATCAAGGAAAAAGTCGCACTATCTACAAAACGTCCTTGTTTCCTATGTGCTATCCATAAAATTTTCCTTTAACCTTAGGAAGAATTAAAAGTTTTGGCTCTTTCTAATGTATTCTTTCTCTAGAAACCTCTATATGCACCTTCTTCTTGACACTTTTAATGTATTTTTCCTGTACAATTTTTCAGTGTTAACAATACTCTCCAAGTTTTATCGTATATGCCAAACCCAGGATTCCTAGGCCCGACGGAGAGAAAACCACCTCTAGGCTTTACAATATATCCTTTCCTACCAAGGCAACACGCTATCTGTATTTACCGCAACCCAAAGTACGGTTTAGGGGTTAACAGGCCATGTGCTATATCAACTCAGAGATCCACCCCACTTAACTTCAAATCCATCTAGTAATCCATTTAAAAAAAACATGATAAATCCACAACACCATGGATATCCGGAAATGGTAAGGCTATGCTGAAATCACTGTCATGCCTCGAAAAAACCATGCCAAGAAAGCAAGAAACCACATGCAATACCATGCATCCAAAATATAGCAAGGAAAACACACATGCAAATCGATACATGCCAATAATCCTCCTGTAGTTGATTGATTCCTCCTCCTCCTTGCTTGCTTCCTCCTTTTTCCTACTTTCTTGCCTTTCTTTATCCAATGCCAAAATGCTCCAAAAAAAAATTTTGTCCAAGAGTGAATGAGAGAGAGAGATAATAATGAGAGAGCTCCAAAAAATGCAATGACAAAAGGTACCAGCTAGTCCTTAGAAGCCTTTTTATAGAATAGGCCTCTTGTTTTTTCATTTTCAATTATTTTCATTCATTTTCCTCACATGCAACCGGTGACCTTTCATCTCCCTTTTCTCCTAATTTCCGTTATTTTCATAAATAAATGTGCCAAAAATGCCATTTTGCCTTTCCAAATCCTTTTCCATTGAATTTTACAATTTCCTTAGCCATAATAAACCAAATTAACACCCACTAGGATGTTTTTCCCAACATTCAGCTTGGAATAAATGTCCCATCAACCGTGGTTATTATTTTTAATTTTTTTATTACATGGAATTTTCACAAGGGCTGTTACACCATCTTCTCATACTAGATTTGCAATCAATGGCCTTATGGAGAAAAAGGTTACAAGCATAACATAAAGTATACTTGAAAGAGGATCCTCTTCTTTTTTGTCCAAGCAGTTGCATAGATGTGTCCAATATTCTCCTACAAATATATGCCACATGTCCAAACTGGTGAAAATTGAAACAATCAATACCATTCAACAAAGGGGAAAATGAGTTATGATTTCTCTTTTGAACTCTGCTACTATCAACTCTATGATTGTATGATTTTTGTTGGGGCCTTCACTTTTTAGGAACTAAGGAATTCTAATGAAAAGCTAGAAGGATCATGACAAGTTGTAGAGATAGTTTTTGGTTAGTTTCAGGAGAGACAACCTGAAAGAAGGAAGGAACTCACCAAAGATTGATAATTGCAGAGGAATGAAGAAAAGGATCAACATTAACCCAGCGGAAATAATAAAAACTAAGAGATAGAAACAACTGATCAAGGAAGAAAGAAGAGGCCCTGAGAAATAACTGGCAGTCCAGGCAGGTGTGAAAGATAAATAAGGATGAGCGGAAAGGTAGATGAGAAGAATTTGGTATCGAAATTTTGTTGCAAAGCTATTTGGGCCGCATAGAATTTGTGTTTCATACGATTATGTATTATCATAGTTTGTAAGTTTTTAATGTTGAAAATAGGCTCTTGAGCCGAATGTAATGAGGTTGTTTTATGGGTGAATGAGAAAGAGGATTTTTTGGAATAAATGTGTATTATCTAAATGTTTATCAAGTTCTTTAAATTTTTTGAATATGCTTATCTATGAATAGTATTTCTCTTGTGACTATCCATGACTTGTTGTGATCAGGTTTATGGTTAGTATATCTTTGGGCTCCTTGATTCTCTCGCCTTTGATGTAATATCTCTCGATACTGGATTTTGATTCCCATCTAACTAAAGTCACAACACGCCTCGGGCGATACTCCTTACCTTCTTAGGGTAAGGTGAGAATGTCGGCATTGTGCTATACTACAACAGAGCTTTGTTTGCCCATGTTCCCGAATCCGAGGTCTCAACCCTATTATTTTTTTGTTGCCAACAAATGGTTCCTGTTTTTGGGACCTAAAATTTTAAAATGGGGTTTGGAATATTGTATCGAGATCCTTAATAAGGAGCTACAATATTGGTGGTAAAAAAATATATAATTTTTTGTTTCTAAACAAGCTCAGCTTCCTTGGCAAGGCATGGAAAAGTTTAAGGAAAATATCTTATACTCATAATCAACTAGTGATCAGTACGATATTTTTTGGTGTAAATTTCTAGAGGAGCTCCACAACTAGTTGCGGAGAGTGCAAGGGAAGGGAAATACTAGTGGAAAAATCTGATCTTATTGTACCAAGACTCATACCTGCATTGACCTGATACAGATTTGACATGGGTTATGGATTTATGGGTGCAAGCCATGTTAGAAGTATGCATTGTTGAGTTTCTTATGGAGAGTCATCAATCCTTTTCTAAAGTTGAGGATGTGTTCAGGTCAAGGTTGTGAGGGAAAATACTAAAGGATATCCCTCTATGGATTAAGGTTATAATGGTGTAGGAGATCTTATTGATGTTCCAGAACCCATACATGGCAGCCTAAACCCCTAGTATTAGGGGAAGGACCTAAGGGTAGGGATGCTACCGAGCGTGGGATCATGAGAATGTATAGGAAATGGATGTAGATGATTTTAGGAAGGCTAGGGATATCTGGGAGTGACAAAGAACACAGATAGATGATAAATCGTGAGAGAGGGCTCTGTAGAAAATTAATAGGCGATAGAAGAATCTACACCAAGAAGGAGCAGTGTTGAGAGGTCTAGAGGAGGAAGAAGGAGAAATAGTTGTTCCATTGAAATAAATAGAGACAGACATAGCCGTTTAGAATCAGGAGGGTGACAGGAACCTATCCATGCCAGTGGAAATTAAACCATCATATGGAGTGGGCCACACATGCTCTAGGAAATTCCTAGATGATGATGTGCACTTTTCCATAAGAATATTATTTGTGGAGAATTATGCGTACAAAGTGATAAATGATTCACATCCCACTAGCTCAGGTAGTATCTCCCCCAACCTTCCCTTGTTACTCTATCACAACCCTGATAAGTTTTTGTCTAAATTAATAAAATTCATAAGAGTTCACAGTGTGCATGCTACCTACAAAGTTGGTACTAGTGGTAGTGGAATTAGAAATAGTATTAAGAACCTGCAAGGGTCACTACAGCCTAGGTCACATGGATTTATACTTATTTGTCAAATTCAGAAAAATATGGTGGGATTGCTCACCAGATATCCCGAGTTCTTTAGTAAATGGAACGATGATGTATAACAACATTAACACCTGTGCAAATCTGTTTGGAGGAGCCACTAGACACCTGATGCTACAAAGTTAATTTAATTTCAAACCACTCTCAAAGAACGAGCTTTGAGATGGTTCATTAAGTGGTCGAAGTTTCACCAGAACCCAATAGTAGATGATGTTAAATGGGAATTTGTGTAAGGGTTTAAGCTTCCTTAGAAAAACCAACATGGGTTGTTTGAGCTTTGGGAAATTAAGTAGCAAGAAGGAGAGACTCTCTAGGAGTTAATGTAAATAATCAAGGATGTGATTTGCAAGCTGAGCTATCCAATAGATCCAAACCATCAATGGGACTGGTTTATCACAACATTATTTCCTCTTACATGTAGTCCATTAAATCCACAGAAAATTGATACATTATAAGATGCTTTGGAACAAGCAACATGGACTAAAGCTATGGCGGGATATCCAAATGAGTAAGAAGGCGGAAAAATGACCCATGACCCATCCATAATGGGTATGCAACACCAAATAACGAATTTGACAGAAAAGTTGAAGGATCTGCAGCTGAAATGGCCTGCGTGACCAAAAGTATGGTGTACTAATTGTCTTGTAGAGGGTCACCTTGCTACCGAATGCCCAATTTTGTGGGGCCCAATTATTACACCCACCCCCACGGGGTGGGGCCATCCAAAACTACAAATGCTATAGAAATTATGCAAATAGGAACACAAGTTTTATATCCAGGCCGCACTCAATTCCACGTGTTCCCAAGTTAGTATAATCCAACACCAACCGAGTATTGTGAAATACACAGAGTATATGGGAATCTCCCACGTATCTGTCCAATTTTACAAAAATATTCAAATGTTTCAAAAAACACCTTCTGTGAATTCTCCACTTCACCAACTCACCATACCAACTAGTGTTGGGCACTGGATGCCCTAGCTGATCATTTGGACTAGAAAGAATACAAAATCAATGAAACTACTTAGGGCTGAGGAGGAGGAGGAATAAGGGGGGGAACGATAGGAGGTAGAGGTACAATTCATTGTTATAACTATGATAGGGAAGGACATGTTTCACGAGATTTCCCATTACCTAGAAAACCCTGGTGCTCTCAATACAGGTTTAACACCCATGCAACAAAGGACTTCCCAGATTTGATTCTGAGATGGGAAGAATGAAACCGCCAGATAGGATAAAATTTAATCAATGCAGAGCCAAGGTTTCCAAAGACACCCCCATTTTGAAACATCAATGTGGTCACCCGTTGAGGAAAAAAACTGGAGTTATCGTAGGAGCCATGAAAAACCTATTGTTATAAGACCAACTTCCATAAAGCACTCATACGATCCTGAACCACTGAACTGGTACTATAAGGGAAGAGGTCAAAATTTTCAACAAAGTAATAGTAGGAGGGGGGCCGCAAGGAGAATAACATATCCCTATAAAGGATCAAAGTTTGAACCCATGGCGATCTAATGCTCAACCTATATAATAATGGCTCAAACTATATCTGCAAATTTTGAACGATGATCAAATTCTTGGCCAGTTGTGGGAAAGACTGAAATCTACTGTCAAGGAGGGAGAAACTAAGGAATGAATCATATATGCCAACCTACTAGAGAGGCATTATAGGAAGGTAAAAAGAAACAAAAGGAGAACCAGAAGATAATTGTGGATATACACTCAAATCTCTATTCCAAATTCAAGATATTATGTTGAAATTGGGCTCAAATGTCAACGTACTACCAAGAAATATTGGGGAAGCCATTGGAAGGCATAAGCTATAATTTTCACCAATCCAACTGCTTATGGTGAATCAATATTGCATCCTCTAGGTTGGAAGGTTGGAGGATGTAGAGGTTGATATTTTGGGAGTAAAAAAATATGCAGATTTTGAAGTGATAGACATAATGGGAGATAAGGACCCCTACCCAACAATGCTTGGGATAGATTTGGATTTTGAGAAATATGCAATGATTTATTTGAAGAAGGAACTAGTGACAATCGAGGTATAATGGGTTAGAGTGATCCAAACACTTGAACCATATCAAGGTTCAAGTTTCATAAAGTCGAAAGATGATAGGGAAGAGCTCAAACTATTGGATCAGTTGTATCGACTAACAACATGAAGCAGGGAGTACTATATCAACCCAACTATGGAAGGATCAATTAGCAGGCAGAGTATTCAAAGTTTATAGCTTGGCTCAGAAGTCACGTGGGATGACTGGTAGCAGGGGGGATATGAGATCAACACCAGGCATTGTGCCATAGTTCATCGGGTGAACTAGCTCAACACTGAGGTACGTGAGTTCCTTACTTTCAATGACATAGATTCAGTTGATAATTTTGTTAATAATATTGATGCAACTATCCGTGAGGAACAAAAATTTTCCCTAATGAAATTTTCCTTACAAGCGACATCGGCAAGGTGGTGGGGAGTTCACCGCAATAGGCTCAAGGAATGGGAATAAATCAAGACAATGATGAAAGTCATATTTGGAAATTCAGGGGAATACCCGTAGGAGGTTGTGAAATACAAGGAGAACTCTGACCATCGTCATCATTTGCAAGAATGTGAGGATATATCGAACAAGGAAGGAGTTCTGAAGGATCTATGGGTGCATAGATTTGTACACACCCTCGATACCTTCCCTAGAGCATGGTATGTAAAAGATGAAATAAGGAGACAAATTAGTGATTGGGATTGCATGGGAGATAAATTTTTCAGCAAATTTTCATTCTTAGATTCCGATGAGAGAGTGATCAATTCCTTGAAGGTCGTTAAGTGAATTATGCTTACAACTAGAAAATTAATATATGAAGGCATAGACCCGACCACTCTCAAGAATATATGTGAGTTGATATATCATGAGGTTGTAGCTTGTGGAAAGATATACATAGAATGAGATGAGGATGATTTGGAGGAGCTTCCCATATGGCCTTCAAAAAAAATGATGAGGAACGGGGTGTTAAATATGGGCCAATCACTAATAGTCCACATCTACTTCCCTTGAAGTTATAGAAACACAAATTATGTAATATTCCCAATTAGCCCAAGCTAATGGGAATAATTTTTTTTTCATTTTCCTATTGCATAAATAAATGTGTAAAGGAGGACAATAAAAATTCCTAAAACAATGAATAAATCAATGCCACATGTGAACAAAGATAAATCTGGGCTATCTCAATAAAACACCCTTATATGTGAAAGGGATTGAACCATTTGACTGGGTCAACCATGACCAAATCAAAAACATTGTCTAGAAGAAGTGATCCTCATTGATGCACAAAACAGTCTTAGTTGGAGGTGGCACATGTGAAAGAAGTTAAATCATTGAGATGGTTTAGGGTTTTGCAAGATCTCAATCTTATAAAAGGAAGAGGAGGACAGCATGAGAGGGTTGTTGATAATTATCATATTTCTGAAGATTTTGTTTGTTTACACATTTCCTATTCTCTTTGGTGTTTAGAAAAGAATAGTGTTGTTTAGCACTGTGTGTTCCTGATCGGGAATCCCACCTCCTTCCTTGAGAGGCCTCTTGGAGGAGTCTTTCATTTCTTGTCCACTATCAGGCATTTTGCCAAGATATTCTTCCAACTAAAACACAGATCATGTTGAGGGTTTGGTTGTCTTTGTAATATGTAGCAAGTGCAGGCTAGATCTACTCAGATCTAGGCCATTCTAGTGCCTCTTTTCAGTGGGAAAGCCTTCTATCCCATTGGAAAGAGAGTATTGAATGATTGGAGCATTGATTTCAGATCTTGTCTTGAGGCCACATATGTTCTAGATCCTACAACGCAGTTTTCATTCTAGTACTATGTTATTTGCAAGGGTAAAGTTGCAGGGTGTTTTGGCACACTTTTGGAGGAGAGATCTCTAATGTTGGGAATCTGCCCTTCACTGTGGTGATCCATGGATTTCAGATCTAATCCATGTCATATTCAGATTTGATCTGAATACTTTGGTATTTATTTCAGAATTTATGAATCGTCTTGTAGATCTGCTGCATAAGATCTCAGATCTACTCCATGTACTTCACTTTTTGCTCAAAAGCCCAAGGGGCATTTGTAGAGGAGCCTTTCTAGTGTACAGATCTAAAATATATCTAAATTTTTGTACATAGATCTTCTCTATATCTTAAGTGTAATCTACTACTATTTTAGCCAATAAAAATAAAACTATCAAGCTTGTTCAATCTTATTCTATGGTTGCAACACCTCATTTTTGAGGATTTCTTCATGTAAAAGTCTTCTATTTTCTGTTCTATAACTCATGGGCTTCAATATAACTCTGATTTGTTGTTATAAATGCACATATTGAGCCTCCATATTGGCCTCCTTCTCTTACTTTTCTGAACTGCGTTATTTCTATGCAATATTGTTTAGTATTGATGCTTGTTCCCTTTTGGGGATATTACAGTGGTATCAGAGCAATCATCTTGGCATAGCCTGTAAGAAGCTAATATGTATTCAAAAGAAGGAGAGCCTCTTACTAAGAGAGAGAAGAGGTATCTAAGCAGAAGACATAGGAAATTTGATTACACAGAAGACAAAGAAAACAAGGGTGAAACCCCTTTATCTAGAAGGTTGAAAGGAGAGGAGTTCTCTAAAACTCTTTCTCAAGCTATGCATGAGCTGAAAGGAGAAATCCATGGAATGAGGAGGGAAAGACATGCAGATCCCTCAAGAATATTTTCACATAAAGGAAGCCCCAGTATTTATTCCTATGTGTGTGAGAATTCAGCCACACAACCTGATCTACAACACTGTAGCATGCCTACTTTCTTGAAAAAGGGAGAAGGAAAAGGAGGAACACCGAAGGAGGAATCTCTTAGTGATTATCTCCAAGAATATGAGTCTCAATCAGAGAGATTCAAGGAGCATATCAGTTTCCCATAGTTCTGTAAAATTAAATAAGAAATAAGATCCAACAGCTACAGTAGAAGAAGAGGGTGCATGCAGCACACTTTGGGTAGATTATCTCTACCTACTTTTTATGGATCACCTGAGAGCTTAGCCTAGTCTTGGGGAAGGAAGCTTGACACATATTTCCAGTTGCATCAAGTTTAAGAAGAATAAGCCATGAGAGTAGTAGCGTTGCATCTTCAAGGTAAGGCTTATTCCTGGTGGTTATTTGAGTCTTCTTCCTTGAAAAATGTAAATATCTCTTCTTATAAAAAGTTCACTAGGAGGTTAGTGAAAAGATTTGATTCTGAAAATTATTTAAGAGAGAAAATCAAGCCCGAGAAATATGAATATTTGCATGAGTTGGAAGAATCCATAAAGCCAACTCCATCTCTAAACATTGTTGAGGGGGTTGAAAATATACTACATGATTTGCCAAAGGCAAAAGCCCCACTTCAACAAGAACTCTCTTCTCAAGGAGAAGACATGAGGGTTCCTTATTCAAGAGGAGATCAAGGAAAAGGGTCTCTTAATGATGAAGCATGCTCCATTGATGAGGAGAAGAAAGAAGAAGAGCTAGAAATATCCTCCAACACTGTCACAACAGGAGGAGATCTATTTTTATTGGGAGATGGAGATGTAGCAATTGCTTCCACTAGAGGGACTCTTCCATCCTTGCAAGAATTTCAAAGGAATATTTCATATAGGGAACATGAGCACTATGTTTCTATGATGATATACAATGAGACAAAACAAAGGAGGGATCACAGCGCTAACATAGCAGAAGATGATCCCCTATTGCTAGGAGGAGAGAATGGAGAAAATGCTCAAATAAGAAGCACTCTTGCATCATTAAGAGTGGTCCCCAAATTTCATGAGATTTCCACACATGAAACAGAGCTGAATTTTCCCAGTGGAAGTAGGGACATGAAGATCCCATCTATTATGCATATGAGGATGGTCCATGAGACCTCACTATCTTGTGGCAAACCACTCAGGAGGCCACCTGATTCAGATTTTGTGGGGAAGACCTCACAACTTGCTTCTCCAAACTTAGATCCAGGAAGGATTGGAGCACTTGAAGACAAAGATACAACATTGGGAGACTTGGGTAAGCTCAAGAAGGAGGGAGATCTTCTTCCATTATCATCATCATCCACTCTCATTTCTGGATCTGCACTATGGGAGGAGAAGAATGGAAGGAATGGCCTTCTAACACACACCTTTGACATAGGAGATGTTAAGGAGGAGAGCAGCAACATGACATACATTTCTGTTGATGCATCATCAACACTGTCATTGTTGAGCAGTTTAGATCTGTATTGGAAATCCCAACTGTTGGTGGATTATTACAAAGATCTTAACACTTATATGATACTTGATGACCAGCTGCATGAAGAGGGCTATTTAGTCCAAGGAGGATTCATCTATCATCATGGTAGGATCTTCTTGTCTAGAGCTTCTAAGCTCAAGCAAAAGTTACTACAAGGAGCATACAAAGAGTTTCGTTTTAGCCATATGTATTCCATGAGGATCTACAATATCATCATGAAGAGCTTTGATTGGGAAGGCTTGAAAGAAGAAATACATCAACATTTTCAAGAATGCATGAACTATGTGGAGTTGGGGCAGCCATATGACTCTATGCAAGGGTTATTTCAACCATCTCTTCCTTCTTTTTAAAGAGGAGAAAGATCCATGCAAAACTCCATGTGTATGAGGAACCTTGTTGGTGAAGAATCTGATCATGTAAAGCAAGTTTCATTTTCTGATTTTACATATTATTTCACCATGTTTATGCAGGCCATGACTCCAAGGAGGAGTTATGTATCATGTAAATCTCATGGAAAACATTGGGCCACTAAAATTTTTGAATTTTTCCACTCCCTTGATGTGCAAAGGGGGATTTTCTTTCATGATGGATGCTTTCCTAAAGCACCAAACATATCTCACACTTTCAGCCATAGTGAGATGACATGTGTAGCAAGTAAGTAGTGGGGAAACCACTTACCATAACTTTATCTGATGCAGGCAGGAGATGCACTGCACTGGTATTATATGTGGGAATGTGACCCACCTCCTCATGCTCAAATTTATATTTGTGTATATGTAGTTTTACTTCCATAACTTGATGATATAGTTGTACTTTTTATGGGATTATATGGAGGGAGGATGGGAGGCATGTATGTACCACATGGGATGGAGACTCTCTATGTACCTTATGCTACATTTTTTAGGGAGAGTATTGGTTCAACCATGTTTGTCTCATTTGATTCCTTGACTCCTTGTGGGATGGACTATGTACATCTCATGATGACTTTGGAGGAAACATTAATGGAGGGTTGGATTGGTGAACACTTAGCTTATGGAGGAAGCTTAACTCATGATGGTGTCACCAATGGAGGAGGAGAAGTGTTGCAGCACTCACCTTATCAGTTGCTTGAGGAAAAACAACGTTTTGGAGGGGAAGACTGTAATATTCCCAATTAGCCCAAGCTAATGGGAATAAACAATTTTGTTTCATTTTCTTGTTGCATGAATAAATGTGTAAAGGAGGACAATAAAAACTCCTAAAACAATGAATAAATCAATGCCACATGTGAAAAAAGATAAATCTGGGCTCTCTTAATAAAACACCCTTATGTGTGAAATGGATTGAACCATTTGTCTGGGTCAACCATGACCAAATCAACAGTGTTGTCTAGAAGAAGTGATCCTCATTGAAGCACAACACAGTCTTAATTGGAGGTGGAACATGTGAAAGAAGCTAAATCATTGATATGGTTTAGGGTTTTGGAAGATCTCAATATTATAAAAGGAAGAGGAGGACATCATGAGAGGGTTGTTGATGATTATCATATTTCTCAAGATTTTTTCTGTTTAGAAATTTCTTATTCTCTTGGATGTTTAGCAGAGAATAGTGTTGTTTAGCATTGGGTGTTCCTGATCGGGAATCCCACCTCCTTCCTTGAGAGGCCTCTTGGAGCAGTCTTGCATTTCTTGTCCACTATTAGGCATTTTGCCAAGCTCTTCTTCCAACTAAAACACAAATCCTGTTGAGGGTTTGGTTGTATTTGTAAGTTGCAGCAAGTGGAGGCTAGATCTACTCAAATATAGGCCATTCTAGTGCCTCTTTTGAGTGGGAAAGCCTTCTATCCCATTGGCAAGAGAGTATTGGATGATTGGAGCATTGATTTTAGATCTTAGTTTGAGGCCACATATGTTCTAGAGCCTACAATGCAATTTTCATTCCAGTACTGTGTTATTTGCAAGGGTAAAGTTGCAGGGTGTTTTGACACACTTTTGGAGGAGAGATCTCTAGTGTTGGGAATCTGCCCTTCACTGTGGTGATCCATGGATTTCAGATCTAATCCATGTCATATTTAGATCTGATCTAAATAATTTGGTATTTGCTTCAGAATTTCTGAATCATTTTGCATATCTGCTACATAAGATCTCAGATCTACTCCATGTACTTCACTTTTTTCTCAAAACCCTAAGGGGAATTTGCAGAGGAGCCTTTCTAGTGTACAGATATGATATAGATCTAAATTTTTGTACACAGATTTGCTCTAGCTCTGAAGTGTAATCTACTGTTGTTTCAGCCAATAAAAATAACACTGCCAAGCTTGTTCAGTCTTATCTAATGGTTGCAACACCTCATTTTTTAGGATTTCTTCATGTAAAAGTCTTTTATTTTCTGTTCTATAACTCATGGGCTTCAACATAACTCTGATTTGCTATAATAAATGCACATATTGAGCCTCCATATTGGCCTCCTGCTCTTACTTTGCTAAACTGCGTTATTTCTATGCAATTTTGTTTGGTATTGCTACTTGTTCCCTTTTGGGAATATTACAAATTAGGAACTGAAGAAAAGACAAAGCTAGCCTCGATTTGATATTTTTGGGACAAAAATACTACCGAATATATATTTTATCTCTTGAAATAATATGAGGACTTATTTCTTTTGTAGTTTGTGAAACTAAAGGGGATTAAGGGAGAGTTAGGGGAGATTAATATCATGCTTAAGCCATATGCAAAACCAGTGAAGCATCGATCATACCAAATGAGCCTGGTGATTAAGGAGAAAGTGAAGAAATAAATAAAAAATATGTTGGCCGTAGGGCTTATATTTCTACTTGAAAATGCATAATGGGTTAGTCTGGTTGTGATGCAAAATAAGAAGGATTCCAATGAGATTAGAGTCTATGTGGACAACTGCAACCTTAAAAATTCTTGTGTCCACGACCCTTTCCCCACAAATTTCAGTGATAAAGTTCTAGACAACGTGGTAGGAAATGAATCTTATTCATTTACAGATGGATTCTCTGGCTACCCTTAGGTCCAAATTTCATAGGAGGATAATAATAAGACCACATTTGCCACAAAATGGGGATCTTATGCATATCATGCTATGTTTTTTGTACTTAATAATGTGCCAACAATGTTTTGAAGGATCATGATTGCTGCTTTTAGAGATTGTATAAAAATTTTCCTATAAGTCTACAAGGATGATTGAACCATTTAGAACTTACTAAAGAAACACTCCAGTCTGCTCTAAATCATGTTTTACCGATGTAGAGAGTTGCAGGTCTCATTGAACGTGAAGAAGTGAATCTTTGTCGTTCCCTTTGCAACAATCTTGGGTCATATTGTATGCAAGGAAGGGGTGTGTGTAGACCTTTCCAAGGTTGCGAAGATTGAAAACATGGACCTACCATCTAGTGTCAAATAACTCAGGTCGAACTTGGGTCACACAGTATACTATAGGATGTTTATCTGCAACTATTCTTTGATTACTGCACCAATGGAGAAGTTGTTGAGGAAAGATGAATGATTCACGTGGTCAAAAGAGTGTGACCGTTGTCTTAATATAATGAAGGATAAATTGGAAAGTGAACCAATCCTAGTTTACCTGGACTGGAACAAGCATTTCCATGTTCACATTGATTCCTTGGGCATTACTTTGGGAGCGGTTCTAGCTCAAACCGGGGAAGGGAACCTGATCACCCTATATATTTCTCTAGCATAAATTTATCAGCAAAGAGAGAAAAATTATACCACAATTGATAGTGAGGTGCTTGACATGATATATTCACACCAAAATTTCTAAAATTACCTTCTAGGAGGTCCATTCAAGTTTTTCACGGATCACTTTGCTCTGAAGTATATAGTGAACAAGCTCGTACTTGAAGGTAGGATTTGCAGATGGTGACTATTATATCAGGAATTTACTTTTGAGTTCATTGTAAATCTAGGGAGACTTAATGTGGGGCCTAATCACCTCTCTAAGATAGAGTCAAGTGAAATTGGAGGATATGTGGATGATCAATTGTCAGACGCCAATATGTTTTTAATTGAACTTGTACCAAACTATTTGGAAGACATCACAACATTTTTGGCTACAGGGAAATACCCAGAATAATCCAACAGGAAACAACGATGACATATTGTTATACGAGTCATAGATTATCAGTTGATTGTGGATAAACTATAAAACTTGGGCCTTAATCAAATATTTCACATATGTGTAGTAGGTCACAAGAGACAAGATGTGTTATGGGAGTATCGCTCACACACTATGAGGGATTATGTTGGAGGAAATGCCATCGAAAGGAAAGTATTGTAGGCAGGGCTCTAGTGGCCTATAGTCTTCCGATATGCAAAGGAATATGTAAGAAGGTGTGATGTCTTTCAAAGGGTTGGAAATCCATCACATCGAGATGAATTTCCTTTGCAACCAGTATGTGCGTTGTAGGATTTTGAGAATTGGGAAATTGATTTTGTAGGACCTATCGACCTAACGACGTGCCACTCCCAAACCACATATATCGTTGTTGCCATAGAGTACCTTACCATATGGGTTGAGGTTGCAACAATTAACGACTGTACTAAAAATTCCACTGCTAGATTCATTTTTTAGAACATCATCACCAGATTTTGGTGCCCCTAGAGCCTCACAAGTGATCAAGAAACCCATTTCATTAATTAAACAGTTGCCTCATTACTCCAGAATTTCGTGATACAACACCACAGGAGAAGTCCATATCACCCTCAAGTAGATGGTGTGGAGGAGGCTTTCAATAAGATTAAAGAAAGGGGATTGACTAAGATATGCTTAGCCAATAGGGATGATTAGGATGAGCGGGTTCTAGCTACTCTCTGGGGATTCTAGCTACTCTATGGGCCTAACACACCACTGTTAAACACAAACATATGCCCTTCCAACTAGTATATGGGAAAGAGGATTTGGTACCCACTGAGTTCACAATATCTAGCCTTTTTATTGCATAGGAAACACATATGGTTGAAGAAGAGCCAATTCCAAAGCAGTTGGAGGAACTTTGGGAGCTATATGAAGCTAGTTTCATGGAAAAATTCGATCAAACGGTTGAGAAATAGAGACAAAAGGCATGGCACGACAAGGTTATCAATCATAAATCATTTATAATGGATGGACATGTTTTACTCTATGATAATAAATTATTGAATTTTCCGGGGAAACTGCATATTCATTAGTTGATTCATTTTATTGTTGTGGATGTCAAGGATTTAGGAGTTGTTAAGCTCACGCAACTTGATAGTATCTTGCTACCATGATGCGTGAAAGGTGCATGCCTGAAACTGTTCCAGGGATCAAACAATCTCACTCAAAATTGATTATAACTCTGAAGGGAGAACATAGGTAGGATTAGGTAGAGTCAATTAGTTTGTCATGCATTAGTAGTGTCAGTTACTTTGGTTGGTTAATTATTTCTATTCTAATTAGTCTAAAATAATTCCTCCATCAGGGTTTGTCCGGTTGGGGAGGTAATCCCACCCCACCACAATTGTTTGTGGTCGGGGATCCATAGGTGTCAAGTGTCCTATTCATAATAACTAGGAAATAATTCCCAGTGCCAGCCTAAATTTCTGTCAAATATTTCCCATAATGTTCATTATCAACTCATAAGCGCGCCCATCACAACATCATAATTACCCATCATCTCCACCCTCCTTTTCCAGTTTTGCATCATCCATGTCAGGTCCATCTCAGTGATATTTAGTGAAAGAATGGTTGAAGTGGAGTGGGGAAAATTTTCGTATTAATTAGTTAAGAGGTCTCAACAGAAGAATCGTGTCAAGCTTTTCTAATTAATCTACATGGAAATTCTAAGTTCTTCAGAATCTGAAGCCAAGGTGGAAGATTTACTAAGTCTAGAGTTTTTTCCCAATTTCCCTTGTCCCAAGCTCAAGTCCAATCCCCCTATGTTTCATGTCTATCATCGTCAGTCCAAAATGATGAAGACTTTAATATTTGTCCCAAATTTTTAGTTCAATGAAAGAATCATGAATAAAGAGCTAATCTATGGAAAATATGATAAGGCTTTGCTAGTTGATAATGACCTCTTAGACTCTTTCCAATTTATGGCCCTGAAGCGCAAGGTCTATACATAACCAATGATTAAGGATGATGGGAGTCAATCCATCAAAGTTACCAAATATTTTAGAGGAATTCAAAGGTAAAAATTGTTGAATATAAGGAGTCTTCTTGTATTTGGAACGACTGGGGTCGTTATGTAGTGCATGAAGCTTCTTATCAGCAGAATGCATGGAGGGTCACTATGGCTTGACAAGGTATCCAAATCATGCATTGGACCTATAGAGTCTCATAGTCTTATCGGTGATGGGAAATTCTATATCTACCACCTTCCAAACTACATCCAAGCAAGCGAGGAAGACTAGGAATGACAGTTACTACAACCTGTATAACACCCAGAGAGGAGGGAAAATTTCTCTCATCGAGCCTATTAACAAGCCCAATGTTAAATTTGCATGTTAGATCATTGTCTGGAAATTCATAAACCATTTTTCAAGAAATTAGTGCACGCTGGACACTATCTTAGTCATGGAGGACTGTATTCATGGAGCATAATTGAACTGATGCACTTTTCTACTCCAAGAGTTATTCGAGGCCTGCAACGAAATCTACAAGAGGTATACTCATTTTATTTAGGGATACATGTCATTTCTCTGGAAATATGGAAATGGTGTCCACCAAAAGGTCGAGACTTGGCTCCTATCACACCATTTTCTCGTAGGTACATGCCCTGGCGAACTTTGGGGAACCCAAGCAGCAAGGAAGTCAATGAGGCCTCCTTTATTAGATGGTACAAGAAGATGATAGAAGTAATCAAATGCACAGAAAGGATCTCAAAACTATTGCTTGATGATTATTCATTGGAGGTATGGTTCGGTGTCAGTCACTTCCAAACCTAGATAAGGCCAAAATGCGTCCATTCTCACATGTTTTAGATGAGGCCCTTACAATTTTATACTAACTATAGAATATTTCCACACATAGGTTACCTCGTGTCTAGGAAATGTGGGGGATATTTATGAAGGGAAGCACATATACTACTTTTGAGGGATGGTACCCTAGCCACTATCAGGAGAGACACCTATGGATTCAAGAAAGAGGATGGCTGAGGAAGAGCCACAACCTATTATCAAGAGGCTCTAGACACAAATTCACTCTATTAAGGAAACCATCATCAACATAGAAGTCTCGACAGGTTAATTCCATACTTTTGACGAACTCCAACATTTAAGGAAACATGAGTTTGTGATTATTACTCCCCTAGTTGCTACATTCCTAGTTGTGGGGCCCTGTTCCTATTCAGAGCCAGTAATCCCAAAAACTAGTCGACCAAAGGCTGCAAAACCTCGAGCCGGGTCTAAAAATAAGAATACAACCCCATCCACCCAAATTTCCAATCTCACTTGCGAAGAACCCCAATCACATTATACATCACCCATTCTCAAAGAAACTCCACCCTCCACTTCTGTTGCATCACCCTACCTTCACAAATTCCTTGTTCGCTACCATTTCAAACACCATACCCACCAGAACACTGCTAGGAACAAAAATGGAAATGGAGGCCAAATATTTAGTCTAGTCCATTACGACAGTTACTAGTGCAAAAATCACTTCAACATCCATTTTGTCTTTCTTGTTTGAGTTAGGTCCACTAATTCTCACTAGACCAATAATTAGCCATCCCCTCACTACTTTCTTCTAGTCAATATCATTTCCCCTTCACCCATCTCCGATAATTACACTCCTCCCTATATCCACCCATACCAATCCACTGTCAATAAAACCTTCACAGCAGGCTACTTCACCTCATGGACATTTGGAGAAGTTCATAACCTTTGACCAACCATTACAAATTAGGTTTCCAGAACCATCCACCATGAGCTAGTATGATCTCTGGGGTTATTCCTCAGCCCAATTGTTTAATTTTATTCATATAGATGCACACCGAGTAGAGGCATTGCACAATGATTTGAACAGCGATCATGAACAACAACAAAAATGAATTCTCACCCTCACTATAGAAAGGGATCACCTGCTTCAGAAAAAGTAACAACTTTAGAGTCAGTTGGATCGGTTCATAGAAAAATCCCAGTTACTATGGCCTTTATTCTTTGATGTAGTTCATAATTCCCCAAAGGATTTTTCTTCTTGTACACTTGTCGAATGTTGCGATCACATCTAGGCAGCATGTCACAATCTCATTTCAGCAAAATATGAGTTCAATTAAAATCTTGTTGCCACAGCAAAGGAATTTCCAAACCCTACCATGCAGTATACAACTCAAATAAATTGTAATATCCCAAAATAGGGAAATTCTACAACAATAAGAATACCTTAAGGTATTCTAAAGTTGGAGATGCAGCAATGTAAGAAAACATATGGAATAACAGCGTTATATTAATGCATAAGATATCAGAAGATCTCAATAGCCATCACATTGATCATAGCAGCAAAATTGTATGCAAGATCTTGAGGAAAGAGTCACTCAAGATTGGCCATACAAGCCTCATTAGATTATGTACATAAAATGTGAACTATACTTTTTAACTGAGAATGCCCTAGGCTATGACTACGCAGTTTATAGGAGACACAACAACATGCTGAATGATAATACAAATATATAAAAATATATAGCTCAAGAAATGTGGGGGAGAAATCTCTCACCCCTAGAAACAATAATAAAACAATCCTTAGAAGAATTGGCTGAAATATATACAAAATGGAAAAACTGCAGAAATACCGAAGTTGCAGGGTAGTAGCTGTAACTCAGAAAATGGATGGAGATGGCTGAATATGATGCAAAATCTGAAATATAACTCCTCCAATAGATCTCTCAAGTGATAGGCTGATCCTAACACTGAAGATCTCACTCTCCAAAATAGTGGTGCAAACCCCCACTGTAGATACACACTAAAATAACGTAGTCAAGGAGAGGGACTGCGTTGTAGTAGATGGGAGATGCTTGGCCTGATGCCAAGATATGAAAATCAGCTATGAAACCTTCCTCACTAACCTCCCAGAGGAATAGAAGCTCCCTCCTCTGAAAGATGAGCCAAGGAAATGGTGTTGTGGAACCCTCCACTACAACACCCTACAACACAATGTTATACTTCAGCAGAAATAACGTTGTAGCTGAAGGAGGTGGCTTGGCCTTGAGCCTATTTGTGGAGAAATGAAGTGCAATCCTTCGAGAGGCCTCTCAAGAAGGAGAAGGAATCCTAAACATGAATTCCAATGCAACTCTACTAAACAGCCCGAGAATGCAAGAGTCTACATAGACCAAAATCAAATACTCAAAACATAAACATCTATGGTTGCCTCTTCCTCCTTTTATGCAAATGAAAGCCTTCTTGCCTTGGACCCCACACATTAGGGTTTCCTCCACCAAGTGATATTCCTCCCATTCAAACTGTGTTGTCTTCCCAAGCAATCCACACCCTCTTTGGCAGCGTTGTTGACTTGGTCAAACTTGACCTTGTCCTCATGCATTTGCCCCTTTTCACATTGGAAGGTGCAAAATAAAGCTACTCTATTTATCCCCTTCACACTATGAGGGATTTTATTCCTTCTCATGGGTCTCCTCGCCCATTTCATTCACCTCCTAGATGACATAAGCAAAATCAATGTTCCAATTAGCTTCATGCTAATTTTGGGAACATTACAGTCCTCCCCTCTCAAAGATTTCTTGTCCTCAAGAAAATGCAAGGATAGAACTGAGTTATGTCTCCTCCTCTCCCTATAGCATCCATGTATGATGAACTCCTCCAAGTAAAAATATGCTATCTCATCAATCAAATCTCCACATTGCTCCTCCTCAGCATGCAAGTCATCTATCAAGCTATCATCAAGTAAAGGCAAAATACTCAAAAGGATAACAAAGTGATGTCTAGAGGTCCCTTTGAGGAATGGGATATGAAATATAATGGGAAATATCTCCCCCAAATGGATCCTCCAAGCTATTAGCCATGCAAAATGAGTCACCTCCTAACTAGGCAACTCCTGAAAACTTTTCTCCACCTTTGGCTCATGCAAAGTAGGTGGATTGAAAATCTGCATATGGTAGACAAGGTAGTCTAGCCCATGCTGTCCATATCTCCACTTATGATAAGTTTAGAGTTTTGGCTGATGTTGGGCTGCAATAATGTTTCCCTCTAGTGGCAATATGAGGGCTAGATCTCCAAAGATCTCTCCTCCAACGCTGCAAATCAGGATGGCCCAAACCATTCCATATATGATGAGTTGGAAGTCACCATCATATGGAGTCCATTCAATCCTATGGCCCCCCTCATAAAGAGACAAATGTGTTGCTGTGGTGGCCATATTATCTCCCATGCTCCCCTTAGAACATGTACTGCAAAGAATATGGAGATCTTCTCTCCCAAAGGACACATCCATCCAATGTGTCTCTCTCCCAAACATGCTCCTCATAAAGAAAGAAATAATAGAAACATAGGGAGCCAAAATGAGAATCATGCTTGCTGCCATATGTAATAAGTGAGAAGGACAATGGTCCCTCAAATGTAACCAACACAGCTTGAATCTCAACTGCAATAGACATTGATAAAGTGTGTGGCTTTTAAACCACTTGCTTGTTGCCCCAATCTCCTCATAAGTATAGAGGAAGTGACTGATGCATGGTGTAAAGTGAGCATGTCCTCCATAATACACCTCCTCCCCAAGTCCTCCTAGGGAATGGCCATCAATCATGCTTATGGCCTCAAGTAGACCATGAAACCTGAAAGAAAGAATGATCCTCCTTGGAGCAACATCCTGCACATATATGGTTAAGGGATATATACATACATTATATAAATCATCATGTAAACAATCAAAACCCTTACCATATGTTTTTCTCATGCAAAGGGAGTAGCTCATAGATGAGTCTCCTCCCATCCTCAAAGAGAGAAGAGATGGTTGTGCTAACTCTTCCAAAGAGTCATGTCTCTCCTCCTTGAGCCTACCCAAGAATCCCAGCGTTGTATCAAGCTCTCCCAAGGTCCCCACTCCTCTGAAATCAATGAGTGGTGCCTCAACCGGTGAAGCATCCTTCCCCCTCTGCTGATCTAGTGGTATCCTCGGTGAAATGTCTCCATGCAATGAGACATCATCATCAAGAGATGTCTGCATATATGAATAGAAAAATCTTTCCATGCTCTTATTGTGCAATCTAGTCTTCCTCTTAGGTGCATCAACCTTCTAAAGTGGATAGGGGTGTGTACTTCTCAACCCACGATGCTAGTTCTCCTCCCTACCTCCTCCTTGTGTCTCCATGGTTCCACACCTCCTCATCAATGGCACATTTAGAACATGATTTGTGCCTTGATCTCCACACATGAGATACTAGGGACTTCCTTGCAAAGATGCAAGAATCCCTCTAGTTGGAGCAAGAGCTCCTCCTTCCTCTACATGAGGCACCAAATAATCTCCAAATGTGACAGCGTTGTTGCCCTAAATCTCTGCAACATGAATGGGCAACCTCCCAATGATTGGATCCTTATTTGAAAAGGAGATCTCCATGCTCCCTTTCTCAAATATGTGAGATGAAAGTCTTTCTCCCAACAAGGTATGGTGCAAGTTTTCAGCCTCTTCCATGGTTTTCTGAAGTGGTTTTGCATTTTCATGCAAGGCTCTTGTTTGAGTTTCCTTGTTTAGATCCACCATATGTGTCTCATGAATCCTTCTATCAAATATTTTCACTAATGCCTTAGTGAAGCTTGCATAAGATGTAGTGTTTACATTTTTTAAAGAAAATGATTCAAAGATCCACCAGGCATAGGCCTTACCTCTCAAATGCAACGCTGCAACTTTGATGGCTTCATCTTCAGGAATTTGGTGTTGTTGCAAGAAGGTATCTAACTCCTCCACCCAATCTTTGGTTGAACATGTAGGTGACCCTTCAAAAGTAGATAGAAGAAATCTATCCTGATGCTCTCTTCCCTTCACCTTGATCTTGCAAAATTCTGAAAAAATTGAGATGATCTCAAAATTTTTGAGTTTGAGACTCGTACTCTTTCAGGAAATCACTAAGAGTTTCCCTCCTAGCAACCTCTTCTCCTCTTCCCATCTCTCTCATGGCAAATATGGGCATGTGACTGCACTGTGTATTATGGTGTGTGGCTGCTTGCTCACACTCCTCATATAAATATAGAGTTTTCTTTAGGTTCAAACTCTTTTGGAGATTCTCCATACATCTCCCTCCTTATCTTGCTGAGATCTTCATGAATGTTTTTTATAGATTTAGGAAGAAGTTTTGTAAGCCTATCCCCTTTTTCTCCTGCAGAAGATGGAGTCTTTTTCTTGCTCATCTCTCTATCTCCTTCTCGATGAGAATAGGAAGTGCAGGGTCCTTCCTCTTTTATCTACTTATCCTCCTTGGGGAGGTTCTTCATGGATCTGAAATCTGATGAGATAAAGCCCATCCTCTTCTGATCTCCTTTGGTTGAGACTCACAGGCTGAGCCAGGATTGTAGCTTTGATACCACTGTAATATCCCAAAATAGGGAAATTCTACAACAATGAGAATACCTTAAGGTATTCTAAAGTTGGAGATGCAGCAATGTAAGAAAACATATGGAATAACAGTGTTATATTAATGCATAAGATATCAGAAGATCTCAATAGCCATCACATTGATCATAGCAAAAAAAAGTTATGCAAGATCTGGAGGAAAGAGTCACTCAAGATTGGCCATACAAGCCTCAATAGATTATGTACATAAAATGTGAACTATACTACTACACTGAGAATGCCCTAGGCTATGACTGGGAAGTTTATAGGAGACATTGCAACATGCTGAATGATAATACAAAGATATAACAATATATAGCTCAATAAATGTGGGGGAGCAAGCTCTCACCCCTGGAAACAATAATACAACAATCCTTAGAAGGATTGGCTGAAATATATACAAAATGGCAAAACTGCAGAAATGCTAGAGTTGCAGGGTAGCAGCTACAACTCAGAAAATGGAAGGAGATGGATGAAGATGATGCAAAATTTTAAATATACCTCCTCTAATAGATCTCTCAAGTGATAGGCCAATCCTAACACTGAAGATCTCCCCCTCCAAAATAGTGGTGCAAACCCCCACTACAAATACACACTGAAATAACACAGTCAAGGAGAGGGACTGCGATGTAGTAGATGGGAGATGCTTGGCCTGATGCCAAGATATTAAAATCAGCTCTGAAACCTTCCTCACTAACCTCCCATAGGAATAGAAGCTCCCTCCTCTGAAAGATGAGCCAAGGAAATGGTGTTTTGGAACCCTCCACTGCAACATCCTGCAACACAATGTTATACTTCAGCAAAAATAACGTTGTAGCTGAATGAGGTGGCTTGGCCTTGAGCCTAGTTGTGGAGAAATGAAGTGCAATCCTTCAAGAGGCCTCTTAAGAAGGAGAAGGAATCCTAAACAGGAATTCCACTACAACTTTGCTAAATATCCTAAGAATGCAAGAGTCTACATAGACCAAAATCGAATACTTAAAACATAAACATCTATGGTTGCCTATTCCTCCTTTTATGCAAATGAAATCCTTCTTGCCTTGGACCCCACACATTAGGGTTTCCTCCACCAAGTGATCTTCCTCCCATTCAAATTGTGTTGTCCTCCCAAGCAATCCACACCCTCTTCGGCAGCGCTGTTGACTTGGTCAAACTTGACCTTGTCCTCATGCAGTTGCCCCTTTTCACACTGGAAGGTGAAAAATAAAGCTACTCTATTGATCCCCTTCACACTATGAGGGATTTTATTCCTACTCGTGGGTCTCCTCACCCATTTTATTCACCTCCTAAATGACATAAGAAAAATCAATGTTCCAATTAGCTTCATGCTAATTTTGGGAACATTACAGTCCTCCCCTCTCAAAGATTGCTTGTCCTCAAGCAAATTCAAGGATAGAACTGAGTTATTTCTCCTCCTCTCCCTGTAGCATCCATGTATGATGAACTCCTCCAAGTAAAAAGATGCTATCTCATCAATCAAATCTCCACATTTCTCCTCCTCAGCATGTAAGTTAGCTATCAAGCTATCATCATGTTGTTGGGGTTCCCATGTTTTGGCCAGACTGGAAAGACCAAAAGATGAGACAACATCAAAACCACTTTCAGACCTCAGGATCTAGCCCTCGTGGGACCAGAGATGGATCTCTCTATGATATGTCAAAGGTATATGACTTTGAAGCTCGGTGTTAAGATGTTAGTTATAGGCACAAGGTTTGTTTGTTTGATTATTGGTTTGGTTGATGGTTATGGAAAAAGAACTTCAATGGAGCTGGGATGAGCAAAGAAAAAGAGGCGGAGGTGAAATAAGAATTCAGGGCATTCAAAACCATTGGGCAATGGAGTCAGGAAAGGATTTGCTTACTATCCAATGTGCAAGCTTTTAGTTGGGCTAGTTATCTAAAACATTGGATCTTAAAGATGATTGTGTGATATGGAATGATAGGAGATGAGGAGACATACACAGATTCAGGGCACAAAGTTAAAGACCAGCTGGTCACACAAGGATCCTAGTGAACAGGGCTAACTCTAATCCCCATTGTTCTCAAATCTTCCAACTAAATCCATAAAAAGAAACATCTAAGAACAGATACATTTAATTAATACATCAGAGAGCAGGCAATAACATCCACTACACTGGTTAAATTATCTAACATCGATTCTTAGATAACACATTCAAAAGAAAAACATTAATGGCAAGGAGAGCAGAAACATAGTGTACCTAACAAGGGTAAATCCTATGCCAATATTCTGATGCAAGATAGTAGAAACGAAATGAAATGAATTAAACACAGAGATAGGAAAACATCACCGCTTCTTTAGATCGGGATCTAAAGAAATGTGCTTGTCATATTAAATAGCAATACCAGTCAAGTACAACATTGCCAATAGCTGAATACTCGGTCTGCAATCATATTCCTCAGCCTATCTTACAACTTTACATAGAGACTGTGTCTCAAAAGAAACTACTTGCAGCTCTCTGGTAACTAATCAACAACTTTTACAATGAGTTTCTTCATGAATTTATAGCTCCGAAGGAGCAAAGAAGGTAGGTGAAGAACTAAATGCAGCATTAAAGACTCTGGAAGAGGAAAAAGGCCGAAGCCCCCTCTGTATAATTCTGTGCATTAATCTGGGACACCCTTGGGTGAAAGAGTGGTCTTCGTCAGGTTTCCATTAACTTCAGGTATGTCTCTGATGTACTTTGGTTGCAGTGCTCTGTAGTACTTCTGGTGATCTGAACAAAAATAAATCAATGATTCAAGTCTGCCATGCTATGTAGCTAATGCTACTGATATCGTAGGACCGTTGTCAGGGTGGGAAATCCTTTAGGAACACGATATAGAATAAAAGTTGTATGGGCATTCTGTCCTTTACGGGGAAAACATTCTGCTGGTGTACAAACCCTGATATACATGAATCTCTATATGCTGTACACTCCGTGTGATTCATGACATCGCTGATCTGGTGCTTTTCCTTTAAATCCCTGTATTAAGGCTCAAAGCTCTTCTTTGAACTGGTTTATCACTAGCTGATATTTCTCTGCCACTTCATAAATGTCTTGATCTGTGAAATCTGGGCTTTAATGGCGCGGATAGGTTTCTTGCGGAGATTGAACTGTCCTGGGATAATATTTATGCCGCCGCTACCTTTTCGAGTATTTCCATTGTAGTACCAGCTTCCAAATTCAACCTTCCCTGCGCAACATGCCATTACGATAGTACAATTGAACCATGGCGATTTGTTAACTACGAGAAACCCTTAACAAACTCGACTTTTGAACAAAAATATACGTGGGATGGGCGGATGTATAGTGGATACACGTGGGGGGTGGATACACGTGGGGGTGACGTGGCGGGACTGGGAGATGGCGGAAAAGTCAACAGCAGGGAAACAAAATATGGACCGTCAGATCTCAAAGGAGATTGACGGTCAAAAATGCAACGGAGGGTGACGAACGGTGGGCCAGGAGTACGGTGACCTTGGATTAAACCCCGCGCAACTCTGTTGAGCGATGACTGTTGGATGAGCGATGACAGATTTTACGGCTCACAACGATATCGCTACACATCCGTGGACGAACGATAAAGTGCGATGAGGAAGTGGTTTCGGAACAATGTCGGAGCCACGTGTCGAATGCTGAGTGGAATTGCTGGGCAATGGGAAAATACTGCCTACCGCCCAAAGGCGGTGCAATATATACCACCGGGTTTGCGAATAGTGTTTGCGGCAGGGACCACATGGACGGATGTACTGCGGACCATCAGATCTGCGGGTAAATAGACGGCGATGGTGTGATTGGAGAGGTGAACTTGAAGACCGACGGGCGCTTGCAGAGTTAACGGGGACGGTTCGATCTACGAAGATCAACGGTCGATGTTGCCCCCGATATCATATGCGATAAGCACCTTCCGCCCGGGCACCTGGTCATGGCGCTTGGTCACGTAGAGGGAAACGGTAAGGGGGCTAGCCTGAAGGGGGCTAAGACCCAATGTGTAGAGTATGGGTTTTTCGGCCCTTTTTAGTGAAATTTGAGGCCGAAAATGGGAAACGATAGAGGGAAGAAGGGGGAATTTGGCTAACCAAAGGGTGTAGGGATGTTTTAGAGGGGATTTATGGGATGAAAAAGGGGGACTTTAACAGAGGGAAAAAGGGTTGAAAAGAGACACTTTGCAGGGATACAGGGGATAAATATAGACCTTTTGGAACACAATTTCTGCAAACAATGAGACCTTGTAAAGGGAGTCAGCAGAGGGAAATTTATCAAAGGAAAAGGCACAGGAGATCAAGGATGATGTGTCTTCAGGGGAGATGCATTCCTTGAAGGCTCAAAAACAATTTAGCCCCCTACTTTGCTTTGTCAAAAATTTATAGGGGGGCTAACAGTGGCTCCACATGGGGATGGCTTCTTCTTGAAGGAGTCAAGAATTCAGAAAATGATCTTTGGTGTAGGCCAGATGCCTGCTGCTTAAGCCACCTTCTTCTTTGATTTTCAACTGCCACAATTGTGAAGACATCAATTTAGCAGAAATAATTTCCCAATCAATCTACCTACCCACACTACAGTCCTAGCATTTTTCTTCTTCTAGGGTGCATTTGAGCTAGCAGACCCTTTACATCATTTATTTTTTACAAACATGAAAATAAACTTATTCTATTTCTACCCTTATTACTCCATGAGACTAGATTAGACTGTTGGTCTCATATGTTTCTCTACCTAATCTAATATCTACTAGGATTAAACTGTCCAGCAGATTTCTTCTCTATATTCTACGACAGAAATTGAAAAACAGTCAAACCAGGATTAGATAGTCTGTTTTGCTGTGGATCCAAGCCATAAAGACAGTTGCACATGGACAGAAAATTGCAAAAAACTGAAACAAAACTGTGAATGCTTGAAATCTATTCTTTAAGTATCCTTCTTTTCTTTTTTTGACTCAAGTTTTGAGCATGTTAGAGTCACTTCTTTTCTTCATTTCAGCTCTGGTTTTGGGCATGTTAGATTTGATTCTTCTTTCTTCTTTTCTAGTCCAAATTTTGGGCATGTTAGGACCAGCTATTTTATTTTCTTTGGCTCAGGTTTGAGCTTATTAGAGCCAATCTTTTGCACATCAGAGGTTCATGTTTTGCGCATGTCTGAACCTCTCCTTTCTTTCTGTTTTTTGAAACATTTTTTCCTTTTTCTTGAAAATAAAAAACTGCAGTGGTATGTACAATGGAAATGGAAACTGGAAATTGGAAATCAACAGAAGTAGTGTTTGAGCATCCTTCCATTGACAGGACCCCCAACCAGCTCTGTACCATCTAATTCCTTTAGGAAGAAGGCATTTGGGCCTATAGTGGCCTCGATGATGTATGGACCTTGCCACAGACTATCAAACTTGTTGTGCTTTCCTTTATCCTCTCTTCTTGAGTCCCACTTCAGAACTTTATCCCCAATTTTGAAATCAGCAGCTTTGGTTCTTTTGACAAACAATTTCTTTATATTCTCCTGAACCTTCACTACTCTGTTGTAAACCTCTTCCCTTGTTTGGTGGAGATGAATTGTCTGGTTTATTCTCCTCACCATATTGTCTTCTTCTATTTGATTCTCCTTGACTAGCTTGATCACTGGTATCCCAAGGCTGGTAGGAAATACTACTTCTGTTCCATAGACAAGCTGATAAGGTGACATGCCAATAGATTTATTTTTTGTAAGCCTGTCAGCCCACAAAGCATGTACTAACTTGTTATGCCATGACCTTTTGTTCTCTTCCAACAACTTCTTGATGATGATCACCAGGCTCTTGTTTGATGATTCAGCTAATCCATTACCTTGAGGGTAATAGGCAGTTGAATGACCGAGTGCTATTTGATACCTGTGACAAAAATCAACCATTTTCTTGGATCCGAAAGCAGTAGCATTATCAGTGATTATTTTCCTTGGGCAGCCAAACCGAGAGAGGATATGACCTTCTAGGAAACTAATGATGACTGAATCTGTGGAATTCCTAGTCGGTATGGCCTCTATCCACTTAGTGAAATAGTCTGTGGCTGTTAGGATCCATTTGTGTTGTGCAGAAGAAGCAGGGTGAATTTCCCCTATGAAATCTAGGCCCCATTGTAGAAAGAGACCTTCAACAGTGATGGGTTGTAAAGGGAGGGGAAGGAGTTTTCTCTTTCCTTCAAAAATCTGGCATTTGTGGCAGGCAATTATCATCTTATGGACATCATTGAAGAGTGTGGGCCAATAGTAGCCAGCTCTGAGTATTTTGTTTGCAGTGGCTTTCCAGCTCAGGTGGCCTCCACACTCTCCTTCATGGAATTCTTGTTTAATCCTTTCTGCTTCAGACTCAGGCAAACATTTAAGCAATAAGCCATCTAGATTTTTCCAGTATAAGAAATTATTCATTATGCAATAGCTCCTGGCTTTCAGCTTTAAGAATCTGGCCTTGGTCTTTGATAGTTCAGGAGGGGCATTGAGGTGTGTAAGCACATACAAAATGTCAGAATACCAAGGAGAGCTCTGAAACTTTTCCTCAACAGTGGGATCAGACAATTATTGTTGCTCATCCAAGGTATTTACCATGTTAATGTCTAGGGCTTGTAGATTTGATTCAACCATTAATTGAGCTAGGCCCTGACCTTTAATCAGTTTGGTGGGTTTTATCTCAAGGTCGTATTCTAAGATCACAACAATCCATTTGCCCCTTTTCCCATCTAGGTCCTGGGACAAAATGTCTTTAACCACTATATTTGGCACATAGGCTATGGTGTGGGAATGCAGTATGTACACCCTAAAGTATTTCAAGGCCTTAATAAGAGCATAGGCCTGTTTCTCCATTATGTTGTATTTCAAGGGTGCATCTCTGAGTGCTTTGCTAAAGAAAGAAATGGGTTGTTCCATTCCCTCTGGATTTTTCTGCAGTAGAACTGCAGCTATTGTATGCTTGGAGGCAAATGAAAAAATCAGGAAATCGTTTGAGAAATCTGGGCTGATTAGAACAGGAGCCTGGGTGAGTGCAATTTTTACTGATTCAAAATATTTCTTAGCTTCAACAGTCCATTTAACTCCTACACCTTTCTTCAGCATGTTAGTCATGTTCCTAAGGTGTTCAACTAGATTGGGAATAAACCTCCTAAGGAAGTTAATCTTCCCAATGAAGGACTGTAATTCCTTGATGTTTCTTGGGTGTGTGATCTGTAGTATTCCCTCAACTCTTTGTGGGTCTATCCTAATTCCTTTTTCAGATATAATGTGGCCAAGAATTTTTCCTTCTTGTAGCCCAAAGACAATCTTTTTAGGATTCAGTGACAGACCATACCTTCTACATTTTTCAAACACCCTTCTCAGGTGTTCTAGGTGTTCTTCCTCAGTCTTAGAATAGACTGTTATGTCATCCAGATAGATGACAATGAAGTGTCCTATTTCATCTGAAAAAGCTATGTCCATCGCTCTTTGGAAAGTTTCACCAACGTTCATTAATCCAAAAGGCATCTTCACATACATAAAGGTACCCCATGGAGTGGTAAAGGCTATCTTGAGTTGATCTTCTGGGATTACTAAGACTTGGTTGTAACCTGAAAAACCATCTAGCAGGGAGATCCTTTTAGAGCCTACTACCCTCTGAAGAATATGTTCCATTTTAGGCAAAAGGTAATTGTCTTTGAGTGAGGCTCTATTAAGATTCCTGAAATCGATGCATAATCTGATCTCACCTGTTTTCTTTCTCACAGCCACTAGGTTTGATACCCAATCAGAGAACCTCATAGGCACGATTATACCTACCTCATACATCTTCTTAATCTCTTTTTATACTGCAGGCAATTGTTTTGGGTTTATTTTGTGAAGTTTTTGTCTAAAGGGCTTCTGATTTTCTTTCAAGGGTATCTTATGTTGTATGATATTTGTGTCATAGGCCCTTAAGTCCTCATAACTCCAAGTAAACACATCAATGAAATCCTTGAATAGGTCAATGTATTTATTTTTCACGTTTGCAGGCAGAGACTTAGCCAGTTTGATCATTTTGGGTTTGTCTTCAGTGCCTATGTTGCATTCCTCAACATCAGAGTCTGCATGTTCTATAGTGGGATTTTTTGCTACATCATCAAAGTCAAAAAGGTCTTCTAAAGGGGCCAGACCTCGAGGTATGTTCTTATCTTTGGTCTGCAGCACCTCTACTTCTTCACTATCTGTGTTTTCACATTTTCCGTTTGGATTTCCAATCTGTTCATTTAAAGATTTTATTTCTATGTTACAGGGTGTTTTTTCCTCATCCGAGGACTCTTCATTTAGGCAGCTACTGTCAGATTTGGAGTCTGAATCAGAAAATTCAAACTCGTTTCCGCCTACCAGGAAATCTTCAATCTGTTTATCTCCTTCAAAAACCTGCCAATATTTTTCATTGTCCGGAACTACAGGTCTGAATTTGGTCTGAATGATGATCTGTTGGTCACTGGGAGTCTTAGGGTAGGAACTAGCTAGGCAAGCTAATCCGTTTGCAATGACATTTTGACTCCTAGGAACAAACACTAATTCGTATTCAACAAACGTTTTCAGTAAATCCATAGTGTCGTTCCTGTAGGCTCACGGTCTAGGATGTTTCATTGTATATTCACCATTCACCTGTTTAATAATTAGCTCAGAGTCTCCACGCACGGTTATCCTATGGGCTCCTAATTTTTTCAACAGGGTTAAACCTAGGATCAGAGCCTCATATTCTGCAATATTGTTCGTACACTTCAAGTGCAAGTTGCAGGCATGGCTCTCTACGTAATCGCTCTCTATGTTATGTATCCACACTCCTGCCCCAGCAGTTCTCCTAGTGCATGACCCGTCGAAATTCATTTCCCACAAGGGTTCATTTTCCGTTTTATCTTCACTTCCTTCCCTACAGTTGGGTTCGCCATCATGTAGCATTATAGGAGCTGCGCTAGGCTATGGGTCATTTTGTTTTTCGTTATGGGTGTGGAAAGCATAAAGGTGACTAGTTGGATGATTGTGTTCTGTTTCTGGTTCACTTTGCGTTGTTGTTTCAGTGCACTGTTCAAAGTTTTCTATGTCTTCCTCCTCTGAGTCTAGGGTAGCCATTATGTTAAATTCCATTGGCTCTGTTTCATCATGTGTACCTTTGCTTGTATCTACGTTTTCAGATTCTGGTCCCCCCAAAGATTCATCATTGCAAAAGATAAAGGAATCCAGGTCTGTATGTACAGAGTATAGAGGAGAATTTTCAGGCTTTTCAGGGCTACTAACCGGGAATTTCATTTGTGCTTCCCTGTATAGTCTTCTAAGTTGGCCAAAGATTGGGATTGTGGCATAAGCCCCATCCATCTGCATTGTTCCTTGCAGCTTGGCTCCCCATGATCTTGATAATAACATGCCATATTTGGGTGGCACATCTGCCACAACAACATCCATGACCATACATTTTGCTGGAATCTGGGCAAGGCTCACACATAAATCTTTGATCAGGCCAAGACATTTTACTCTACTAGAGTCAAATGAATATAGGTCTTTATAGGGACGGGTTATCTCTAGGCCTAATCTTTCCATTACTACTTTAGGCATCAGGTTGTGTGATGCCCCAGAATCATGCATTGCATTGTGGAGAATCTTATCATGGATATTAAGACTGATATAAAAAGGGGGCACTACCCCTTCCTGAAACTTTCCTTCTATATTTGGACCAAACAGGAGGGCAGGTTGATCATCACTCGGATTTATAGTGTCACTGTTCTCTCCTAAATTTAACGCTTTCAAAATTTGGCCTTTATATACATCTTGAGTGGCCAGCTCAGAGAGTGGGACAGAGATTTTAATTTTTGCAATCTCACTCTCCAAATTGAAAGTGGACTGACTCTTTGGAATGTTCAACTTTGTTTAATTAGCCACTGCCTTAGTGGCTGAATCAGTGTGTTGATTCTCGTTATGTACAGTGTTTGTGACAGTTTTATCAGGAGCACTAACTGCAGTGCTAGTGCTGCTAGCTGGTTTACCTTGTGTATCAGTGTTTTGGTTGTCTTTTTCTTTGTTCTTTCCAGAACCCTCAGCTGCTGATGTGCTGCTTTCAGCAGTCACTTTAGAAGTCTT
This sequence comes from Pinus albicaulis, assembly GCA_034641835.2. Lineage (NCBI taxonomy): Eukaryota > Viridiplantae > Streptophyta > Pinopsida > Pinales > Pinaceae > Pinus > Pinus albicaulis. The sequence continues at coordinate 1,442,191,846 of CM076570.1, read as the reverse complement.
CTCGGGCCTTTTCTTAATGGTTACCTCAGGAGATGTGGGTTTGGAAGTGTCTTGGTTATTTTTGCTCCTAAGTTCATATTGTCTGACCTGCATGATGACATCTTCAAATCCAAGTCTGTAATCTTCAGATTCTGATCTTTTCTCATCCCAATATGAGGGTGAGGGCTGATCTTCTTCTGTGTAATAGTTATGGATTGAATCTTTTGTTTCAAACATTTTTATTGTGTTCCCTTCAGACTCTTCTATGATTCCCTCATCTTCATCAATAAATTTCTCTTGAAATGGGGGTATAACCTATTGATCTGATTCTCTTTGTCTGTTGGGAGTGGCATTGTTTCTTCTAAATTTTTGGTTCTAGTTATGGTTTTGATTTCTATTTTGGTTACTAACTGTGACAACCATTTTTTCCATCATTTGGTATAGCTTCTCCACTTTTTTTGATAGATGGTCATGATTTGGATCAGATGTGGAAGCTACATTGTAGTCTCTATATGTTACCCTTTTCTCAGCTCTTAATCTCGCTCTTTTCTCAATCAGATTTGCCTCTATATTCACTGCTCCTTTCTGCATGTCCTCCAATGTGTTGTATTCTTTATCCCTAAGCTGATAGGCCATGTCAGCATCAAAGCCTTCAGGGTATTTCGCTAGGGCCATACCTTGGGGAGGTTTCATATGTGGAGGGAGAGCATTGTAAATGCTGTTAAATATCGTTGTTTAATCATGGAAAATCTCTCCTACGTTTCTTTTAAGGCTTATATATTCTGCTAGGAGTTGGCAAGGATTGGCCTTAACCTCCCATTTGTTGATAAAAGTATGATATAAGGCAGGGAGGTCATTAATGCTACCCAGAGGTAAGCTTTTAAACCATTTCTTCACATCACCCCCTAAGCTTTGGGCAAAGATTCTCTTTTTGATTGTATCATCATCTATTTCCATGTAGTCAAAGGAATCTTCCATCCTGTCTACATGATATTGTGCTGTGGTAGACTCTTTTGCAGTGAAGTGTGGGATCTTTGATTGATAATCATTGGGTAAGGGACATGTATATGTATATATATCAAAATAATGCGACCAATAGACTAATGTCCAAATAAATAATTTCCCCCCCCATAAGTTAGGAGATGGCCCACTAGAGAGGACACATGACGCCCTTTGTTTGGGTTATACTCCAACCCTTAAAAAAATTCAAATTCCAACTTAGGAAGAATTGGAGTTCATTGGACAGTTTCTCTCTTCACTTAACCCATTTGGAGAATCTGAAGATGACACTTGTCACAGTGTTACTGGCTGTAATCTGGAGAATATTCCCTGCAATGCTAACTGTACCTGCCACATCATCACTGTACATGTTCTACTCATTTTTTTTCTTGTTTTGGAAAATGAACAACAGACGATAACTCAGTCATACGAACTCGGATTTTTATGAAACGAGTTGTGCCAAAATCATGATGAAGAACTCTATCCAGTCATTCAGGTTTGAAGTAATTTTGAGCACTTTTAAAGTTTAGCTAATTTTAGGCCCTAATCCAAATTCTGATCACACCTTCCCACTGATGAGCTTTTGGACCCACAAAAAGTTGATAATTATCTTCTTGAGCTTCAAAACTCCTCTGATTTCAAGTTATATCAACTCATTTTACTTGACAAGTATTTTTCATAGTCATCTTGACATGCCTTGCATCGTAAATGGCTATGTATCTCAACCACTACTCTCTAGCTGTTGCTGACCCACTTCAACATTGTTGACTATTGTTGACTGATACATATCCAGCTATACCACATCGATCTCTATGTGCCTGGAAAATTAATAGCCTTCCCACTAAGAATGAAGTCCCTCTTGCAACAAATGCATACAAGCTTCTTCTTGGAAATCCTCTTATCCAAATTAAGCTTGCAATATGAGTGAACTCTTGCTGTCAACACAAGAAACCAGATTTTTCTGCAATGGTTGCAAAACACTTTGCATCTCGCCCACTTTCCACTGAATGGACATCAAACTTCTTGCAACATATTGTCACAAGAAAAAAAATAATCTTGAAAAGAAAACATTATGCAAGAATTGAAATGATGACCACCTTGTTTTTTCTCCTTCAAAGCAATGACTGTCACCTCCTGTAACATCAAGTACATGGAAATCTTCTTGCACATTGGTGTATCCAGCATCGACTCACAATCGACAAACACCATCGACTAAAACATAATTTGAACAACATAATCGACAAACATAGTTGAAAAAAAAGCATGCAACATAAACAACACAAGTTGACATGAAATGTGCAACACAATTGACATAAATCAATATCAAATGTGTGTGACACAATCGACACAAGTTGATAAGAAATATGCAACACAATCAACATAAATCGATATGAAATGTGTGTGACACAATCGACACAAAATGGAGGTCCATAATTCTCCTTAATAATGAATAAATCAATTCCAATGTGAAAGAGATAGATCTTGGAAGCTTAATTGAGAACCCTTAGGTATGAAAAGGGGTTGGAACACCTTGACTGGATCAACCTTGACCAAATCAACAACGTTGTCATGGAGGAGTGGTCATCAATAAAAGACAACACAGTTTTAGATGGAGATGCTTTTCATGGAAGTAGTGCTATCATTGGATGGGGCTTAGGGTTTGCAAGCTCATATCTTATTTAAGGAAGAGGATGGCAGCCATTTTTCATTATGTTGATGTATATGTGAATTTTGAATATATGTTCTGTTTAGACATATATCTTTCTCTTGCTATTTAGTTGATATTAAGTGTTGTTTAGCACTAGGTGTTCATGATCGAGAATCTCACCTCTTCCATTGAGAAGCTCTTGGAGGAGTCTTGTACTAAATTATCCACTATCAGGCTTAATTCCAAGCTTCATCTTTCATTTATAACGCAAATCCTATTGAGGGTTGAGTTGTTTTGCAGGTTGTAGCAGTGGAGATTAGATCTGGGTCATTTCATTGCTTATTTTCAGTGGAGAAGGCTTCCTTTCCATTGAGAGGATAGTAAGGAAGACCCTTGTGCATATTTTCAGATCTTTGCATCAGGCCAACTATTTATTTATCCCTAGAGCATAGCTTTCTTCTAGATCTATGTTATTTTTGTAGGAGGAGTTTCAGGGTGGTTCGACACACCATTGGGAGAGCTAGTTTTCCAGTGAAAGGGATTTGCCTTTCATTTATATTATCTATTGGAGGAGGCTATTGTATTTATCATATCAGGTGAGACACACTTTCCAGATCTATATTTTGCAGTGGATCTGTAGCCCTAGGGCTTAGATCCCCATCTTATACATGGTGTTTTGCTGAAAACCCTTAAGGGGTTCTTCAAAGGAGGTTGTATAGTGCTCAGATATGTAGTAGATCTATCTTTTGAGGCATAAATTAGCCTTAGATATATTGTATATTCATTTTTTGTAGTAGTGGCTTTTAAACAGTGTTGTAGCAGTCTTCCAGCTTCTTATATATAGTAGCAACACCTCTTTTGAGGGATTTTTTTCCCTTGGAGGCTTGTTCTTTCTTATTGTGCATCTTATGGCCCTTTATTCATGTATATTTTGCTACTATTATAAAATATGAAAGGTCTACATATTGGCCTCTTGATTTTATATGATGATTTACACTATTGTTCCAGAATTTTGCACTATATTCCTTCTTTTCCTATTTGGGAATATTAGAGTGGTATCAAAGCATAATCTTGGCACATCCTATGCATCTTGAAAAGCCAATGTCATCTGAAGAAGGATAACCTCTAACTGATAGAGAGAGGAGGTATCAAAGAAGAAGACAATGGAAGTTTGATTATACAAATGACAAAGAAGACAAGGGTAAAACCCCTTTATCTGGAGGAGAAGATGAAGAGAAGGAGTTTCCCAAGATCCTTCTTAGAGCCATGCAAGACATTGCTAGAGAAATCAAGGAGATGAGGATGGATAGATACAAGGAATCCCCTAAAGGATTTCATCATGGTGAAGGCTCTGGAATTTCTCATCACAGGAGTGATCAACTAGTGCAGCAACAACAAGTGTCCCAACGCTCTATAATGCCTACATTCTTGGTTGTGGGAAATGAAGGGTTTCAAGAGCAAGAATCCCTTGAAGACTATTTTATGGAGTATGAATCTCAAACTTAGATATTCAAGGACCACTTGAGTTTTCAAGAATTTTTTCAAATCAAGGACAATAGGAGACCCAGGTATCACAATAAAGGTGGAGGATTCATTCAGGATCATGATCAACACCACACTATGGGTAGCTTTTTCTTACCCACATTTGATGGGTCATATAAGTGCACTGCCAAATCATGGGTAGAGAAGCTTGACATCTACTTCCAATTGAAAAAATTTCTAGAAATGGAATCCATTAAGATATCAGTGCTGCACCTTGAGGGTGAAGCACATGATTGGTGGTTCCATGGCTTTTCTAAATTGGGTCATGCCAATATGACTGCATATTCATAGTTCACAAGGAGGCTGGTGGAGAGGTTTGATAGAATAGATACTGAAGCACCATTCATGGGGCTTGCAAAGCTTAAACAATTAGGTAATCCAGAAACTTACATTTCTGAATTTTTAAGACTTTCTGTTGTGGTTCCTAATTTATTTGCAGAAAGAAGGGTATATATGTTCATTGATGGGTTAGATGAACCTCTTCATGGGTTGGTTAAGTCTACCAAGCCCACTAACCTTCAAGATGCCATTGAAAGGGCTAGAGATCTTCAAGATGCCTTGCCAAAATAAAAGGCAACTTTTTAGCACAATCCTTATTTTCCATCAAAGGGAAAAGAAGAGAAGGTTCCTTTTTCAAAGGAGAGTCAAAATAAAAAACCTCTTGATGATGATGTCCGAAGATATTTGAAAAGGAGGAAGCTTTTCTTCACATGAAAAGAATATTGGGCACCCAGACATAGATGTGTAGCAAGAAAAGCACACTACATAGACGTCTTCTTAGAGTGGTCACAACACTGGAATAGCAGGAGATGATCCACCACCACCTGCAGGTGAGGATGGAGAAATTGCTCAAACTAGAGGAACTCTTGTATCATTAAGAGTGGTACCCAACTATTATAAAACTTCCACATAAGAAACATAGATGAATTTGCATAGTGGAAGCAAGTACATGATGATCCCATCTATTATGCATATGATAATGGTCCATGAGACATCACTATCTTGTGGTAAACCACTTGGGAGGCCACCTGATCCAGATTTGGTGAGAGATGTCTCACAACATGACGCCCCATGCATAGATCCAGGAGGGATGGGAGCATTAGAAGGCCATGAAATAGTGTTGAGAGCCTTGGGTAGGCTCAAGGAGGAGGGATACATCCTCCCACTATAATCATTATGCACTCTCACATCTCATACTGCATTGAGAAGAAATGTTGCAGGATTGGAGGATGACACCATTATGGGGCAAGGAGACCATTCCTTGACTATGGAGACTCAGAAGATGTTCTCATTTGAGCAGAAATCTTCCATACATGATAAAATATGGTGGCCACACATGCATGCTTTGGCTAAACCCAGGAAGTATTGGATGGATGATAGCTTTCCATGGGAGACTAACTTCCAATAGCTTCAATCTTTACTTGAGCATGTACCTATTCAAGAAGAGTAGCAAGGACGAGATAGAAACCTTCCAGCATATACCTTGGGCATGGGAGATGTCAAGGAGGAGAAAATCCATATGACAGATGTTATTTTTGATAGATCATCAGCGCTGTCACTATGGAAGATTGATCCATATTGGAAATCCCAACTGTTGGTGGATTATTCCAAGGATATTTTCACATGCATAATACTTGATGACCAGCTCCATGAAGAGGGATATTCAGTCCAAGAAGAAGTCATCTATTATCATGGTAGGATCTTCTTATCTAGAGCCTCCAAGCTCAAGGAGAAGTTACTACAAAGGGCTTATGAAGAGTTCTTTTTCAGCCATACTTATTCCATGAGGTCCTACAACACTATCATGGAGAGCTACACTTGGGAAGGCTTTGAAGAGGAATTGTATCAACATTTTCAAAGATGCATGAACCATGTGGAGTTGGAAGAGAGACATGACTCAATTAAGGAGTTACTACAGCCACCTATTTCCTCTTTTGGAATGAAAGGGGATCCATCTGTGAGCCACTCAATTTGTATGAATAGAATTTTTGGTAAAGAACATGCTTATGTACATAATGTTGTATTTGATGAATATTTGCATTCCTTTACCATGTATATGCAGGCCATAGCTCCAACGAGTAGCATTATTCCATATAAATTTCATGGCCAACTTTGGGCCATAAACATTTCTGAACATGGCCACTCCCTTGAAGTACATAGGGAGATTTTGTATCATTGTGGGTGCACTCCAAAAGCACCAAACATATCTCAAACTTTCAGCCATGGTGAGAGGAATTGGGCAGCAAGTAAGTGGTGGGGAAACCACATCATTATTTGATGCAGTCAGGAGATGTACTGCGTTGGTTCCACATGTGGGACTATGACCCACCTCCATTTGTACAAATTTCTATTTGCATGTACTTAGTTTTGATCCCATACATTGATGATGTACTTATACTATTTATGGGAATGTTTGGAGGGAGGATGGGAGGAATGTATGTGCCCTATGGGAGAGATATTATCCATGTTAATTATGCTACATGTTTCAGGGAGAACATTGGGCAAACCATGTTTGTTTCATTTGAATTATTGTCTCCTTGTGGGATGAACGATTTGCATCTCATAAGAACTTTGGAGGAGCAATTCATGGAGGGATGGATTGGTAGACACTTAGCTTATGAGGGAATATTATCACATGTTGGTGTCACCAATGGTGGACAAGAAGAGATGCAACACTCACCTTGTCAGTTGCTTGAGGACAAGAAACATTTGGGAAGGGAGGACTGTAATATTCCCAATTAGTCATGAGCTAGTTGGAGTATTAAATTTTGTTTTTATGCTTTGTTTTATGAATAAGAGGACAATGGAGGTCCATAATTCTCCTTATTAATGAATAAAACAATTCCAATGTGAAAGAGATAGATCTTGGAAGCTTAATTGAGCACCCTTAGGTGTGAAAAGGGGTTGGAACACCTTGACTGGGTCAACCTTGACCAAATCAAAAACGTTGTCATGGAGGAGTGGTCATCAATGAAAGACAACACAGTTTTAGATGGAGATGCTTGGCATGGAATTAGTGATATCATTGGATTGGGATTAAGGTTTGCAAGCTCATATCTTATTTAAGTAAGAGGATGGAAGCCATTGTTCAGTATGTTGATGTATATGATATTTCTGAATATTTTAGACATATATCTTTCTCTTGTTGTTTAGATGAGATTGAGTGTTGTTTAGCACTGGGTGTTCCTAATCGGGAATCCCACCTCTTCCATTAAGAAGCTCTTGGAGGAGTCTTGTACTACATTGTCCACTATCAGGCTTAAGGAAAAGCTTCATCTTTCATTTACAACACAGATCCTATTGAGGGTTGAGTTGTTTTGTAGGTTGTAGTAGTGGAGATTAGATCTGGGTCATTTCATTGCCTATTTTCAATGGAGAAGGCTTCCTTTCCATTGAGAGGATAGTAAGGAAGACCCTTGTGCATAATTTCAGTTATTTTCATTAGGCCAACTATTTATTTATCCCTACAGCGTAATTTTCATCCAGATCTGCATTATTTTTGTAGGAGGTGCTGCAGGGTGGTTTGGCACACCATTTGGAGAGCTGGTTTTCTAGTGAAAGGGATCTGCCTTTCATTTAGAGGACCTATTGGAGGAGGCTATTTTATTGATCATATCATATCAGCCATACTTTCCATATATGTATTTTGCAGTGGATCTACAACCCTAGAACTTAGATCCCCATCTTGTACATGGTGTTTTGCTAAAAACCCTTAAGGGGTTCTTCAAACGAGGTTGTATAGTGCTCAGATATATAGTAGATCTATCTTTTGAAGCACATATCAGCCTTATATCTGTTGTATATTCATTTTATATAGCAGTGGCTTTTAAACAGTGCTGTACCAGTCTTCCAGCTTCTTATATATAGTAGCAGCACCTCTTTTGAGGGATTTTTTCCATTAGAGGCTTGTTCTTTCTTATTTTACATCTTATGGCCCATTATTCATGTATATTTTGTTGTTTTTATAACATATGAAAGGTCTCCATATTGGCCTCTTGCTTTTATATGATGATTTACACTATTGTTCCAACATTTTTCACTATATTCCTGCTTTTCCCATTTGGGAATATTACAATCTTGCATTCTATGGGAATCACAGCTTCAACCCCTTAAACCAAGTGGAAGGGTGTGAACCCTGTTGATGTTTTCACTTTCGTGCGGTATGCCCACATGGTGGAGAAAAGCATGTGGTGCCAGTATGTTTTGTGGTTATTCACCATGCATTGTAACATCATTTTGAGTACTTTTTTCACAACTTATACCTATCCATTGGATTGGGGGTAGTATGGTGAAGAGAATTCATGTGTCAATCCAAGGTGATGAGATAGCTCCTGGAAAACCTTGTTTTCAAAGTGTTTTCCATGTTCAAAGACTAGCTCGTTTGGTACCCCAAATTAGGCGATGACGTGGTTGAACATAAATCGTGAAAAAGTTTCTATTGTGTTGTTGTATGTGGGCATGGACTCTGCCCATTTGGTGAAATATTCGATGACTAAAATAATGTATTTTTTCTTTCCTAACGATGTGGGGTTACAAGTCATGAAGTTGATCCCCCATTTTCAGAAGGGACTAGCTACTATGACCAGGTGTAGGGGAGCGGGTGGAGCTCTTTCCTTTTAAGCGAAGCATTGACATTGCTCACACCTTTTGACTGTTGAGATGTAGTCACAGAATAAGTTGGGTCAAAAATATCTTGCCCATAGAAATTTTTGGGCGGTGGCCATTCTGGAGAGGTGGCCATCGCAAGCTCTACTGGGACAGTCATTAAGGGCTTGCTTAGCTTGGTCGTGAGTAAGGCATAAACCTAAAATGGTGTCAATTCCCCACCGATAAAGGACATCTCCCATGAGAAGGTATCGGGGGGATTGGTGGCATATGTGCCTGTGGTCTTGAGGAGTGAGATTTGGTTTGAAATTTTGGGCTCGTAGGAATAAGATAATATCTCTGTACCAAGGGTAGTCAGTTGTCACTAGGCAGAGATGTCTGTCCTGTAGTGAATCGTTGATTGGAGATCCTTTGGTTTGACTTGAGAGGTTAGCGATGAAGACAACTAAAATTAAATCCTTCTTTCTTTTGGGGGAGCTAAACTGTAAGTTTAACTCTTGTAGTATAACTATCCAACCAGTGTATTTATGGTTCATCAAACGATGGGTGAGCAGATATCTTATGGGGTTGATATGTGTGATGACTTTTGTAGTCTTTAAGATAATGTAGTGGTGGAGTTTTTGGACTGCGTTTATTAATGCTAGGTAAGTCTTCTCTTCGAGCTCATACCTTAACGCGGGGCCTGATAAATTTTTACTAACATAATAAATTATGTGTTCTTTACCATCGGGGCCCTCCTGGATTAAGACCCCAGCCAAATTTGTTTCAGACGCTGATAGATATGGGGTGTAATATTTGTCGTATTTTTGTGGACTGATCAATGGTGTTGAAAATAATGTCACTTTCAACGACTCAAATGATTGTTGGGCTTCATCGTTCCATTTGAATGGGATGTCCTAATGGAGAAGGCGTAAGAATCCCTGAAGCGTCTCAAAAAATTTTCCTTTCCCTGTAAGCTATGGAGTTTCTTGATGGTTCAAGGTGGTGGTAATTATTTGATAGCTTGGAACTTAAGAAGGTCCACTCTAATCCCTTGTAAACCTAAAAGGCTTCATGCAGTGATGCAGAAGACACACTTGAGGGGATTCAAGCGTAGGTTGTACTACCGACATTGATGGAATACCAACAGTAAATCCTCGAGATGATCAGATCGCTTATTGGATGAAACAGTGAGGTCATCCAAGTAGGCAAGGATAAGGTGTGTCAAGTCATGAAAGATATAATTCATGGATCGCTGGAAAGTGGCTCCAACATTTTTAAGACTGAATGGCATAACCTGATATGCGAACGTGCCCCATGGGGTGGTGAACGCAGTCTTGTACCAGTCGATGTGCCGTATTTGGATTTGATTATATGCAGATAAACCATTCATAAAGGAGAGGGCCTCGTGTCCCACACAAGCATAGATAACTTGGTCGATGAATGGGGTAGGGTAATTGTCTTTTGGACAGGATTTTTTTAAATCGTGAAAATCGGTACAAACGCAAATGGTGCCCTATTTTTTCATGATGGGAAAAGGGTTGGAAACCCATGATGTGTAAGCGATGGGGTAGATAAACCTGACTTTGTGAAGCTTATCTATTTCTTGTTTAATTTATTCTTCCTTGGATGGGTGCAGTTGACATTGTGTCTGGCATACTGGTGGTATGTTAGGATAAGTGTCAATTTGTTTCTCTACTATAGTGGGACTAAGCCCTGGAATGTTTGAGTAGTCCCATGTGAAGATATCTCTATACTCTTGCAATAAAAGGGTGTAAGAGGTTACTTCTTCTAGGGAGCATGTTTCCCCCAGTGATATTTCTTCGACTTTTTCATGATTTTGAGATATATTCACCTTGATGTTAGGAGAAATGTTTGACATGTTCCCTTCTTCGAAAGCGTCGGCTGCTAGAATGGGATTTTTGAACCAATCGGATTTCCCAAATGGAAGGTAATATTTTGATTTTATTTCATAAATATCTTGGGTACCTAGATTTTTAGGGTCGAAAGTTTTTTTAGGAAGAAAAAATGAGCGGTGATGCATTGCATCCCATGGATAATCTGGTTCCTTCATGGCCTCAAGAATATCCTCATCTAAGTGGAATAAGGATCCTAAGGGGGATTGAGTCTCTGTAAGGTCGTGAGGAGGTGGTTCAATCCTAATGGAGCTGGTTGACATACATGAATACGATTCCATCATCGATGCGGTGGAACCAGACACAGTCGACAGGGTATAGATATATTGGGTTTGCATCGTCATTGGCATAGTTACTCTTGTAGTTGCAGCTAACTTGACTCCTATGAATGATGAGAAGACATCATGAGTCATGGTTCCGATACACGACGATATGAATCGTATATGATGTATCGTGTCATTTTCGTTTGGTGGGGGGGGGGGGGTTTCCTTCATGGCGGCTTGTATAAGAGCAAGTCGATGTTCCTCAGGAGGCGTACCAAGAGTACTCGCGCTTTCCTGGATTTGAAAATTATTCTTGGTGCATAGGTGCCTGAATGTCTCCATTAAGGTGCATGCCTCTGTCTCGTGGTTATGGTTGGTGAAAATGGTGCACAGTACCATGGTTTCCGTCGAGTAGATGGTGTGAGAACTAGCACTACTCTTCGTCCTTGAAGAGGAAGCTCGAAAAGGATTAGGATTGGGGGAAAGATTATGTTGTTTCCATCTCTGAGTTTTTGGTTTTGGGAGTTCTAGCTCCTTTTTGGGTACTAGACTCAACACTGCTCTTGCCACTCTTAGCCTTAGGAGGTGCTCACAGTTAATTGTATGGTGAAAATGTGAGCAGATCCTGCAATAGAAATGTGTGATCTTCTCTTAATTAGAGAGGTGATTATCCGGGATAAGGGAGACCATGAAAAAATTGTTCGTGAGGTGCTTAAGTTATTTACACTGATTGACCTAGTGGTCAATTCTATTGCATAGCCTGCATGCCTCCCTCGACTCGACATGTGTCCTTTTAAGCCGGTGTGTATTTTTGACTTGCCCAATGCTTTGGTATTGATATGGGGTAGGCTGCCTAGGGGTAGTCTGCCTTACATTATGTTCACTAAAATCAAGTTTGAATATATCCAGGTAGTGCGTTTCTAATGAACATATGATGTCTATAAGCGGGAACACTCGAGGGATATATGTACAATTTTGAGCATGATGGTTTCCCTGACATACTAGACAAGAATGTCTTTCTTGGGTATTCCCTTCCCTCAGAGATGAAGAGGTGATTGGATACCATCTATGAAGAGATTCTAGGTTTGGGAATTTGGATACCAAATGGTTATGGGTGTTGCATAATGAATAGAATGGTCTTCTCTATGGAGGGTAGTTGGGGGTGACCATTTGCCTCCCAACCGACCACTTTTATGCTGACAGAAAGAGGATGGATCTATTTGTCACCTCCTCCTGCATTGTTGATATTTCCACGGATTCTATATTTGAGTAGTCTTCTAGGGAGGCAAATTATGGTCGTGCGTAAATTGGTTAATGCTAAATGAAATCGAGGGATGTAATGGCAATGATGTAATGGGTGATCGCCACCACATATATGACATGAATGTTGGATTGCTAGAAGGTCAACATGGTATATTGGGTTAACCGAATACCATCTTTGAAATAGTTCCATGGTTTCACATTCTGTGATTAAATGATTGCATTCATCGCAGAGTGCACAGTGTTGGACATGAGAAGGTACGAATGGGAGTCTTTCCGGTGACTACCTTGCCTCCTAAAAGTATAATATGACACAAGGTTCTTCCCCATTTTTCTCCATGGGGGGTTCCTCCTGATATGATTTTTCTAGGGCATGTAAGGCATCCCTATATCGTGGTATTTTTGGACAATGATGGGTGTAATGCCCATAATTGTTGCAAATAGTGCATGCCTGGTTGGTACGCAATGATTTGCCTTGGTTTTTTGTGGCTGGTTCCTTTTTATGGGAACTTGTAGCTGCGGAATTTATTTCAGAGCTTAGGAGAGGTTTTAATTCATCCAACTCTGGGCAAGTATTGGTAGGGTGGCCTACAATATCACATAATGCACAAGGTTGCAGTTCCCTTGGCATGATGGGGTTTTCTATATTTTTCCCTTTTTATGGGTTTTCATGGTCGCTTTAACCGACATTGCTATGGGAATATCTTTAATCAGTGTCGCCTCCTGAGGAGGGATGGGGGTTATTCATGTAGACGTAATGCCAAGGGCTCCCAAAATGGTTGGTGGGACCAGGTACCAGACATGTATCGTGAATGACATATTTGGCAATGTTATCGTTTCCAAGACCTATTGTGACACGAAGTCAGGTGGAGGGTATAGAAATGGATTTTTGGAGATGGCGTAGGGTGGAAAGGCTGTGCATGTGGTCTCGGTTTTGTTACTACTAGTATCTGTATCCTGGATTATTTCGGTGTTTGATGATGACATCATGCACATTGGGGCCCCTCTGATATCATTGAATGATTCTGGTATGATAGGGGGATCTCCTAGGAATGATCCAATGATAGATGATGGTTTGAATTAGCTGGGGCCATATTCATGGTATCATGTGATCGATTCCATATATTTGTCTACATAGGGTAGAACGACATCAACGTTCGACATGCGTCACTTGTCATGGTACATCAATTGGTCGATTGTTATGATGCGGTCCTCATGGGGGAACATCATGATCCAGAAGATGGAGGATGCTATGGTAGACATTGTTTTGCATTGGTGGGTTTTGTGCTAGGGAGGGGGAATATTAAGGTCCCTGTCCCTGGTTTGTATATGGTTCCTAGGGGGAAGCTCTTCCGTCAACATTCTTATCTATGTACTAGGTCCCCTGTGCACGAGGGTATGATCCTCCTTGCTGATGATGGTACGACGGTGCCCTATTGGTCATGTTCTACAGAGGTGCATGATGACTCTGATGGTAGCCTGGTTACGGGATGTTTTGGTTAGGATCATATGCATAATCGGGGTACAGGATACTACTGCCTAGGTGAATTTGGGTCAGTGACCCTATCAATCAGTCTGCAGTATTTGAGGTGCCTGGAAATTCTTTACAAGTTTGCGGGCATAGGGAATTAGGCAGGATGTTATACGTGTATCCTACTCGAGTGTATATCAGCTCGAGGTTTTGGGATTTGATAATGGAATCCTCTTCGGAAGTAGGTCCTTGAGCTGCAACATCCTTTAAAATATCTGCTATGAGAATTTTCAGGAATAGGTCGAGTAAAAATCGATCGTCGAGTTTGGCTTTACAAAAACTTTGACGTCGTCGCCATTCATGGAGATGGTCCGAGATATGGGTAACTGAGTGTCAAGCACCATTGTAGACTGTGAAAACACATGATTCTAGTTGTGTATTGGTTTTTCCTATGACGTACTTGATTGTCTGTTATGTTGGCTCCCCGAATGGGTAGTGCTCCTCTGCCCTCTAGGGGTTATGGGAGGACTGGTGTGTGGTGACCCTAAGGGGGTTTCCACAGGTGTGGTGTTGGGTGACCCTTGGGGGTTCCCAACCAAAGACACCCCGATAAAGGATGACCCAATAAGGGTGGTTGTGTGTCATCTTTGACGCCTAAATGACAAAAGGCATAGAACTCATCCCTCTAATGGGGGGAGGTCCAAAAAATGTCTAGATCGACGAGGTCCCATTGGGTCCATTATGGTGTCGAATCGGTTTTATTTTGGAAATATTTTTTAGTTTTCTAAGAGGAGGGATGTAATTATCAAAGAAAAAATAAATTTCATACATCAAACAAAGCGAAAAATAAAATGTAAATTTCCCTTTAGATTAATCCTATGTGATCAGCCAATCAAAAAATGTGGTTTGATTTTTTTGTGTATGATACTCAAAAAATCCTATAAAACCTAATCATCCTGACACTCTCAATTGTAACTCTTCTTTGCGAATATATCTTCTAGTGGGTACTGGGGCCAACGTACCAAAAGAAATGGCGATGCTTTCCAGTAGTTGAAGAATCGACCAAGGTAATGGAAACAGGATCTATCGTTGCCCGCGTCGTCACCTATAGGGGAGGATGCCATGGATTTGGCCATTAAGTACCATCATCCCATGTGATCATTCACATCTTGAGCTTCTTGGTATTCAACTACCAGTACCGAGCACTAGATGGGTCAGGTAGCCCCAAATAGTACTACATGCACTGGGCCTAAGATTAATCCCCTCGGAATCAGCTCTTTGTGGCGCTCGATAATTATTTTATGTGGGCGGATAGATGGGTTTAAAGCTCCCTAAAAATTCAACTTCTATGTTTCAAGAATGTAAAATTACCATGGCGGCTTATTGGATGCCTACTCCCAATGGTCCTAACCTGAACTATTAATTACCTTGTGGCCCCTGTGGGGAGATTTAATGAGTTCAATTAATGGTTAGTTTTAAGGATTATTACTTTTCTTATGGTGTGCCAATGTGTATGATGAAGTGTACAATCACAATGTTTATAGGATGTGGATATGTGATTATCCTTTACACTCCCTCCAAATTAAACTATGTTCTGATTGTTCCTTTCAAAAAGTAAATGATGCGTGGATAATGGCCACTTACAATTTTTCCTATTTAGACTAAATGTTGCAGTATAGGGATATGGAAAAATATCAAAAGGGAGTGTTCATATGCATGCCCAGGATCACCAAGAGGTGCAAGGGCACCAAATATTAGTTTCCTTCTTAGATAATTTGATCCTAGTCCCGATTTCTAATGCAAAATTTAAACTAAACTTAATGCAAAAACTTGAAAAAAAAATGGAAACTAGCTAAGCATGCATGGATATGGGCCATTTAATTCTTGCTAATTACCTACACGTTTGGTGTCTATTATCACTATCAAATTCATTTAGATAGCATGGGTGGATTTTAACCACTTACTTGCTTCCTAATTAAACTATGTGAAGTTGTGATAATAAACTAAAAATTAGAACTATGTAATAGCTACGCTAAAGTTCAGCTAAAAACTTGTCCTAACAGTCAAGGGACACCATAACAGAGTGCTAGAAGATTTATTCTAGGGTTCCAGTCACTTTACAATTGCAAAAAGGAGAGAATCAGTGTAAAAATGGCTTACTGGTTTCTGCACGGATTATTTCTACACAGGCATGTGACTTTGCGTGTCTGTCTGAGTTGAACGTGCGCAGACCTGCGTGTCTGTCTGAGTTGAATGCGCATGGTTTTCCTGCACATGGAAATTCTGATTCTCCTAAACTGAATCTCTTCACAGAGGGTGAATGAGAGAAGCTGAGGAAGAGGAGAGTTGGTCCTATAGCAATCCTGAGCATAAAAGAGGTTCTGCAAAACCACAACCACTTAGCTTAAGAGAAATAAGTGGAGTCGCCAATCCTGTGTTAGTGTGTTTAGTACGTGAGTGTACGAAAATAATCGGTGCTTGGTAGGAGTGATTGCTAGCCTACAAGCGATGTCACAGGGGAAAAATGGGTTTTAGATGGTTAGTGAAGCATCATAACATGTAGAAAAGCTAGTTATAAAACATAGTATACTACAAAAAGAGGAGGAAACAAGAAACAAAAAATGCACAAATAATGCAAGCTCAATATCGAGTAAAAAAACTAATAATACCAATGGAGAAAGAATCCCCTTTTATTAGCCGTTGGTGGTAAAAAAGAGGTATAACACTAAAAAACTCATAGTGAGTCCTTAGAGATATGGATCTCTAATACTCAAAGCAAAGAGGGCTCTCCCCCTACGTCGTTTTCAGGCCTCTCTCTTCTCCTCGAATGAGCGATCGGATAACGAACAACTGATGAACTTCTCCTTTGGGATTGATATGTTGGATGGCCAACAAATGAATCCCTTCACTCCTTTGCTATTTGGCCAACACACTGCTAGTTTTCTCATAGGAAATTTGGCTAGCATAACAATGTGTTTTAAATTGTTCTTCTCATGGTGGTATTTTATTGGAAAAATTCAAATCTTCTTCCCTCTCTTGGTACAGTTTTGGATAGTGACCCAAGAGTGGTGGTTGATTCCATTGTGTGCTCACTTGAGGTCTTAAGGTGGCTCTAGGCAGTTGTCCTTGGGTGGCCTCAGGTGGAGAATTTTCTTCCTGAAGTGTGCAAAGTGGTCTCGGATAGTGACCTTCCACCATACCCAGGACCATGTGGCTTATTGAGGGAAAGTTGCAGATACCTATGCTACAATCGAAGAAAAGGGCATATGAAGCGCATTGTGCCAGTGTCTTCTATGCACAATTTGATATATTTTCCTTTTGACCTTAGAGAGTTAAATTTTCCAGATTTTGTAATGTTTTTCCACCCTGTAAATCCTTCTACTTGACATTTCATGGTGTCCTTTTCTTCTCTAATTTTCCAGTGATAACAGTTATAAGAACACATTCTCTCTCTGAGTGTGAAAGATTACAACCTTTGAGGGAAGGTTTCTACAACATGAACCCGGTGGTCCCAATCACTTAGGTTTTCTTATCAGAAGAGTAGAATACAAATTATGTCACTGAAGGATCCTAAGTGCGTGTGATTATTTAGATGTTATCAGTGATAAATGGTCGTTAAGATATTTTTGTTTTATAACAACCCTGCAATAGGTACCCAGATGATTAATACATTTTTAAAGATTTCTTTCAACCTGATTGTTATTAAGTGTAGAGGTAAGATCCATTGAAGGAATGAACTAGAAGAAACATGTAGGAACTTGACTAGTCTTAAGAAAGAAAGTTATTCTAAGAATATTTTCTAAATACCAAGCCTTTGACTCGTGAAATATTTGTTATTTGTAGTATTTGAATAGAAGGATTACCAGTGTACATACCTTGCACATATTGTGTAATGCGTCTAAGCCTACGCTCCTAGATTGACATATTTATGTTTTCAATTTGTTGTCAATAAATTCACCCAAAAAATATATGTTAATATAGTATGTAACTAACCCTACAAGGAAAGTAAACCTATTATTATAATGAGGATATTTAAAAATAAGCACAAGAGACAAAGGTTTTAGAAAATATGGACAATTTATAAGTTGATATCCAATGTTTGTGGCCATATTTGGATAAAATTACCTTAAGGATGAAGGAACAAGAAGGAACTAATCATGGCCCTTGTAACCATTACCAAATTTTAATGATGAGAGGAACATAAAATAATACTAGACATTAAAGTGACTAACTGGAAGTTTCACAAATAAGTGTAAGAAATCAACAAGAAGCATTAGCATGTACTAAATCATGATGAAGCAAGCTGGAATAAATTAGCACTCTGGAGGTATCATATGAATAAGCAATCTTGTGGGAAATAGTTGCAGAATCATAGTAGTATTTCCATATAAGTACATGATAAGGATCACTATAAGGTTCAAATAATGATGATGTCTAACCAGAAAAAGAAAAACATTCGAAATCAACCAATGAATTTTAATGATTCTGGTAAGGATGAAGGTCATTAGAGGTAATAAACCTATGAGTGCTATGGGATAGGAATGAATAATACAATTTGAAAATTATGAAAAATTTAAGGGCATAGAGAAGAAACACCTTCTGAGATAGAGAATTTGGAATCTCCACAGTATCCATTTTATGTCTACGTTTCGAGTCTAAAACAAGACTCATCATTAGGAAAAAACCTGCCAAGAAGAGAGGAGGATTGATGCAATAAATATCAGATGGAGCGAAAGGATTGAATAATTAATATTAATCATTAATTTATAATATTAAGCATTAATTTATAATATCATTTTTAATATTAATCATAATTTATAAATATGAATCCTCTTTTTATTAGTTATCAACCTTCATTAATAATATTAATAAAAATTATCTCAATATCAATTTTAGTATTATAATAGAGAAATATAAAAACCTTTCTTAACCTAATAAATCACATTGTTGTCAATTAAATTATTTTTACTAGTAAAATAAACTAAAATCAATTAATGGTATTTATTATTAATTAATTAACAAAATTAATAATAATTTAAATAAAAATAGCTATATATTAAATAAGCTATAATAAAATATTTCGATTCCTTGGTATTTTTCTGGTCGGCTCCTCCTCTCTTCTCATTCACTCCTTTTGCTCCATCCTGTATTTATTGCATCAATCCTCCTCTCTTCTTGGCAGGTTTTGTATTGATGATAAGTCTTATTTTAGACTCGAAACATAGACATAAAAATGGATAGTATGGATATTATGAATTCCCTATCTCAAAACTCACACCACAGAAACCTTCAAACTATCAAGAAACACATCTTCGTAAAGGGAGTAGTCTCCTAGTTAGTCAAATATTAGTGATAGTCATCAAGGTCATTAGGGGAACTATAAGGTCTTAAATGGGCCTCCTAAAACAGAAAAGAGGAGTAAAAATAATAAATAAGAGATTATTTTTTGAAAAAGGAAAGAAAACTACTCGTTTATTTCAATTTCAACTAATCTCCTTATAAATTTACTCAAATTTCATGCTTGGAAACTCATTGAATCCAGTGAATACCCACTCTACACACATTTGAGTAGACCCACACCGAGCAAAAAAATAAAATACATGAAAAGAAATATCTTAAAAAACATGAAATAAACAGAAAATTTTCATGTATTTTCAATTTTACTCAGTGTTGGTCTACTCAAAAGTATGAAAAGTTGGTATTCATTGGATGCATAATTTGGTATTCATTAATCCAAAACCTAATTCTGCATCTAACAAGTGCCCACACTTGAAATTTGAGTAAACATATAAAAATATAAGTTGAAGGCATGATTAAAAACATAATTTTTTTCTTTTCCCTCCAAAAATATTTACCCTTGGGGATGACATCATCATCTTGAATCCTAACATTTCTTTTAAATTTTATTTTGTTAGAACATTTTTTATTTCGAGGCCCATCCTTAACCTCAAAATTCACCTAATGTTCCCAACTTGAATCACAACAATATGGAATTTTTAGGAATATAATGTCATTGAAGTGTGGGGGTGAGATATGAAAATGTAATACATATTGTAGCCAACCTATGTGATAATAGTGAAGAGGTGTCTCTCCCTCAAAAGTGTCTAGCCCTATTAAATATATTGATGATTGGAGTGATCAACATGAATTATGACTAATGATAATTGGTAAGGGTCATAGCGATATTATATATATGTTTTAAAGGAAATAAAATAAAGAATCGCGAGCTAAAAACATTCACAAATGGATAAGGATAGTTTGAGAAAAGGGTTTAAATATTTAAAATATTAAGGGTAAAAATTGTCTACCTTTTGGAAAAGGAAATGTACACTAATGAAAAAACACCTAAGTGTCAAAAGGAATGTTGTTGGAAACCCTATAACAAGAAGGATTATATAAAAAATGTGAGAATCAACTAACAAATGGCGTAGTTTATTGATCTACACTCATTGTTTCATGAGTGGATTGATGATATATTGAGGCTTCATAGAGCGAAACTTATCAAATTTGTGTCATGGGCTTTGAAAGAAGTTATTGTGAAATCTTATCAAGAATATAGAACCTTTTTGAAGATGATAATGTTAGTTAATTCTAAACCAAATATAGTATTTGAAAAGCCCAAAATTCAAGGGGACTCATCCCTGCTCCAAGTGGAAGTGGTATTGTGTTGCCACCATGATGAGATGAGTCAATCTTTCTAAGGATGAAAAATGATACTTAAAAGGTGATGGAAAAGTTATTGGGGCTTAACCATCCCTTGGTGCATGTGAAAGTAGATTAATATGGAAATGAATATCTAGACTTTATATTATGTTTTCATAGTGGTCATGGAATCGATAAGAAAAATATGTAAAGTGATGTAAGAACCATGGATAACGATCAAAATATCTACATGGTTGAGAATTTAAATTTTGATATTGATGATTAAGGGCATGTAAGAGTAACAATGGTTTAATCTTGGTTTTCACCAAATTTCCCTATGTGGGAAGTAATACATGACTAGAGACTAAGTTTCTAAATGATAAGGCTTGAAATTTTAACAATGTACTTAAATAAGGAAGATACAAAAAAATTGAATATATTGATTCGGTGACTATACATATCCTATAAATTGTTACTTCCTTGTTGGAAGAAGACGAAATTATTATTGGAAAGTAATTCGTATCATAATGAGAACATGACACTAATAGTATTGATGATCTATCCTAAATCCTAGATGGATGTTAAATTACATTATCACTTTAAATGTAGTAGTTGTGTATTCAATTTTTATGCAAGATAATTAATTTGATTTTGTTGAAGAATTATGATAATAACAATCATAATGTTTTTAGCTCTACATATAATATGTGTTGAGATGATTATCATATATATGATGTTATGTTAACATATAGCGTCATTTATTATGTTGAATTAATGTTGTCTTTGATACATATATGTTGATGTTATAATTATGATGATATTTCATGATGTGATGACATATGGTAGTTGCATTTAGTTTTATAATGAGATTTTTAATGTTAGAAAGTGTTATCATGTTTTGTATTACTATTCAAGATGTTGTGATAAAGACAATGTTGTATTCTCATGATGACATGTGAGAGTTAGCAAGTGGATTTTTTTCATAATATGAAGATGTTATCATGGTAACATATGTAATATTACATGCTATGAGATGGTGATTGACAAGAAATTCATTAGTAGGCTGAGACGATCAATGTATTTGATGATCTTGTGTAAGCCCATACTTACAAGAGAAAATATGTACAAATTAGTACATTACAAGATGGGAAAAAACTCAATCAACTACTTATGCTAGTGTTTTTTTTTCCTCGTATAATTATTTATGGGACATTGGACCATATTGAGTAGGAAAAGTGTCTAATATTGGATTTGTGATGCTAAATTCTGGGAAATTGCTAGAGTGTTGCTTAACGGTGGACTTATAGGATTCAACGTCAATACCTAGTGCTATGTACCTTAATGAGTTGTGGAAAAAGTTTGGGACAACCTTTCAATATGCCAAGGGTACGTGAGAATTGATCCATATGCATGTTTTTGCACATGAGGTATGAATCCTTAGGGTCATGATATATTAAGATGGATTTAAGTTTGGATTTCTGAAAGCAAAGAAGTGTTATGGTTTTGTTATACTGCTTTGGAACTTTTGACACTTACTTTACTTTTCAGAAAGTAGAGAAGTGACAAAGTTTTAATCACACTTTATAGGAACTTTCAGTGCTCATAGTGTTCACTTGAGGTGGCCTTACACTATTCCAACAAACAGTGATGTGGAAGATACAATGAATTTTTTTTCTTTTAAAGAAGGAATATATAATGCCATGTATTACTATTAAATACTAATATGAAGAAGAAAAATAATAAATAAGAGTTATTGATCATAAATAAATATAATAAACTCTTTTATTAATAACATAAAAAGATTAAAATATGTAGAGATAAATTTATGGAAAAATATAAATTAAAAAAAAAGTTTAAGATAAAAATAAGAATGCATGACAACTAGTGAATTATGTGTATGAAGTTTTTTTGTTTTTTTTTATGTAATCAAGAAGTTTTATTTAATAAATAAATAGAAGGATGTGAGACATCATTTTCCTGGAGAATTATTGGGAAGCAAAGATTAGTCATTGGTAGTGATAGTTGATTAAAGGCTCACGAGTGGCCAAATATAGAAAGACATGGTGTAGTTGAGCTTATGGTTGGGTGGAGAGTTTTTCCCCACACATTGGTTGTGGCCAAATAGATCAAATATTGGTGCAAAAGAGTTTAGTGTTCACAAAATTGTAACTTGATTTCTTCATTTGGAAAATAAATTCTCAACACCAACTCCTCCATAGATTATGTAATTGTGAATATATATATATATATACTTGAAATTTGAAAAATTGAATAAAAAATGTATAGTATATAACAAGTTATAAACTATTTTTTTAACATCGGAAAACTAATTTTTCCTACCAAAATTTAAATTAATCTTTTTATATAGTGTTATTAACATAACTAAAACTATCATATATATATATATATCAAAGCTTTTTCACAATATTATTTTTAATTATATTCCTCACCTAAAAATTTATCTAAATAATCACATTTATTATTAAACAAAAACATTAAAACAATGTTATTATTAAATTTTTTTTATCAGGGTGGAAAACCTATCTGTAACATGCACTTGTCAAAAAAACAAATTGTTTTTACATAACTCTAACCAGTATTTACCATTGTAAGATATCACTTCCATTAAATTTAGATTATCTAAGTTAAAGCATAACAATCTAATAACCCGACGTAGCATATTATAATAAAGTGAAATTAATATAAGCATATTTATTTCTGCAGTTTTGTACCGCTATAATTAAACACACTACTAAATTGAATTAAATGGTAGCATGCAAGAAAGGGTTTCCTAGGTGACCTAACCTGTCTTAATTGATAAATTTTGTCCCAAGGTTTGCACATAAGAATTATAGGTTGGATTTAGTTTGTGGTGGGGGATAGTCGACATTAAAGATTGTCAACTGCGTAGAACCTTCTCGGAGTTGCCACAGATTAGCTGGACGTGTATGCTAACTCACTAGGGTTTACATCCTGCCGCAACGAGTAGGGTTCACAAATCTGCCCAAGCGCTCTGCTCTATGCCAGTGCTTAAGCATATCTTTTCATTGGTCGAGAGGAATTAAGGTTTCAAGATTATTAATTTTTTGTGTGTTTTATTTCCAACTTATTAGTTTCAAGATTATTTCGAATGCATTCACAGAGTTGATAATACACCTAGTTGTAGGTTAATATCTCAAATTTCGTTCCCATAGAGGAGGGGTTACCATGAGTGACCCAAATTACCTAGGTAAGTGGTATGTTTTTTCCCTTGCAACCGGATAATCAATTTCAATTAATAATCTCAGTGCTATTTGGGTGACTGGGTTCTTCTCCAATGTTGGCCGCGTTGCTTCCGTGAACATGAGGGAATGGAGTCGAGCTTGGGAAATCTATATGGTCGTGCCAGAGTTTTGGGTTATGATATCAAATCTTCCACCAGGTGCCAGCTTGGCTACCATTGATACTTTGTTCAAACCTTTTTCCTTCTGCCCAGTATCCAATAATGTCTCAAATCAACTACACGAGGTCTCCTTTTAATCTACAGTTGTATTTAAATTTTCTTCTAAATTAGCCTTCGGGCTCAAGTTTGATATATTAGAATGTAATCATGATAGGTTACTCACTGGATAATTTTTATGTTTATGGAATTCGGATATGCGTATGCATGTATATTCGGTCTGTCGATATGAGTAAATCCTAGCACTTCTCGGCAGAGACATCAGTTAACGGTTCTGTTTTTCCTTATTTCAATACCCTATGTTTCAGAACTTATAACTATTTGTTCTTTGACTTTCCTATTCGTGTTTTTACATGGATGCTTACTTATCTACTGTCACGGCTTCCTTTCTCTGGTCATGTTTACATTTATGCATATAAATTTATATTGATAACCTTTCTACCTTTGTCATGTCTTCTTGGGTTCTCTGCTCAGTATTTCATTTACAAAGATGTGGAATTATAAAGCAGTTTACATGTATAAAATGTCTTGGAATCCTTCTATGTTTGTAAGGTATTCTTTGGTTGTACACTGGTGTTTTATGTACAAGTGTACAATTTTTGAAAACAACTAAATACATCACTTATGAGCTCATTTAATGTATTCTTATAGTCTTCAGGTTTTTATATTTTCTTCAAGCGTATATGTATGGTCTTTACACACTAGTTGTACAAGATGCAACCATATAATTAAGTGTCGAATTCTATGATAGGGACTGTCCTCGGCTACCTACGACTCGGCCATAGGACTAACCTAACAACTGCTTAGGAAAAATTGAAAATATTATGTTTTGTTGTTTCTTTACTATTACCATTGGTCACCCTGAGCATTAAACATCCGAGATTTTGTGTTTATTTTTGAATTGATTTCTAGTGAATCTTTCGAGTTTACTATTGAAAAGGTTTACCAAAATCCTATGCAGGAAATAACTGAGACTTCTCATTTACTTTTTTAAGTTTCTAATGTTTTCTTTACACAATATTTCATGTATTTTATTTATCAATCATTTCGATAAATTTCCAAGCATAAAACTCATCCATTTACGGATCATACATTCCTACTGAACAAATTTCCATTTAATGTAGAAACCAATAGTCAACCATCAATCTAAATAATTTCATCCAATGCCATAAACACATATGTCTATAAGAGTAGAATACATATATTTATCTAGAATCCTTTCCAAAAGATCTCTTTGCCCAACTTTGAGACTGGCTATGATGTCCAGTCTCTCCCTCAAGCTCTTCTTCTCCAAACTAGAGTAATAAACTAGTTTGAGCATCAAGGCCCCAAGTTCAGCTCATACATTCATCCACTGGTTTATTTCACCCAACTCAGGAGTTTCCAAGGTTAGATTTAGAAATCTCCACTGGTTTATTTCTCCAAAATTAGGAGTTTTCCTTAGCAACATCCTGCCCAACCTTCAATGTATTTCCTTGTTCTTCTTCTCACTCCTCTTTATTCATCCTCCTGCCTTTTCCCTGTTTCCACCCATTTTCCCCAAGATTAGATTATTTATCTCTAGGGGTGAGAGTAACTGTCTCTAACTATATGGTAAGTGAAAATTTCACTCCATGTATTTTTTGGTAAATTTAATGGCTAGCCATAACTAGTTTTAAAATAAATAAAATCAAAATAAATTTAAATATTAAATTTCTACATTTTTCTCAATTAATGTAGTAAAACTAAATTAACTATTTACTTTTCACTGGGAGTGTTACATCTCCCCCTTGAGAGAAACACCATCCTCCGTGTTTCCTAACTTTGAACAAGGGTCAAAATATTCTTATTCATAAAATATTTATTCCAATTTTCACAGGTAGTTCTTCCTGGTTGAAGTACCTTTGGTGCACTTAATGTAGTAACTGCTTGTTTTCTATAACACCATTTCCTCTAAGTGAGAATAATCAGAGGTTCGATTATGGTCCTACTTTCTAGTTTGACCTACATCCACCATCCTTTTAATTATTTGTTTCTCATAAATACTTATTTAGGGTCATATATACATATATCGATTCAATCTCCATTATTACATTATCAGTTTTGTTAGGATATTCCGACACATAGGAAATAGTTAATTATAACCTGTCCTACCGTAGAATTAGGTAAAGTGTGTTTCTTTACTATGTACATTGGTAACTTATAATCCGATGGTCACGATATGTAGTGATCTCATGATTCACTCTCTCCTTGGTATTACCAACAATTTATCGGTGGCTTAACACCCAATTGGTCCATGATCTCTATTTGAAGAGCATGGAGGGTAATTTTTCTGGTAACCATTTATGAGAGAAGCTTATGTAAAAAAAAATTATGTATATTAATTAATTTCCTGAAGTGGTCGCGTTGGCTCAGGTCGTGGATTTTTTCCCTCTTCAAGGGTTTTAACCACGTCAAATATTGGTGTACTAATTTATGATTTGCTTGTGAGCGGTGACCTTTGGTGTTTGATCTAAGGAACTTACCTTGTAAATTCCTACAATTTTTTATTCATATACTCATCAAAAATTGTTAGCATGCATCATAACTACATCGTTATAAATTCTTTTATTTTCCCAATGATTCCACCAATCGATAAAGGAAGATCCGAGTATTACTATTACCATTTTTAATCCACCATGGTATAAACTTTATTTGCACTACTTTTTAATCAATAGTAATGAGTTCAATAATTTTTGTCTCTCATGAGAAATTGTACTAGTTAGCAATATTATACCTTTATCCCTATTCACTTGTTTATGCAAACTAGTTTTACACCAGTAAATTTTAGGATGGATTCTTTTCATTTCCATTAGTATAATTATGTCTACTTGCCCAAGTATCTTAATTATTTTTATCGTGTATTTCCCCCTTTTTATTTAGTAATTAAGTTATTTGGAATCCATTACAACATGAATTCCATTCTACAACCTACTTTTCAGTTTTGGCTCTTTGCTTTTTCGCATTGAAGTTAATATATAAATGTTATATACTCATGAGTTTATTATAACACTTTATGTTAGTTATTTAGCATGTTATTCCCTTTATTGGTTCAGTGCGTTACTAAAGTAATCTGACTCTATTTTAAATACACCAATACTACAATAGAATGTCGTTTACACAATTTATTTACAATTCCATATATCTGTCTAGTAGCTCATCTTATATTATTGAAACATAATATGTATCAAAATTAATACATAATATGTATCAAATAATACATATTCCCACAAATCAATTTAAACTTCATACAACTATCGTTCATGAATATACATTTTTCCTTCAAATTCAACTCACCAGATGTAGCATTAGAAAAGTTGTCACTATGATGGAATTATGATATCCAATGAATCATGAATAAGTATATTGATTTAACCGTAAGAGCGGAAATAAAATCGAGGATGCATCCCACAAATAATATCCAGGAGCTCAAATCCACCTTTATTTATTTTCTTAATCTTCTAATAGGATGGAACTAATCAGTAGAATCATTTTGGGCACTTTATAAAAACAAACTATAATAAATTGTAATCCATGCACATGGACAAAGTCTGCGGGTATGTGGATGGGAACCATCACAATACAAAATAGACTAATTTTTTATATACATGCATGTCTTAGGACACTAAACAAAATCCCATAGAAAAACAATTGTATACATCAACAGGGACACCATTCTATATGGAAATGTCCATGCCTACAATATCATACATCTTCGGTAATTATCGATCACTTATAATGGTTGATCTGACCCTATTCTAGCTTTGCATGCTCCTTTATAGCTCATATTTTTATGTAAATATTCACAGTAATTTAGTGCCCTGTTTGATACACAAGACTGCCCCCTGGACTTGCAAGCCATCGTACATGATTGGGGTTAGCTTCCTATTATGATGGAAATGTATGAAATCCTTATTTATATTTCAAGCCATGAAAATTACCCCAAATTATATCTTTATCCAATATAATAATCACTAAGTACTATGGTCAAACACAATTGACTAGATAAAATTTCAAGCTAGATACTCCTTGTTACATCATCAACACTAAACAACAATTGATTTATCTTATATATACCTAGATACCAACAAGAACATAATTCTCATCTAACTCGAGATTTTTCTACAAGGACACAACCAATGACGTGACTCATCATCTAGAATACAAATATTAAATGCAAGCCATCATTTTCATTCTGCAGGCAATGCCATCGAAACCATTTCATTGTGAAATCAAAACCACTATCCACCAAGAGAGTGAACTCTCTCTTGTTCATTGCTCATTCATTGAAATATGTAATGTACATTCTTGTTTGCCAACAAGAACTTAAATATCAAAACATTTATGCTTTCTCAAGACAACAATAAAGTCACAAATTTCAAGGATCATCATCCTTGGTCTTTGGATATAAGCGGTTACTATTAACCATTTTCATTAGCCTTCTAGGGTTTCCTTGCACAGTCACAATTCCATTATTTGATGTATAGCCATCAATAATCAATGTCCAATTCTAAAGGTATTGACATGAGTCAACACCTATTAGAGAATCAAAGGTAAAATGCATACTTCACAGTTCTAATGATGTTATTTTTGAACAATATTTTTTTTCTTTCGAAGAAAGACATAGATTTTTACAAATTAGCCTTCCCATACATGTCCTCAACTCCCCTTGCGATCCACACTAGACCCTAAGGCAACAATATTCATTCAGAGGCTAGGCATCAAGACTCATGTCCAACCTACTCTTCCTATCGGTTATAGAGTTCCATTGGTCAAAACTAGCTCAATATATCTCTAAGAAGCATATCGTTGTCTGACCTTTTCCTTTCTATTATCACAGAACCCCGTCTCCTTACTAAGATCTTCTATTTATCTTCAGAGGAGAAGGTAACGTTTTTTCTTTTAACTGCTCCTTCTAACTACTTTGGGATCTTGGAATTATTTACCAATCAATTATAGTAATTCTGAATATTAATATTTTATTCATAAAAATATAAAAACAAGTTCAACAAAATGTCTTTAACATATTTACCATTCTTTCCTTTAATAACTAAATGTAACTTGCGAGAGTTAAATCTACAACAATTTCTTTCTGGGGTGAGGGGAGTGTTACGACTCCAATTCTATTCACAAAAATTATATTCAAACCAAAATCTGGTATGGAATCCCTACAAATAAGGATTCATACAAACAAGGATGCCAACAGAAACATTTCCATCTTAAAACCAAAAAAGTATTCCCTTGAGGTCCATACCAACTACACAGTGTAACCATCATGAGCTATAATTTTTTTTCCCTACAAATAATGTGTGGCTTGCCCATGCAGTTATTTGTATAACGAGAGGATAGGAACACTCAACATTAAACATAAAAATTAGTTTCATGCCCAGAAAGTAATTTTGATTCATCCTTTTGATAATTTTCTATCAAATGCTGCTGGTAAAAGAAAATACAACATACACAAGCCAACCCAAAAGAATGCATCTATGCTCGAATAATTTTACCAATATGTTGGGTGGTTAAAATAATTTCTTCAAACAATATGAATTCATGCTACATTAATAACTTGCATCTACAGCGAATAACAAGGTACCCAATCACTGTCTATCCAAGAAGTCAACACAATGATGTATGAAATTTATTTAAGGAATTCCTTGATGGTATTTGAAAATATGAAAAATTTATCTTGGAATATTTTATTATACATCAAACTCATTGATTACTTAGTATTTAAAATAAAATGATGAACACTGCTAAAATACAAACAATGTGTAGAGAAAAATTCAAATGAAATTGCAATCCTAAGTATTGCAAACTGATTGGAAAATTTCACCGTTCTAAGACCTCTAAGTGATAGTCTCATGAATCAACTTCAGAGAAACATTGTCATAGATCTCAAATACTTGATTGTACTGTAATACATACTCTAGAAATTCATAGTAATATTCCTGCATGTAAACTCATGCACATATTTATAGCAAGGAAAAATTTTGATTCTCAAGGATTTTCATAAGTTTCCTTGAGGAAAAACAAGCTAGCATACCATCATTTTAAAAGGATAATTTTGGCTATCGATTTGTAAAAAAATATACATATACATAATTCCTAGATACGGGTTCAATATCAACTAGAACCAATGCAGTCACAATGAATCAAGCGAACAATATACTAATAATTCTCAAGGAAATTTTTCTATTCATATCTTATCATGTTATTCACACATGTCCACAGATATAGGGACTCTACATTTTGTAACAAAACGACTCATGTCTAGATCATATAATCATAATACTAATAATCCTTCATTTCTCAAGGAGATCTCATATGCGACATACTCTTGGTTCTTTCAACATACCCACCTGGTATCAATTTTCTTTTAAAACATGGGACTTGATATTTATTTCCTTTGCACACATGTATATCTCCAAATATTTTCACAAAACTACTTTCTTATCGTTCCAATCATGAATTTCTGACGATTTTATGACTAGCTAAATAAAATGTGTTAATAAATAAATCTTTCGTACATCTGTTGGTTCACCTAGGTGCCTAACATATCACCTATAAGCTTGTTATAGGTAAGGGCATACCAACACTAAATCTGTTAATTAATGAAATGCATTGTCATTTACTTATGGTAAATTTATTCTAGAAAAGTTATTCTATAGAGTCCTATTTTCTCTAAGAGATGATATTCCTAATCATAGTCAGGTTCATAGGTTCTAGTGTTGAATCCTTCAGCTCTGATACCATTTGGAACATGCACTTGTAAAAAAAAATGTTTTTACATAACTCTAGCCATTATTTACCATTGTAAGATATCACTAGCATCACATTTAGATTATCTAAGTTAAAACACAACAATCTGATAACCCAACGTAGCATATTATAATAAAGTGAAATTAATATACACATATTTATTTCTGTAGTGTTGTACCGCTATAATTGAATACACTACTAAATTGAATTCCATGGTAGCACGCCATAAAGGGTTTCCTAGGTGACCTAACCTATCTTAAATGATACATTTTTTCCCAAGTTGTGCACATAGTAATTATAGGTTGGATTTAGTTTGTTCTGGAGGACAATCGACATTAAATATTTCAAGCTTCCTCAGACCTTCTCGGAGTTTCCGCACATTAGCTGGATGTGTATGCTCCATCTGAGGTTTTGTGTCTATTTTTTAATTAATTTCTAGTGAATATTTCCAGTTTACTATTGAAAGGGTTTACCAAGTTCCTGTGCAGGAAATCGCTGAGACTTCTCATTTACTGTTTTAAGTTTCTAATGTTTTCTTTACACAATATTTCATGTATTTTCTTTATCAATCAATTAGATAAATTTCCAAGAATAAAACTCATCCATTTACAGATCATACATTCCTACTGAACAAATTTCCATTTAATGTAGAAACCAATAGTCAACCATCAATCTAAATAATTTCATCCAATGACATAAACACATAATTATATAAGGGTAGAATACATATATGTATCTAGAATCCTTTCCAGAAGGTCTCTCTGCCCAACCTCGAGACTGGCTATGACGTTCAATCTCTCCCTCGAGCTCTTCTTCTCCAAACTAGAGTAATAATCTAGTTTGAGCATCAAGGCCCCAAGTCCAGCTCATACATTCACCCTTCCAAGGTTAGATTTAGAAATCCCCACTAGTTTATTTCACCCAACTCAGGATTTTCTAGGGTTAGATTTAGAAATATCCACTGGTTTATTTCACCCGGCTTAGGAGTTTTCCTTAGCAGCATCCTGCCCAGCCTTCAATGGATTTCCCTGTTCTTCTTCTCACTCCTCTTTATTCATCCTACGGCCTCTTCCCCGTTTCCACCCATTTTCCCCAATATTAGATTATTTATCTCTAGGGGTGAGAGTAACTGTCTCTAACTATATGGTAAGTGAAACTTTCACTCCATGTATTTTTTGGTAAATTTAATGGCTGGCCATAACTAATTTTAAAATAAATAAAATCAAAATAAATTTAAATATTAAATTTCTACAGTTTTCTCAATTAATGTAGTAAAACTAAATTAACTATTTACTTTTCTTTGGGAGTGTTACATCATCCCTCCTTGAGAAAAACACCATCCTCGGTTTTTCCTAACTTTGAACAAGGTTTGAAATATTCTTATGCATAAAATATTTATTCCAATTTTCACAGGTAGTTCTTCCTGGCTGAAGTACCTTTGGTGCACTTAATGTAGTAACTGCTTATTTTCTATAACACCATTTCCTCTAAGTGAGAATACTCATAGGTTCAATTATGGTCCTAATTTCTATTTTGACCTACATTCACCATCTTTTTCATTATTACTTTCTTATAAATACTTATTTAGGGTCATATATACATATATCGATTCAATCTTCATTATTACATTATCAATTTTGTTAGCATATTCTGACACATAGGAAATAGTTAAGTATAACTTTGCCTACCGTAGAATTAGGTAAAGTGTGTTTCTTTAATATGTACATTTGTATCTTATAATCTGACGGTCATGATATGTAGTGATCTGATGATTCACTCTCTCCTCGGTATTACCGACACTTTATCGATGGCTTAACACCCAATTGGTCCATGATCTCTATTTGAAGAGCATGGAGGGTCATTTTTCCAGTAACCGTTTATGAGATAAGCCTATGTAAATTTTATTTATGTATATTAATTAATTTCTTGAAGTGTTCACGTTGGCTCAGGTCGTGGATTGTTTCCCTCTTCGAGGGTTTTAACCACGTCAAATATTGGTGTACTAATTTATGATCTGTTTGTGAGCGGTGACCTTTGGTGTATGATCTAAGGAACTTACCTTATAAATTCCTACAATTTTTTATTCATATACTCATCAAAGATCATTAGCATACATCATAACTGCATCGTTATAAATTCTTTTATTTACCCAATGATTTCACCAATCCATAAAGGTAGATCCGAGTATTGCTATTACCATTTTTAATCCACCATGGTATAAAATTTATTTGCACTACTTGTTAATCAATAGTAACGAAATATTCAGAGTTCAATAATTTTTGTCTCTCATGAGAAATCGTACTAGTTAGTACTATATTACCTTTATCCCTATTCACTTGTTTATGCAAACTAGTTTTACACCAGTAAATTTTAGGATGGATTATTTTCATTTCCATTAGTATAATTATGTCTACTTGCCCAAGTATCTTAATTATTTTTATCTTGGATTTCCCCCTTTTTATCTAGTAATTAAGTTATTTGGAATCCATTACAACACAAAGTCCATTCTGCAACCTATTTTCAGTTTTGGCTCTTTGATTTTTCGCATTGCAGGTAATGGATAAATGTTGTATGCTCATGAGTTTATTATAACACTTTATATTAGTTCTTTAGCATGTTATCCCCTTTATTGGGTCAGTGGGTTACTAAAGTAATATGACTCTATTTGAAATAGACCAATACTACAACAGAAATGTCATTTACATGATTTATTTACAATTCCATATATCTGTCTAGTAGCTCGTCTTATAATATTGAAACATAATGTGTATCAAAATTCATACATAATATGTATCAAATAATACATATTCCCACAAACCGATTTAAACTTCAGACAACTACCATTCATGAATATACATTTTTCCTTCAAATTCAACTCACCAGATGTAGCATTAGAAAAGTTGTCACTATGTTGGAATTATGATATCCAGTGAATCATGAATAAGTATATTGATTTAACCGTAATATCAGAAATACAATCGAGGATGCATCCCTCAAATAATATCCAGGAGCTGAAATCCAACTTTATTTATTTTCTTAATCTTCTAATAGGATGGAACTAATCAGTAGAATCATTTTGGGTGATTTTTGAAAACAAGTTATAATAAATTGTAATCCATGCACATGGAAAAAGTATATGAGTATGTGGATGGGAACCATCACAATACAAAATAGACTAATTTTTTATATAAATGCATGCCCTAGGACACTAAATAAAATCCCATAGAAAAATAATTGCATACATCAACAGGGACACCATTCTATATGGAAATGTCCATGCCTACAATATCATATATCTTGGGTAATTATCGATCACTTATAATGGTTGATATGACCCTATTCTATATTTGCATGCTCCTTTATAGCTCATATTTTTATGTAAAGCTTCACAGTAATTCAGTGCCAAGGAACTGTTTGATACACAAGACTGCCCCCTGGACTTGCAAGCCATGGTACATGATTGGCCTTATCTTCCTATTATGATGGAAAAGTATGAAATCTCTATTCAGATTTCAAGCCATGAAAATTAACCCAAATTATATGTGTCCAATATAATAATCACTAAGTACTATGGTCAAACATAATTGACTAGATAACATTTCAAGCTAGATACTCCTTGTTACATCACCAACACTAAACAACAATTGATTATATCTTATATATACCTAGATACCAGCAAGAACATAATTCTCATCTAACTCGATATTTTCCTACAAGGACACAACCAATGACATGACTCATCATCCAGAATACAAATACCAAATGCAATCCATCATTTTCATTCTGCAAGCAATGCCATCGAAACCATTTCATTGTGAAATCAAAACCACTATCCACCAAGAGAGTGAACTCTCTCTTGTGCATTTCTCATTCATTGAAACTTGTAATGTACATTCTTGTTTGCCAACAATAACTTAAAATATCAAAATATTTATGCTTTCTCAAGACAACAATAAAGTCACGAATTTCAAGGATCATCATCCTTGGTCTTTGGATATAAGTGGTTACCATTAACCATTTCCATTAGCCTTCTAGGGTTTCCTTGCACAGTCACAATTCCATTATTTGATGTATAGCCATCAATAATCAATGTCCAATTATAAATTTATTGACATGAGTCAGCGCCTATTAGAGAAGCAAAGGTAAAACGCATACTTCACAATTTTAATGATGTAAATTTTTTAACAAGATTTTTTTCTTTTGAAGAAAGACATAGATTTTTGCAAATTATCCTTCCCATACATGTCCTCAACTCCCCTTGTGCTCCACACTAGACCCTAAGGCAACAATATTCATTCAGAGGCTAGGCATCAATACTCATGTCCAACCTACTCTTCCTATCGGTTATAGAGTTCCATTGGTCAAAACGAGCTCAATATATCTCTAAGAAACATATCGTTGTCCAACCTTTTCATTTCTATTATCACAGAACCCCTTCTCCTCACTGAGATATTCTATTTATCTTCAGAGGAGAAGGTAACATTTTTTCTTTTAACTGCTCCTTCTAACTACTTTGGGATCTTGGAATTATTTACCAATTAGTTATAGTAATACTGAATACTAATATTTTATTCATAAAAATATAAAAACAAGTTCAATAAAATATCTTTAACATATTTACCATTCTTTCCTTTAATAACTAAATCTAACTTGTGAGAGTTAAATCTACAACAATTTCATTCTGGGGTGAGGGGAGCGTTACGACTCCAATTATATTCACAACAATTATATTCAAACCAAAATCTGGTATGGAACCCTTCCAAATAAGGATTCATACAAACAAGGATTCCAACAGAAACATTTCCATCTTAAAACCAAAAAAGTATTCCCTTGAGGTCCATACCAACTGCACAGTGTAACCATCGTGTGCTATAATTTTTTTTCCCTACAAATAATGTGTGGCTTGCCCATGCAGTTATTTGTATAATGAGAGGATAGGAACTCTCAAAATTAAACATAAAAATTAGTTTCATGCCCAGAAAGTAATTTTGATTCATCCTTTTGATAATTTCCTACTCAAATGCGGTTGGTAAAAGAAAATACAACATACACAAGCCAACCCAAAAGAATGCATCTATGCTCAAATACTTTTACCAATATGTTGGGTGGTTCAAAGAATTTATTCAAACAA
The DNA here is from genome assembly GCA_034641835.2 of Pinus albicaulis. Classification (NCBI taxonomy): domain Eukaryota; kingdom Viridiplantae; phylum Streptophyta; class Pinopsida; order Pinales; family Pinaceae; genus Pinus; species Pinus albicaulis. The sequence goes on along the minus strand of CM076570.1, from coordinate 1,442,156,195 downwards.
TATAAATCCATGCTACATTAATAAGTTTGCATCTACAGCGAATAACAGGGTACAAAATCACTGTCTATCCAAGAAGTCAACACAATGATGTATGAAATTTATTTAAGGAATTCCTTGATGGTATTTGAAAATATGAAAAACAGATCCTGGCATATTTTATTATCCATCAAACTCAACGATTACTTAGTATTTAAAATAAAATGACGAACACTGCTAAAATACAAACAATGTGTAGAGAAAAGTTCAAATGAAATTGCAACACTAAGTATTGCAAACTGATTGGAAAATTTCACCATTCTAATTCCTCTAAGTGATAGTCTCACGAATTAACTTCAGAGAAACATTGTCATAGATCTCAAATACTTGATTGTATTGTAATACATACTCTAGAAAGTCATAGTAATATTCGTGCATGTAAACTCATGCACATATAAATAATTCCTAGATACGGGTTCAATAGCAAGTGAATCAAGCAAACAATATACTAATAATTCTCAAGGAAGTTTTTCTATTTATATCTTATCATGTAATTCACACATGTCCACAGATATAGGGACTCCACATTTTGTAACAAAACGAATCATATCTAGATAATATAATCATAATACTAATAATCCTTCATTTCTCAAGGAGATCTCATATGCGACATAATCTCGGTTCTTTCAACATACCCACCTGGTATCAATTTTTTTTTTTTAACATGGGACTGGATATTTATTTCCTTTGCACACATGTATATCTCCCAATATTTTCACAAAACTACTTTCTTATCGTTCCAATCATGAATTTCTCACGATTTTTTGACTAGCTAAATAAATGTGTTAATAAGTAAATCTTTCATACATCTGTTGGTTCACCTAGGTGCCTAACATATCACCTATAAGCTTGTTATAGGTAAGGGCATACCAACACTAAATCTATTAATTAACAAAATTCATTCTCATTTACTTATGGTAAATTTATTCTAGAAAATTTCTTCTACAAAGTCTTATTTTCTCTAAGAGATGATATGATCCAGGTGGATATTGGTGGCCACCCGCCTATTCCACTTGGGCCCCCACCATTGTCTCTTTCAGTTTTTCAGTTTCAGCATAACTTACTAGTTTTAGCATTTTTTCGGGTCCTAAACTTCCGAAGCCATTTTGAGGCCCTAAACGACATTTTTTGGGCATCAATATTCCAGCGAATATCATTCTGTTTCAAAATGATATTCATGGTGAAATTTGTAGTCCTCGGATAGAGCTTTCTAATGATGTATCATGAGCGTCAAACGAAGATAGTATGCCAAAGTTACGTCCCTAGGAAGTTGAAACACCAATTTACCCAAACGGGGCCCATAGTTTTGGCGCTTCATCTCCTAGGGTTAGGTTTTTGGATGTTTAGGGTTCTCCATTGTTTCTCAATAATAAATAGGCCCTAGAGCCTCATTGTAACTCAGTTCAGAAGCCTGTAGCTGTGACATCTCTCCTCAGAGATAGCTACCAGTGCCCTAGCTAGTTTTATTTCCATTCTGTCTGTAAGAAAATTTCGGTTCTTTGATATTAATGAAATGAAGTGTTATTTCCGCTGCATATCTGTATTTATGGTTATATGTTTATTATTTTGCGTTCCTGCATATGTCCGGATAAGTGGTATCAGAGCGGGTCTGCTTTTTCTCGATCCTTCTTTGCATGTCCCCAATGAGGTCGGGGTATAAGGAGCTAGGGCTTGATCTGGTGGAACCTTTGCAAGATCAGCCTTGCAAACCTCGACGGACGCACATGGGGGACGAAAAGAAACATGAGGGAGCAGGAGATCCTATCAAAATATTGCTCGAGGAGGCCCTCGAAAAACAAAGGAACGCGATGATGGATAACTTTGCTCAGATCCTTCAACGGCTGCCCACCGGCAGCACATCTGCATCCAGCAGCCACTCTGGAGGTGTGACTCCTTTTAAGGTACAAGTAAATTTTTACATTCCCATATTTGAGGGTAAAATAGACGCAGATGCCGTAGATAGATGGTTGAATCTATTAGAAGGATATTTCTCTATTCATGACTTTTCAGACCGGGAGAAGATTATTTTTGCACTCCTCAAAGCTACCCCCCATGTTAAGGACTGGTGGGAAACCTACTGTGAGAACAAGGACCAGACAGAACCCTCTCTGTTCTTGGCCGTACCAACTTGGAATTATTTCCGAGACACCGTCAAGGAACAGTACTATCCTGTGGGGAGCTATGAGGACAAGTACATACAATGGACCACGCTGCGACAACAAAGGGATCAAGATGTGCATGAGCTGACGAATCTGTTCCATACCCTGCGCACAAAGTTGGGTATCAAAGATTCGGAGAAACATCTGGTGCTAAAGTATCGCAGCTGTCTGCACAAATACATTCAGGAGGAAATGGAGTTCCTTGACATCTCCTCGCTTGGTACGGCATACCGGTATGCTGCCAAGATTGAGCAGAAATTCAAGCAGAAGAAGCGAGACTTTGGATCTGCGAATCAGAAGCAAGGGAAAGGTGCTTCCAAACCGCAGAACAAAAAACCGAGCCAAGGCATGGTGGCTAAAGACAACTCATCGAAGCCACAAGAAAAGAACAGCACCGCAAAGCCAAAGAAGGACACGGGAAAGTGGTGTGAGTTCCATAAGAGCTCCACTCACAACATAAGTGAGTGTCGGGCCAAGCAGTCGCTAGTGGCCGAGATGAGGGCTTCTGAGTCAGATGCATGCTCTGACTCCGAATCAGAACCTGAAAAGGGGAATGAAAAAGGAAAACAGATTATTGATGCGGAGCCCAACGCCACTGTTGCCACTACAAAGGTCCAGAAGGAGGAACTGGAAGATCCAGAGGAGGAGGAACGTCTCTTCCACTCCCAGATGTGGGTAAAGGGCTCCCCTGTACAGTTCATTGTCGACAATGGGAGCCAAAAGAACCTCATTTCAGCAGACGCCGTGAAGCGGTTGGGCTTGCCGACCACAGCTCACCCACATCCATACACCATTGGGTGGCTTCACCAAGGACGAGATCTCCGCGTCAGCCGGCAGTGTCGCCTTTCCTATAGCATCAAGCCCTTCACGGATGAGGTATTATGTGATGTTGCTCCTATTGATTTTTCTGATGTATTATTAGGACAACCATACTTGTGGAAGCATCATGCTGTGTATGAGTCTCGACCTCGTGTTGTTATTGTTACTTTGGGAAATAAGTTGTACAGGATACCAGAGGTACCACCTCCTGTGGCTATCTCTTTGGTTACTGCAAAACAATGCAGTAAGCTCATTTCCCAAACCAGGAAATTCGTTTTCCTGATGATCCGCCCCCAGGGCAAGAAGAAGACTGTGGCCATGACCTCCAGACAAGGCTCCTCTGCACGACAACAACAAATGGATAAGGTTGTGGAGGAGTACGGGGACATATTCACCTCACCCACAGGGGTTCCTCTGCACTGTCAGGCCAAGCACCCGATTGATCTGACCCCAGGTGCGCCGCTACCCAATGGACCGATATATAGGCGCTCTATTCTGGAGAATGATGAAATCAAGAGGTAGATTTAGGAACTGTTGCAGAAAGGTCACATCAGACCAAGTTCATCGCCCTGTGGGAGCCCGATCGTGTTAGTACAGAAGAAGGATGGGACGTGGAGACTCTGTATTGACTATCGGGCGCTGAACAAGATCACTGTCCGGAATAGGTACCTAATCCCACGGATTGATTACCTTCTGGACCAATTCAAAGGTGCAAAATATTTCAGCAAGATTGACATGAAGTCTGGGTATCACCAGGTACCAATTGAACCCTCTGATGTGTGGAAGACTGCCTTCAAAGCCAAGGAAGGGATTATTGAATGGCTAGTCATGCCTTTCGGGTTGACGAATGCTCCCGCAACCTTCATGAGGATGATGGAAGATATCTTGCGGCCATTCACCAACTCCTTTGTAGTGGTGTACTTGGATGACATTCTGATCTTCAGCAAGACTTGGGAGAACGCCTTCAGCACATCCGACAAGTCCTCCAAACACTGCGGCAACACAAGTTGTGTGCCAATTTGGAGAAGTGCACATTTGGCATGACCCAGGTTCAATATCTGGGATACATTATTGATGAAAGGGGGGTGCATGTGGATCCAGCCAAGATCCAAGTCATTCGAGATTGGCCAGCCCCAACCACTATAACAGAGCTTCGCAGCTTTCTGGGTCTTGCTAATTTCTATCGAAGGTTCGTGTTGGGATTCTCTCATATCACTTGGCCCTTGAGTCAAGTCACCAAGGGAGGAGCGAGAGAAAAAAATTTTTGGTCGGAACCTCAACAGAAGGCGTTCACAGAACTGAAAAACCGCCTCTGTTCTGCCCCAGTGCTCACTTTACCAGACTTGCAACAGCCATTTGAGATCGAGACAGATGCCTCTGACTATGCTATTGGGGTAGTTCTTACTCAACAAGGACATCCAGTGGCATTTCACAGTGAGACATTGTCTGACACAGTTCGCAAGTACCCCACATATGACAAAGAAATGTACTCCATTGTGCAAGCTTGTCGACAATGGAAACATTACATTTTGGGGAAGGAAACAATCATCCACACAGACCACCGGCCCCTGCAGTTCATACAGACACAAGGGAAGTTGCAGAATGATCGCCATCAGAAGTGGTCCACATATTTGCAACAGTTTCATTTGAACATCAAGTACAAGAAGGGTAGCACCAATAATGTTGCAGACTGCCTCAGCCGGCCACCGATCGTGGCGCTCACCACCGTGCTCAACTCTTGTGGGCACGAGACTTCTGATTGGCCGCTTCTCTATGAGAGTGACCCAGAATTCGGCCACACTTACAAGGCACTCTTGGGGGTATGCAAGTTCCAAATTTTCACCTCCAAGATGCACTTTTATGTCACCTGGGACACCTTTGTGTTCCTTCAAGCGAGCGTGCCAAGATGATATGGGAAGCCCACTACAGTCGAGTCGCTGGGCATTTCGGGGTCGAGAAAACAGTAGCAATACTACAGAAGTATTTCTATTGGCCGAACCTTCGAAAGGATGTCGAGAAGCACATCAGATCCTGCACTGCTTGTGCCATTGCCAAACCGACCATCAAGAAACAAGGCCTATATACTCCACTACCTACCCCTAGTCGACCGTGGGAATCCATCACATGGTTGCCATCGAGACACCTTCTACTAAAGATAAATAATTTGTGTGTTTCGTGGTCGTTATTGATTCTCGAAGATGGCCATTATGGTGGCTGTAAGAAGAATATCACGGCGAGAAGCCACTACTAAACTCTTCTTTGAACGAGTGTGGGTGCACTTTGGGATCCCACAGGTCTATCATATCGGTCCATTACACAAAGTTCCTCGGCATTTTGGTCTCTCATACGGTCAATGTTGGACACAAAGCTCACCAAGTCCACCATTTCATCCCCCAAACGGATGGCAGGCAGAGGTCGTCAACAGCATGATTGTACACATTCTGCGCATGTACAATTCAAAGCATCCATGCACATGGGACGAGAGCCTCCCCTATGTGCAACATAGTTATAACCGGGCTCTCCATAGTTCAATCGCCCATAGCCCCTTTCAGGTGGGCCTGGGATTCCAGCCACTATGTCCCATTGACGTAGCTATGCCATTTGCGGCTACTCAAGCTGATTCGACTCATATCCGGTCTGAAGTTGACAAAGAAAATAGCTTCATCAAGTGCATTCAACACATCTGCCAATAGGTTCATGACAGATTGGACAAATCCAATGCTAAGTAAAAGCAACGCCATGATCAACATCAAGTGCCACACAACTTCTAGGTGGGCGACAAAGTATGAATACATTTGTAGAAGGATCATCTCACTGGACCCCATCGCAAGCGTCGGCCGCTCTGATACGGGCCGTACACCATCACCAAGGCTGTAGGGAACAATGCCTTGGAGCTCAGTATTCCACCATTCCTTGGTCTGCACCCAGTCTTCAATGTGGATCGCCTTCGTCCTTACTTCCCACCTCTTCTGGACACCTCGGACATTGCGGAACAACTCACACCAACAAAGTTAAATCCAGGCTGCATGGAAAAATTCACCACAGATTGTATCATGGGCATGCAAATCAAGAACACTCGCCATCAGAAGATCCAACTATATCAGGTTGTCAAAGCTGGCCAACTCCTGCACCAAGGAAAGTGGTTCACCAGGGACCAAGTTCAGCAGAAATTTCCTCATCTCATGGAGGAAATTAATGCAATGGGGACCATTGCTTCCTAAGGGGGGAGGAATGATCCAGGTGGATATTGGTGGCCACTCACCTATTCCACTTGGGCCCCCACCATTGTCTCTTTTAGTTTTTCAGTTTCGGCATAACTTACTAGTTTTTCGGGTCCTGAACTTTCGGAGCCGTTTTGAGGCCCTATACGACGTTTTTTGGGCATCGATATTCCAGAAAATATCATTATGTTTTGGAATGATATTCATGGAAAAAGTTGTAGTCCTCGGATAGAGATTTCTAATGATGTATCATGAGCGTCAAACGGAGATAGTATGCCAAAGTTACGTCCCTGGGAAGTTGAAACACCAATTTACCCAAACGGGGCCCATAGTTTTGGCGCTTCATCTCCTAGGGTTAGGTTTTTGGGATTTTTAGGGTTCTCCATTGTTTCTCAATAATAAATAGGCCCTCGCGCCTCATTGTAAAGCAGTTCAGAGGTCTGTAGCCACCACATCTCTTCTCAGAGATAGCTACCAGTACCCTAGCTAGTTTTATTTCCATTGTCTGTAAGCAAATTTGAGTTCTTTGATATTAATGAAATGAAGTGTTATTTCCGCTGCATCTCTGTATTTATGGTTATGTGTTTATTCTGTTGCGTTCCTGCATAAATCCGGATCAGTGGTATCAGAGCGGTCTGCTTTTTCTCGATCCTTCTTTGCATGTCCCCAACGAGGTCGGGGTATCAGGAGCTAGGGCTCGATCTGGTGGAACCTTTGCAAGATCAGCCTCGCAAACCTCGACGGATGCCCATGGGGGACGAAAAGAAAGATGAGGGAGCAGGAGATCCTATCAAAATATTGCTCGAGGAGGCCCTCGAAAAACAAAGGAACGCGATGATGGATAGCTTTGCTGAAATCATGCCGCATGGCGCACGGTGGCGCAGACATCAAACGACCACTGCGGGAGGGAGACTCCTTTTAAGGTACAAGTAAATTTTGACATTCCCTTATTTGAGGGTCAAATAGACGCAGATGACATAGATAGATGCGTTGAATCTGTAGAAGGATATTTCTCTGTTCATGACTTTCGGCCGGGAGAAGATTATTTTTGCACTCCTCAAAGCTACCCCCATGTTAGGTAGGTAGAAGCCCTCTTGTGAAACAAGACAGACAGAACCCTCTTTGTTCTCGGCCGTACCAACTTGGAATTCTTTTCGAGACGCCGTCAAGGAACAGTACTATCCCGTGGGGAGCTATGAGGACAAGTACACACAATGGACCACGCTGCGACAACAAAGGGATCAAGATGTGCATGAGCTGACGAATCTGTTCCATACCCTACGCACAAAGTTGGGTATCAAAGATTCAGAGAAACATTTGGTGCTAAAGTATCGCAGCTGTCTGCACAGATACATTCAGGAGGAAATGGAGTTCCTCGACATCTCCTCGCTTGGTACGGCATACCGGTATCCTGCCAAGATTGAGCAGAAATTCAAACAGAAGAAGCGAGACTTTGGATCTGCGAATCAAAAGCAAGGAAAAGGTGCTTCCAAACCGCAGAACAAAGGACAGAGCCAAGGCATGGCGGCTAAAGACAACCCATCAAAGCCACAAGAAAAGAACAACACCGTAAAGCCAAAGAAGGACACGGGAAAGTGGTGTGAGTTCCATAAGAGCTCCACTCACAACACAAGTGAGTGTCGGGCCAAGCGGTCGCTAGTGGCCGAGATGAGGGCTTCTGAGTCAGATGCATGCTCCGACTCCGAATCAGAACCTGAAAAGGGGAATGAAAAAGGGAAACAGATTATTGATGTGGAGCCCAACGCCACTGTTGCCACTACAAAGGTCCAGAAGGAGGAACCGAAAGATCCAAAGGAGGAGGAACGTCTCTTCCACTCCCAGATGTGGGTAAAGGGCTCCCCTGTACAGTTCATTGTCGACAATGGGAGCCAAAAGAACCTCATTTCAGCAGACGCCGTGAAGCGGTTGGGCTTGCCGACCACAGCTCACCCACATCCATACACCATCGGGTGGCTTCATCAAGGACGAGATCTCCGCGTCAGCCAGCAGTGCCGCCTTCCCTATAGCATCAAGCCCTTCACGGATGAGGTATTATGTGACGTTGCTCCTATTGATGTTTCGGATGTATTATTAGGACAACCATACTTGTGGAAGCGTCATGCTGTGTATGAGTCTCGACCTCGTGCTGTTATTATTACTTTGGGAAATAAGTTGTACAGGATACCAGAGGTACCACCTCCTATGACTATCTCTTTGGTTACTGCAAAACAATGTAGTAAGCTCATTTCCCAAACCAGGAAATTCGTTTTCCTGATGATCCGCCCCCAGGGCAAGAAGAAGACTGTGGCCACGACCTCCAGACAGGGCCCCTCTGCACGACGACAACAAATGGATAAGGTCGTGGAGGAGTACGGGGACATCTTCACCTCACCCACGGGGGTTCCTCTGCACTGCCAGGTCAAGCACCCGATTGATCTGACCCCAGGTGCGCCGCTACCCAATGGACCGATCTATCGACGCTCTGTTCTGGAAAATGATGAAATCAAGAGGCAGATTCAGGAGCTGTTGCAGAAAGGTCACATCAGACCAAGTTCATCGCCCTGTGGGAGCCCGATCGTGTTGGTACAGAAGAAGGATGGGGCGTGGAGACTCTGTATTGACTATCGGGCGCTGAACAAGATCACTGTCCGGAATAGGTACCCAATCCCACGGATTGATGACCTTCTGGACCAACTCAAAGGTGCAAAATATTTCAGCAAGATTGACCTGAAGTCTGGGTATCACCAGGTACCAATTGAACCCTCTGATGTGTGGAAGACTGCCTTCAAAGCCAAGGAAGGGCTTTTTGAATGGCTAGTCATGCCTTTCGGGTTGACGAATGCTCCCGCAACCTTCATGAGGATGATGGACGATATCTTGCGGCCATTCACCAACTCCTTTGTAGTGGTGTACTTGGATGACATTCTGATCTTTAGCAAGACTTGGGAAGAGCACCTTCAGCACATCCGACAAGTCCTCCAAACACTGTGGCAACACAAGTTGTGTGCCAATTTGGAGAAGTGCACGTTTGGCATGACCCAGGTTCAATATCTGGGATACATTATTGATGAAAGGGGGGTGCATGTGGATCCAGCCAAGATCCAAGTCATTCGGGATTGGCTAGCCCCAACCACTATAACAGAGCTTCACAGCTTTCTGGGTCTTGCTAATTTCTACCGTAGATTCTTGTTGGGATTCTCTCATATCACTTGGCCCTTGAGTCAAGTCACCAAGGGAGGAGCAAGAGAAAAAAAAAATTGGTCAGAACCTCAACAGAAGGCGTTCACAAAATTGAAAAATCGCCTCTGTTCTGCCCCAGTGCTCACATTACCAGACTTGCAACAGCCATTTGAGATCGAGACAGATGCCTTCGACTATGCTATTGGGGCAGTTTTTGGTCAATTTAGTGTGTCCTAAATTGCTGCATTTAATTTTTCAATCAGGGATTCGTAAGCTGACGAAGTGTGGCGCACTATATGTGCAAGATAACCTATCTCTTACTTTTTGGTCATTTTTGAATTTTTTTATGAAATTCTAAAAGATAAGTATGGAGACAAATATTCAAGATGACAATGTCTTTCTAATGATTTTCCAAACTTCAAAAGAATTTAAAAAAAAACACACAATGACAAAATTAATTCTTCAAAGAAAATGAAATTGCATCACTACTCTAATCAAACAAAAAATGAACTACTGATCATGAAACTCATTATTCTTGCTGCTGTTCAAACACAAAAGAAACTATGCTGAAAGAAATCCAAAAGTTGCAACAAAGTAAATCTAAATCAATTTACATCAAATTATCTTCTGATCCCTCACCATTAGTCCAGCTATGGTTTTCGGAGGTAACCATAAACAACTTGAGTAACCTGATGTCTAACTTGCAGAAAGTAAACTAATATCAAACTACACATTCATAATTCAATCCCTCACCATCAGTCTAGCTGTGGCTTTCGGAGGTAACTGAAGATGTCATGAGCAATTTAATATATCTAACTTGCAGAAAAGAAACTAATATCAAACTACACATTCATAATTCAATCCCTCACCATCAGTCCAGCTGTGGCTTTCAGAGGCAACTGAAGATGTTATGAGAAATTTAATATATCTAACTTGCAGAAAGGAAACTAATATCAAACTACACATTCATAATTCAATCCCTCACCATCAGTCCAGCTGTGGCTTTCGGAGGCAACTGAAAATGTTATGAGCAATTTAATATATCTAAATCTAACTACTGAAGCAAATGAGCAAAACTGAAATAAACAAAGCAGTACTGAAATTAAACAAAAACTAAGAAAAGAAAATTAGTAGTAGAACAGTATTAATTCCATGTCATTAGTCAAAAAGTTATGCAAATGCCCGGGCTACCTATTTATAACCTGAAACAAGAACACTGATCAGTTTAACAATAACATAAAACATGAAAGACAGAAGTAAAATGTAAAGCATAAAAGATTATAAATAGAAATGAAGCATATATACCATGTAAGATGCAATGTATAAACATGTGAATGGATTATGACACAATGAGCTTAAAGAAATAAAACAAGAACTATACAATAATGCACAAAACCTCAGCGTGTGCAGGGGCCCTCTGCACCAACCTCGGCAACAACCTTCAAGTACGAATTACACTTGGAAACAGAGTCTTCTTATATATTAAAATGCAGTCATAACAGAAAGGTGATATTACGGCACAGTGGCAACGTAATTACATTACAGAGCAGACTAATAAAAACTAACAGAGACTAATCTAATATGTGTATGCAAACGCGTTATTTATAACAAAGGTAATATAACTAATTCCCTGAAGTTTATGCTGATGGAGAACACGTAAACCATTACGTCCAAAGATCTAGGATCATGGCCGCGTTGAAGAGTAAATCTATGAGGAGTGGATGTTTGAATTCGGCTTATGGAGCCATGTACAGGTGTTGATTTGCCTTCCGCAATTCAGAAACGGCCATATCCATCTCCACGTGATGAGAAACAGAGTCCTGTCACCGTGGGACTCTACGGTTGACTTCCACTTGGCCACCTTTGACCGTAGCCTCCTTAGATGAATTTGCTCGAGCCAATAGGACACGATCCATGTCCACATCATTTCTGACTTGCCCATGTGGCTCGTTTTACCTGAAGACACATGTAACATAGAGTTTCACAAAATGGCTGCGGAAAGTTGTAGCAACTGCGGAAAGTGGCAAGATTCCGCAGCTAAATGAGCAAAATCTAAATCAAACAGCAGACACAAAAATATAATTAAAAACCATGTTAGATGCTCTTTTGCAATTAATATACAATGATATTGACAACTTGGAAGGTTCAGGTGGATGAAAAAGGTCTAGAAAGATGTATGGAAAAGATGCAGATTTGAGACTCAACATACCCCCACTGTGAAGGTGTTGCATGTCCTCATGCAACCAAAATTTTGATAATCTTTCTTCAGTTCATATGCCTTGACACTTCAGCCAGTACATCCAATCCTCTCCTCTTCTTCCTTGGTGCTGCTAACATCCTGGGCTTCTTCATTAAGCATCTAAATTTGATATTAACCAATGCTCTGCTTAACTTCTGGCATTTCTTTTTCAATTTCTTGTTCTTCTTCTGCCATATTCCCAGATGTAGCATGGTATTATCATGAATGATTTTATCCAATTTTCTTTGTTCCTTCAATGTCTCATTTTCATTTTTAATGTGTCTATTTAAAAGCTCTAGCTCAAAGACTTCCTGTTTTAGTGATTGGACTAAATCATCTTGTATTGTGTGAGGCTGAATGGACGAAGTACTGGGACCTGTAGCTGCTTTTTCTAAAGATTCTATATAATCATATACCTCTTGCTGCTTGGGGTCTATATCAGGTGTCATTTTTATTGGGCTGTCCCCAAAATGCCGTGAAGGAGAGTTATCTTCAAAATCTGGCTGAGAAGGGCTCACATCAACATCTTGCTGAGAATGGGATGGACTATTTTCAATGTATGACTGAGAATGAAATGAACTAGGTTCACTAACTGACTGAGAGTGAGATGGACTATGGTCAGCTGGGGATTTTTCAGATGTTTCTTCTCCCAAATAAATGAAATGGGGTCCTTTCATTTGCGTTTTCTTCAATTTCCCCTTAAGTCTGGAACTTCTTCTCACACGCTGTGGTCCACTGTCTTTTTGCTTTTGTTTTCATTTCTCTTTCTTCTTAGCTATAGATAACTGCTTTTGAAGATGAACCAATCTTTCATATAACACTTGATGATCTTCTTCTTCGGAAGAAGGGGTTTGATGTATAGCCTCAATACTTTTTCTCTCTTTTGGTGTTATTGGATTTTTACCCTTAGTTTCTTTCTTCTTCCTCTTTGACAGTCTCTCTTCCCTATCAGTTCTTTCAAGTGTAGTAGTAGGAGTATTTTGAATTTCATCATTTGTTCTCTTTCTCCTACTCCTTCTTGATGTGTCACCTTCAGAAATTTCTTGAGTAGGAGTACTTTGAGTTTCATCATTTATTCTTTTTCTCCTACTCCTTCTTGTTGTGCTACCTTCAGGAATTCCCTGAGGTTCCTCAAAGAAATTTCTAATCAAAAATTGTTCCCATGTGTCCTTCTTCTCCTTTAACTCTTTTTCAATCAAAATTTTTACAAGACCGTGGTGATATAGATGTGGTTCTACATCTCCTAAATTCTTCTGAACAGTCACAGACATTTTCTTCAAACTATTTAATAGAAAATATGGGAGATTGAGTGTTTTATTATCTAGAAAATTCATCAGCAATCTGGTATGGTACATATACATGGACCCAAAACGGCCTTCACAAGTAATGAATTTTTGAACAACTAGCAGCAAAGTAGCCCATTCCTCTTTCAAAGCATGAACTGGAATCCCTCTTTTAAAAATAGTTATGTCCATACCTTGGTTTCGTAAGATTATTCTCCAGGCTTCATCACTAATGCTTTTATTCTTAAACCAATGCTCACCCTCCTGAGGAAGTTCCGTGGCAGTTGCTATAGATGCCTCGTTCACCGCAAACTTAAGGTCTCCAATCTCTACTTCCAGGCCATTGAACGACCTTGCAAATGCTTTTGTCACTTATTTATGGTAGCCTCTGAACTTCTGGATGAATCACAGCCACTTTGATTTCTTCAATATATCCCTTACTTGCGGATATCCTTCCATGAATTTAGGTCCTTCTGGTTCTGCTCTTAGCAATTTACCCATTCTTCTTTCTGCTCTTCAAAATTTTGCCTGCATGAGGGTTCAATGGAAGTAGAATGGCTGAATGCACGGAAATGAGCACAATGCCTGTAGGTAAATATCAGAGAGTGGGTATACAGGCTGTAGCGTAACAGAGAATGAAATGGAGTGAAACGGAACAGAGAGGGGTTTTGTGAGCAAGGCAAAGATACGGCTGTGAAATTAACAGAGCATTAGGAGGAGTATAATACATCTGCCAGTGTTTTGAAATTTGGTGGCTACGAAATAAATGTGAGCACGTTTAAACAATGGCTATGGATTTATGCGGCTGTAAGAAGCCGTAGTCAAATCAACTACGTCTCATTATCACAGGTGGAATATCGGAGTATGAGTGAAGATCGGAGGTTTAATTATGGTACCGTTTGAGAATGAATGTGGGAGGATAATATGGAGATCGTGAAAGGGTTACGGAATTTTTCAATATAATCATTGCACATAATGGATGGAGCTTATGGTTCATAACTATATAAAAATGTGTTTTCAATGCTATTTGAAATAAATTTTACTCATACCTTGGAATCTTTGCATTTTTCCTTGGTCTTCAATTAGTTGCTCTTCATTGGTATCTTGAATGCTCCATGTCTTCATAATTGGTCCTCTCACCTGCATTTAATTTCATGATTATGGAAATAACATCTGGCTGTACATTCTTTTGAAAACAGAGTTGTAGCTGCGGAATCTGCTTCTGGCTGCGGAAACTGGAGTCAGCTGCGGAAACAGATGTCAGCTGCGGAAACTGACACAGCTATTATTTGGATGAATGGAAATGAACGGATGACAAATGACCAGATGGAAATGGTCATGAAAAAGAATTTTATTGATGAAATGGAATAAAATGAAGTGAAATGGAATGAAGTGGAGTGAAATTAAATGGGATGAAGTGGGATGGAATGGAGTGGATGGTCACAAAACTTGTGAAATGAAAGAGAGATTTTTTTTTGGAAAATATAGAGTGTCAGGTGTTCCTGATTTTCACCCTATATTTTCTGTATAAGACTGCCAATCAGTGATTGGTTTTCAGGATTATACAAATATTATTATTATTATTATTATTATTATTTTTTAATTGAAAGAACAAAAGCTAGGCTGGTGGAGAAGAAGAATTCTTCTGTACCAGCCTGATTGCAGAATTTTCTTGAAACATTTTGAAAAAATTCCTCCTTTGAGAGTGGCTTATGATAAACTTTCAATCTGTGGCCATTCACAATAAGAGGAGTTTGAAACTCATCAATGGTCTTGATTCTTACCGCTCCATTGCTAAAGATCTTGTCAATCTCATATGGCCCAAGCCAATGAGTCCGAAATTTTCCTTGAAAATATTTAAACTTGGAATCAAATAACAATGCCCAATCTCCTTCTTGAAACTTCTTCTCTTTGATGTACTTGTCATGCCATTTAGCTCTTTGATATTGAACTAGATCAGTTCTTAGAATTGCCTCTTGTCTGATCTCATCTAGCTCATTTAATTGCTCCATTCTATGCTTTTGGGCTTCTGATAGATCCATCCCCAACTGAACTGCTATCTTGAAGGTCTTGACTTGGAACTCAATGGGGAGCAGGACTTCCTTCCCATAAACAATTTCATAGGAGAATGTCCTGTTGTATTTCTCCATGTAGTTTTGTAGGCCCACAAGGCTTCAGGAAGCCTTTCTGCCCAATCTCTTCTATGTAGATGAACAGTTTTGGTGATGATACTTTCAAGAACTTTGTTGGTAGACTCCACTTGACCATTTGCTTGCGGATGGTAAGGAGTAGATCTTCTATGCTTGATTTTGTATTCTTCGATCAGCTTCTCCACCAGGTTGGATGTGAATTGGCTTCCTTGATCTGTCACAATTTCTCTTGGAACACCAAAGCGAGTAAAAATATCCTCATAAAGAAAATTAACAACTGAATTTTCAGTAGCAGACACTAATGCTTTGGCTTCCACCCATTTAGTAACATAATCGGTACAAACCAATATATACTTCTTTTGCTTAGATGGTGGATTAATAGGTCCAATGAAATCTAAAGCCCATTTTTCAAAGGGTTCAATGAGTACCTGTGTTTGCAATGGCATTTCATTTGAAAGGGTAGGTTTCCCTACTCTTTGGCAGCTGTCACACCTTTTGACATATTGTTTTGCATCTTTAAAGAGGGAAGGCCAATAATATCCTAAAGAGAGGATTTTATAGGCCGTCCTTTTGTCTGCAAAGTGTCCGCTGCATGGTTCATCATGACATGCCTTAAGAATATCGGGCATTTCATCTTCCCTGACACATCTTCTGATCACAAGATCTGGCCCTGTTTTAAACAATTCGTTAGAAATCCATGAATATTTTGAACTCTCCTGAATAATTTTTCGTTTTTCACTTGGAAATAAATGTGAAAGCAGTTTCCCTGTAACCAAATAGTTAGCAATATCTGCATACCAAGGAGTCTTAATAGTTACTGCAAACAAGTATTCATCAGGAAACTTATCCTCTACAGGAGAATCTTCTTTAGTATTCTGAATCCTAGACAAGAAATCAGCTACTGTATTTTTTTTTCCTAGTCTATCCAACACAGTAATATTGAATTCTTGCAAAAGTAAGAGCCATCTTGTCACTCTTCCATTAGTAACAGGTTTGTTCATTAAATATCTAATTGCAGAATGGTCAGTATGAATAAAAGTTTCATAGAATGTTATGTAATGTCTAAACTTATTAATTGCATGAGCAACAGCTAAAAACTCTTTTTCAGTCACAGTATAATTCAAATCTATGGGAGTCAAATTTTTACTGGTATAATAAATGGCATAAGGAACTAAATCTTTTTGACCCAACACAGCTCCTAGAGCTGTATCTGAAGCATCCGTAGAAATATGGAAAGGGAGTTTCCAATTTGGTCATCTCAAGATAGGTGCTTCAGATATTCTTGTTTTCAAAGTTTCAAAGGCTGATTGACAATCAGGATCCCATTTAAATTCACAGTCTTTTGTAAGCAATTTGAAAAGTGGAGATGCTATTTTAGTGAAGTTTTCTATAAATCTTCTATAGTAACCAGTAAATCCTAGAAAACTTCTAACATCTCTTTGACAATTTGGAATAGGTAACTTGGAGATGACTTCAACTTTTGATCTATCAACCTTAATCCCATCTTCTGAAATATGATGTCCTAAAACAATCCCTTCAGTAAACATCATAAAGCATTTTTCATGGCTTAATGAAAGGTTTGTTTCTTTACATCTTATAAGAAATTTTTCCAAATTTTCTAATGCTTCTTCAAATTTATTACCATAAACTGTAAAATCATCCATATAAACCTCTACACAATCATGGATTAGATCAGAAAAAATTCCTAGTACTACTCTTTGGAATGTTGCAGGTGCATTACATAACCCAAAAGGAAGCACTCGGTAGGAAAAAGTTCCCCATGGACAAGTAAATGTGGTCTTATCTTGATCTTCAGGTGCTACCTGAATTTGATTATAGCCACTAAAACCATCCAAAAATGAAAAATAATTTTTACCTGCTAATGTATCTAATACTTGATCGATAAAAGGAAAAGGAAAGTGATCCTTTAAAGTTGCTTTGTTCAATTCCCTGTAATCAATGCACACCCTCCATTTACCATTATTTTTAGGTACTATAACCGGAGGAGAAACCCATCGGCTATCTGAAATTGGATAAATGAAGTTTACATTGAGTAGTTTTTGGAGCTCTTCTTTCACTATCTCCCTAAGATTTGGATTCATCCTTCTTTGAGGTTGTCTGATTGGTCTACTGTTTTCCTCAATGTAGATATGATGGATGCAAGTCTTAGGATCAATACCTTTCATGTCAGTATACTCCCATGCAAATGCAGTAGAATGTTTTTGCAAGATTTTGGTTAGTTCTTCTTGTTGTGAATTTTCCAAATGTTTGTTGATATTCAATGTTTTTCTTGGAAAAATCTCAATGGTAGAACTACCAAACTCTTCCATAGAGTAAAGAGACATTTGTCTTGATGATAAATATTCTATGTCAGATTCCAACTGAAATTGTGTGGGGTCATATTCTGAAGATGTCTCAAAATTTTCTAATGTGTTCAGAATTTGACTATCCTCACTGATTTCAGAAATGGTAAAGGCAGGTTGTATAGTGTCCTCATCATCAACCCATTCATTGTCTCCTACTTCTGTGATTGCCCTTGCTGGAGGATACAAATTTAATTTCTTTGTCGAATTACCATTAGAAATGTACATGTCCCTAGATCTACAACTAATAAAAGCATCAGCTGTGGCTAGCCAAGGTCTTCCTAAGATAAGTGGATGCCCTCCTAGATTACTCTTGGGAGTCAAAATCATAAAATCTACTGGATATTCCCAAGAATCTAAGGAGACTGAAATATCTTCTAATACACCATCTGGTTTAATAATTGATCGATCTACAAGTTGCAGTAAAGTAGGTGTAAAAAGAAGGTTAGGAAGTTTTAGCTGGTCCATAGTTTGTATACTCATAATGTTGATAGCAGCCCCTAAGTCAATCAATGTGTTTGGAATTTCTATCCCATTTATATGTGTCTTGACAATTGGACTTCCTGGATCTACATACTTCTGCATGGTCATTTTTCCCATCATAATATCTGCAATCTTTCCTACCAGGTGGATTCTTCTTGTGTCTTTTAGTTTCCTTCCTGGTCTTTTGAAACTCAACTCCTTTATGGTTTTTGCTAGAATAGGAATCTCTCGAATAGCTTGTAGCAAGGGAATCTTGATACAAACATTCTTAAATTCATCTAGAAAGTCATAGTTAGGCAACAAGATTTGTTTTTCCACCCCCTTGTCAATTTGTAGTCTTTCGGGAAAAGGAGGTGTAGATGAAGATGCAGGTTGCTCAACTATAGGAGTTGTGGGGGTTAACTTTTCTTTTTATTTTTGAATGTTTGAGTTTTGAAGAGATGCTTCCTCAAAACCCTTATTGGTTTTAAGAGAGTCCTCCTCAGAGGTATTTTTCTCTTGGACATCTATAGAAGGTTTTTCTAAAACTCTACCAGATCGAGTTGTACATCATTGAGAGGAACAATCATATGAGTAGGAAATGTATTGTTGTCCTTCTACTGTATGTATTCTGAGGATTCTTATTATTAGGATTTGGCAATGGCTGAGCTGGAAGTTGATTTGTCTTTTGTTGGTATGGGAGCATGAGTTGAGGATTTGTATTTTTTTGAGAAGGTTGTTGTTGTGGAAATGGCAATGAAAATTGTGGATTTTGGTTTGGAAGTTGTGGAGCTTGTTGATTTTGAAAAGATGGAGGATTTTGATAAAATTGAGAAAATCTCCCATAAGGATTTTGCATCCCTTGTACCCATGGTGATATGAATTTTGATGTTGGGGCCAAGGTTGTTGCAGGATGCAAATTTGGAAAGGGTTTGAAGATTCATAGGGTTGTTAAACCCTTGAGTTTGTTGTCCTGCCCGAGGTCTTCTTGCAACAAAGCAGAGGGATTCTCTTGAATTTGGGTCTTCTTGAAAAACATCTTTGAGTCCAGGAATTGAAGGACAATCCTTGATCTCATGATTCTGCGAAGAAAATCATATGTTTCTACAAACTTTTGCATCCAAAGGACATTCTCTCAAGGCATGCTTCTTTCTACATTTGGGTCAAAAGATTTATAAGGCATCAGATTCAGTTTTCTGCTTGTTTTGTAACTTAAGGGTGTCTATTTTTTCACTAAGGCTCCCTAAAATATCAGATTTGAATTCATCAAGCATATTGCAATCTGCGCCACACTTCAACGATCCGATTTGCAGATTTGTTAGCCCTAATAAGAGAAGGATCCTAGGCCCTTTTCTGTTTTAGATTTTCCTCTTGAGAGATGGACACATGGATTATTTATGTACGGGAATGAAGTTGAGAAATGTCTCCTTTCCCCATCATGTTTAAAATATCTATCCATTCATACGCCAATAGCTTTTAATATGAGGGCTTTCAAGGTTTCATCATCTAAGTTGCTCATCTTTGCTCTTTTCAATTTGTATTGAAATCTTTCAAAATCAGTCTTTCCAAATTTTCGTCTTCTTTTTGTATCATTTTGAATACCTCATCCTTGTGATTGGTGGGCATACAATAGCCCAAGTATCTATCCAAAAATGTTTTTTTCATATCATTCCAAGTCCTAATAGATTGAGTAGCTAATCCCATGAACCATTTCAAAGCAGCTCCCTTCAATTTTGAAGGAAACAATTTGAGTTTTTGAGAGTCTTCCATATAGTCATAGGTTTGGCACACGACTTCAAAATAAAACAGAAATGTTTCAGGATCCTCACTTCGAAATCCATAAAAGTTGGGGAGGACAGATGGTGATACTTTTCATCGTTGTATGAGTTTCCTCATCAACTATAGGAAATCCAAACAAGTTGTCTCCTTCCCTATTTCTTCCATTATTACCTTCACCATTGTTGTCTCCATTGTTTCCTTCTCCTCTACCTCTACCTCTAAATCCAGAGAGAGATTTCCTGCTGCCATGATTTCTTTAGAGGTCCTTAAATTCCTTTTGGATTCTTCTATCGAGGAGGATGAGAGGAGTCTCTTCCTTTTCTAAATGAGATTTAGTAGGTGGTATAGGAGAATCCTCTGAGTCAGGTACTCCTTGAATTCCAAAAATCTTAAGGCTAGGGGTAGATGGTGGTGAATCTTGTCTATGCCTTGAAGAAGATGGGGTTGTGAAAATCGAACTCTTGGCTTTAAGAAGTATAAACCTTCCCCTAGAATCTCTTGCTCTACACATGTCTGTTTTTATTTATTTATTTTTTTATTATTTTTTAAAAAAAAAAAGTTGGGCTAATAATTCTCTTTACGATCTTCCGGGTCACAGCAGGTGCAACAGAAAGAGAGCATACTTAAGAAATTATTGAAGCAATAACTCTCTTTTCTGATCCTCCATATCACACTAGGTGCAAGAGGAGAGCATACTCCAAGAAGTTATCAATTTTTCCCTTCTTTTTATTGTTTTTTTTTTTTTTTAAAGAAATTGGCTACCTAGTTACACTTCCCCAGCAACGACGCCAAAATGTTTGGTCAATTTAGTGTGTCCTAAATTGCTACATTAATTTTTCAATCCGGGATTCGTAAGCTGACGAAGTGTGGCGCACTATATGTGCAAGATAACCTATCTCTTACTTTTTGGTCGTTTTTGAATTTTTTTATGAAATTCTAAAAGATAAGTATGGAGACAAATATTCAAGACAACAATGTCTTTCTAATGATTTTCCAAACTTCAAAATAATTTAAAAAAAAACACACAATGACAAAATTAATTCTTCAAAGAAAATGAAATTGCATCACTACTCTAATCAAACAAACAATGAACCTCTTTGATCATGAAACTCATTATTCTTCTTCTTTGTTCAAACACAAAAGAAACTATCTTGAAAGAAATCCAAAAGTTGCAAAAAAGTAAATCTAAATCAAATTACATCAACCTATCTTCTGATCTCTCATCATTAGTCCAGCTATGATTTTTGAAGGTAACCATAAAAAACTTGAGTAACCTGATATCTAACTTGCAGAAAGTAAACTAATATCAAACTACATATTCATAATTCAATCCCTCACCATTAGTCTAAGTTTGTGGCTTTAGTGCTTGAGAAGATGTCACCGACAATTTAATATATCAACTATGAGAAAGGAAAATAATATCAAACTACACATTCATAATTCAATCCCTCACCATCGATCCAGCTGTGGCTTTGGAGAGCAAGCAGGAAGATGTTATGAGAGATTTAATATGTCTAACTTGCAGAAAGGAAACTAATATCAAACTACACATCCATAATTTAATCCCTCACCATCAGTCCAGCTATGGCTTTCGGAGGCAACTGAAGATGTTATGAGCAATTTAATATATATAAATCTAACTACTGAAGCAAATGAGAAAAACTGAAATGAACAAAGCAGTACTGAAATTAAACAGAAACTAAGAAAAGCAAATTAGCAGCAGAACAATATTAATTCCATGTCATTAGTCAAAAAGTTATGCAAATGCCCGGGCTGCCTATTTATAACCTGAAACAAGAACACTGATCAGTGATTAATAACATAAAACATGAAAGACAGAAGTGAAATGGAAAGCATGAGAGTTTATAAACAGAAATGAAACATATATACCATGAAAGATGCAATGTATAAACATGTGAATGGATTATGGCACAATGAGCTTTAAAGAAATAAAATAAGAACTATAAAATAATGCACAAAACCTCGAAGTATGCGGGGCCTATTTGCACCAACCTCGTGAAACTGACCTTCAAATTACGAATTGCATGGCTTGGTCTTCTTATATATTAAAATGCAGTCATAACAGCAAGGTGATATTACGACACAGTGGCAGTGTAATTACATTACATAGCTATCTAGAAGCTAATAAGAACTAACAGAGACTAATCTAACATGCGTATGCAAACGCGTTATTTATAAAAAAGGTAATATAACTAATTTCCTAAATTTTATGCTGATGGAGAACACGTAAACCATTACGTCCAAAGATCTAGGATCATGGCCATGTTGAAGAGTAAATCTATGAGGAGTGGATGTTTGAATTCGGCTTATGGAGCCATGTACAGGTGTTGATTTGCCTTCCGCAATTCAGAAACGGCCATATCCATCTCCACGTGACGAGAAACAGAGTCCTGTCACCATGGGACTCTACGGTTGACTTCCACTTGGCCACCTTTGACCGTAGCCTCCTTAGATGAATTTGCTCGAGCCAATAGGACACGATCCATGTCCACATCATTTCTGACTTGCCCATGTGGCTCGTTTTACCTGAAGACATCTGTAACATAGAGTTTCACAAAATGGCCGTGGAAAGTTGCAGCAGCTGCGGAAAGTGGCAAGATTCCGCAGCTAAATGAGCAAAATCTAAATCAAACAGCAGACACAAAAATATAATTAAAAACCATGTTATATGCTCTTTTGCAATTAATATACAATGATATTGACAACTTGGAAGGTTCAGGTGGATGAAAAAGGTCTAGAAAGATGTATGGAAAAGATGCAGATTTGAGACTCAACAGGCAGTTCTTACTCAACAGGGACATCCAGTGGCATATCACAGTGAGACATTGTCTGAGACAGTTCGCAAGTATCCCACCTATGACAAAGAAATGTATTCCATTGTGCAAGCCTGTCGACAATGGAAGCATTACATTTTGGGGAAGGAAACAATCATCCACACGGACCACCGGCCCTTGCAGTTCATACAGACACAAGGGAAGTTGCAGAATGATCGCCATCAGAAGTGGTCCACATATCTGCAACAGTTTCATTTGAACATCAAGTACAAGAAGGGTAGCACCAATAATGTTGCAGACTGCCTCAGCCGACCACCGATCGTGGCGCTCACCAACGTGCTCAACTCTTGTGGGCACGAGACTTCTGATTGGCCGCTTCTCTATGAGAGTGACCCAGAATTCAGCCACACTTACAAGGCACTCTTGGGGGGTACGCAAGTTCCAAATTTTCACCTCCAAGATGCACTTTTATGTCACCTGGGACACCTTTGTGTTCCTTCAAGCAAGCGTGCCAAGATGATATGGGAAGCCCACTACAGTCGCGTCGCTGGGCATTTCGGGGTCGAGAAAACAGTAGCAATACTACAGAAGTATTTCTATTGGCCGAACCTTCGAAAGGATGTCAAGAAGCACATCAGATCCTGCATTGCTTGTGCCATTGCCAAACCGACCATCAAGAAGCAAGGCCTATATACTCCACTACCTACCCCTAGTTGACCTTGGGAATCCATCTCCATTGATTACATGTCGAGCCTACCTTCTACTAAGAATGGAAATGACTGTGTTTTCGTGGTCGTTGACAGATTCTCGAAGATGGCCATTATGGCGGCCTGTAAGAAGAATATCACAGCAGAAGCCACTGCTAAACTCTTCTTTGAACGAGTGTGGGTGCACTTTGGGATCCCATAGTCTATCATATCAGATCGAGATAGCAGGTTCCTCGGCACATTTTGGTCCAGCCTCTGGTCAATGTTGGACACAAAGCTCACCAAGTCCACAGCTTTCCATCCCCAAACAGATGGCCAGACAGAGGTCGTCAACAAAATGATTGTACACATTCTGCGCATGTACAATTCAAAGCATCCATGCACATGGGACGAGAGCCTCCCCTATGTACAACATAGTTATAACAGGGCTCTCCACAGTTCAATTGGCCATAGCCCCTTTCAGGTGGGCTTAGGATTCCAGCCACTATGTCCCATTGACGTAGCCATGCCATTTGCAGATGCTCAGGCCGATTTAGCTCATGTCCAGTTTGAAGTTGAAAAAGCAAGTAGCTTCATCGAGCGCATTCAACACATCTGCCAACAGGTTCATGATATATTGGAAAAATCCAATGCGAAGTACAAGCAACGCCATGATCAACACCGGGTGCCACACAACTTCCAAGTGGGCAACAAAGTATGGCTACATTTGCAGAAGGAGCGCCTCACTAGACCCCACCGCAAGCTTCGCCCGCTCTGATACGGGCCGTACACCGTCACCAATGCTGTAGGGAACAATGCCTTCGAGCTTAGTATTCCTCCATTCCTTGGTCTGCACCCAGTCTTCAATGTGGACCGCCTTCGTCCTTACTTCCCACCTCTACTGGACACCTCGGACATTGCAGAACAACTCACACCAACAGAGTTAAACCCAGACTGCATGCAACATGCCACCACAGATTGTATCATGGACATGCAAATCAAGAACACTCGCCAATAGAAGATGCATCTGTATCGGGTTGTCAAAGCTAGCCAACTCCTGCACCAAGGAAAGTGGTTCACCAGGGACCAAGTTCAGCAGAAATTTCCTCATCTCATGGAGGAACTTAACGCAATGGGGACCATTGCTTCCTAAGGGGGGAGGAATGATCCAGGTGGATTTTGGTGGCCACCCACCTATTCCACTTGGGCCCCCACCATTGTCTCTTTCATTTTTTTAGTTTCGGCATAACTTATTATTTTTAGCAGTTTTTCGGGTCCTGAACTTCCGGAGCCGTTTTGAGGCCCTAAAAGACGTTTTTTGGGCATCGATATTCCAACGAAAATCATTTCTTTCCCATTTCGAAATGATATTTGTGGAAAAATTTGTAGTCCTCGGATAGATCTTTCTAATGATGTATCATGAGCGTCAAACAGAGATAGTATGCCAAAGTTACGTCCCTGGGAAGTTGAAACACCAATTTACCCAAACGGGGCCCATAGTTTTGGCGCTTCATCTCCTAGGGTTAGGTTTTTGGATGTTTAGGGTTCTCCATTGTTTCTAAATAATAAATAGGCCCTCGAGCCTCATTGTAACTCAGTTCAGAGGCCTGTAGCCGCCACATCTCTCCTCAGAGATAGCTACCAGTGCCCTAGCTAGTTTTATTTCCATTCTGTCTGTAAGCAAATTTCAGTTCTTTGATATTAATGAAATGAAGTGTTATTTCCACTGCATATCTGTATTTATGGTTATATTTTTATTCTGTTTTATTCCTGCATAAATCTGGATCATTCCTAATCATAGTTAGGCTCATAGGTTCCAGTGTTGAATCCTTCAGCTCTGATACCATTTGTAACACACACTTTTAAAAAAAATGTTTTTACATAACTCTAGCCATTATATACCATTGTAAGATATCACTAACATTGCATTTAGATTATCTAAGATAAAACACAAAAATCTGATAACCCAACGTAGCATATTATAATAAAGTGAAATTAATATACACATGTTTATTTCTGTAGTGTTGTACCACTATAATTGAATACACTACTAAATTGAATTCCATGGTAGCACACCATAAAGGGTTTCCTAGGTGACCTAACCTATATTAATTGATACATTTTTTCCCAAGGTGTGCACATATTAATTATATGTTGGATTTAGTTCGTTCTGGAGGACAGTCGAAATTAAATATTTCAAGCTTCCTCAGACCTTCTCGGAGTTTCCGCACATTAGCTGGATGTGTATGCTCCATTGGTCCATCAAACATTCCATCTGACGACCTTGGTGTATTGTTTTTGCTTTGGATGTCTATCTAATTTTTTAGTAACCCCTCGATTTCATTCGGTACCCTTTGCAAGTGGTGCAGTAGCTTTTTGTGGTAAAATCCCAATTCATTAGGGTTTACCTCCTGTCGCAACGAGCAAGGTTCACAAATCTTCCCAAGCACTCTGCTTTGTGCGCAAGTGCTTAAACGTATCTTTTTGTTCGTTGAAAGGTATGAAGGCTTCAAGAATTTTTTTTTGTGTTTTATTTCCAATTGCTGGCTCGAATCCATCCACAGGGTTGATAATAAGCCTAGTTGCAGTTTAATATCTCGAATTTATTTCACCAGGAGGAGGGGTTACCACGAGTGACCCAAATTACCTAGGTAAGTGGTATTTTTTTCCCATTGCAACCCATTAATAAATTGCAATTAATAATCTCAATGCTATTTGGGTGATTGAGTTCTTCTCCAATATTGGCAGTAGTGCTTCCGCGAACATGAAGGAATGGGGTCGAGATTGGGCAAGCTATATGGTCATGCGATAGTTTTGGGTTACGATATCAAATATTCCTCCAGGTGCTAGATTGAATACCATTGATACTTTATTCAAACTTTTTTCCTTCTTCTCAGTATGTAATAATGTCTCAAATCAGCTACATGAGGTCTCTTGTTAATCTACAATTGTATTTAATTTTTTTTCTAAATTAGCCTACGGGCTCAGGTTTGATACATTAGAATGAAATCATAATTGGTTACTCAGTGGATAATTTTGATGTTCCTAGAATTCAGATATGCGTATGCATGTATATTCGGTCTGTCGATATTGGTAAATCCTGGCACTTCTCGGTAGAGACATTAGTTAACAGTTCCATTTTTCCTTATTTCAATACCCTATGTTTCAGAACTTATAACTATCCATTCTTCAACTATTCTGTTCATGTTTTTAAATGTATTCTTACTTATCTACTGTCACGACTTCCTTTCTCTGGTCCTATTGAAATTTATGTGTATAAATTTATATTGATAGCCTTTCTACCTTTGTCATGTCTTCTTGGGTTCTCTTCTCATTATTTCATGTACAAATATGTGGAAGTATACAATAGATTACATGTATAAAATTTCTTGGAATCCTTCTCTGTTGGTAAGGTATTCTTTGGTTCTATGCTGATGTTTTATGTACAAGTGTACAGGGTTTGAAAAAAACTCAATACATCACTTATGAGCTCATTTAATATATTCTTACAGTCTTCAGTTTTGTATATTTGCTTCAAGCATATACTTCTGGTCTTTACGCAGTAGTTGTACAAAATGAAATCATATAATTAAGTGTCTAATTCAGTGGTAGGGACTATCCTCGACTGCCTACGGCTTGGCTAGAGGACTAACCCAACAAGTGCTTGGGAAAAATTTAAAATATTTTTTTCTGTTGGTTCTTTACCATTACCCTTGGTCACCTCGAGCATTATCCATCCAAGGTTTTGTGTCTAATGTTGAATTGATTTCTAGTGAATCTTTCTAGTTTACTATCGAAAGGCATTACCAAGTTCATGTGCAGGAAATAGCTAAGAATTCTCATTTACTATTTTAAGTTTCTAATGTTTTATTTACACAATATTTCAAGTATTTTATTTTATTCATCAGTATTTTTTGCCTTTTTTATGACTAAATGATTATCCCATGATTTCTAGAAACAAAGTTCATGAACATTGTGAGTTCTAGAAATCTCACTGCCTTCATTATCCTCAAGAAAATGTTTCACTATTTCATCATTCCATCATGACCAGCTCTGCTTACCAATACCAGAAAACCCATTAGGGGCTCATGTCACTCAGTTTTTCTTTTTTGTGTCACCTTTGGCCTCAGCCTTCTATTTTGTTTTGCCTAACTCCTCCATTTTCCATCTAGGGCTTTTAAGGGAATTTTTCTTAGTTTCATAACCTCCATGGTTAAACATCAACAAGGCTTGTATATTGATTCTCTTAAACCTCCTCCTATCCTCAATATACCTTCATAAACACTCCCCATCACTCCTATCCCCAGAACTCATCATTTTTCTACAAAACCTAGCCTATTGCTACAATTTGACACTTTCCGAAACTAGGCCTATGTTTTTCCATTTTGGACACTTTCCCCTCACTAAATTATTAGAATTACACTTTCCCCTACTCTCTAAAATCTATCCCTATCCCCAAAAATTTCCCCAAGAATTTAGACAACCCTTAACCCCATCATTCCCCTCCCTCTGCAAGGCAGTCCTAAATCCCCTACACCAAACCCTAATTTCCTCTTCCGACTAAGCTAGGGTTTGATATGAAAAAGAGGCGCAAGAGAAAAGGATTCATTTGATAGATCATGTCAGCAAGCATAAGTCCATACCAGCTCATAAACATCATGCCTCCATCATTTTCCAAGAATTCATTCCAAGAGACAAGCCATGTGTCACACCTAGGGCTATTTTTGCTTCAAACTATGTTTCTGACCAAACAGAGATGAATTTGACAAAAGTGAGAGAGATTTTTGTCCAATATAGGCCCAAGAAGAAAAATTTCCTTCAATTTTTACATAGGTATCATGGTTTGGGAGAAATATAAAAAACACAGGTGTCCGAGGAGAATTTATGCACTACTGGAGTGACCTTGGGAAAATAAGGTTTTCTCATAGCTGGATTGTCCAAATGACTTTCGTGATGAGTCAAAAGACAGTTAGAATTAAAGAGATTTCCAATGAGTTATCATGATCTAAATTTGGAGTTAAGGAAGGCTCCCAAAAGTTATCTGCACCAGAACTCAACATTTCTGCACCATCATTTAGCACTTTTTGACCAGTGTTGGTAAAATCAGTTTTTGGACAAGTAAATGGACACCAAATTAGACTCCACAAGCTTTCAAATAAGCTATCATGGAGCTCATTCTGACACCGGGAAGGCCTCCAAATGCCTTCTGCAAATTGGTGTTGCGCACAGTTGGAAAATAACTCTTGGTTGAACGTCATTTTTGGCAAAATTTCTAGGCACTACGCATAGGTAGTGGTGCTGTACATAGATAGACTACTGCTACACATAGAGGAGGTAGGTGTAGTGTTAAATAACATTGTGCTGTGCATAGATAGACCGGCGCTGCACACAGATAGTGGTGCTATGCAAAGTGGAGACTTCGTCAAATTTGCTCAAAAATTGCCAAAACTAAATTTTTCTCCTCCTCAAAGTTGCCCCAGGTTCCTACATGAGTGAAGCAAGGTTAGTGGTAATTTTCTTGCCCTCCCATTGATATTTTTATATGCATAATCAAAAGAGAAATTCAAAAACCTAAATTGACTAAAACCCTAATCTTTATGGCCAACTATCATTTAACCCTCTAGGGCAAGGAATTACCAATTGAAGAGTGATCATTAGCATAAAGACACTCAAATCAAGCTAAGCCTCCCTCTAAAATCTGAAATCATTCCTAGACCTAATTCATTTTTCCCTCATTTGCTAAAATATGCCCTCACATCACTCATTTGTCCTACCTAGACCTGAAGGCTCTCACCAATTTGTTCTAGATCAACCACTATTTCTGGAGGAGAGATCAGTACTAGCAGTGATGAAGGCCAAAGGCCTATCAAGCCAAAGCACTTGGAGGAAGACAATGATGGTAGTGATACCAATGAATCACTCCTGAGTACAGAAAAGGTATTGTTGATGAGCAAGATGAAGACACAAAGGATAATGAAGGAAATAATGAAGATGACAGTCAGTAAGAAAGTGCACAAGACAACCAAGAGAAGAATGTACACGAGCATGACAGTGAGCTTATTCTTAGTGCAAACACTGAAAATACAAATGAAGATGATGAATATGAAGACATAGAGGGAGATGATGAGGAAATAGAAGATCAAGGACAAGGAAATGATGATGCTAAAATAGATTTTGAAGAAGCAGGAAATGACCAAGGCAATAGAACTAATAATGCAGTCAATGATGAGTAAGGAAACCAAGGAAATATTCATGACATTCATGACATCTTTCATGACTTTCATGACACTAATTAGCCTCTAAATGACAAAGAAAATCAAAGTGACAGTGCAGGGAATGATAAAGAGGAGGACATTTATGAAGGGCGGAGTAAAGATGAGGCAAGTGAAGAAAGGTAATGATCAATTTGAAGACCAAAGTGATAGCATGGAAAACAATGAGGAAGACAATGATGATAAAGATCAACAAAGCAGTGACCCAATGAGGCATGAGGTGACTCATGGAAGCCATGACAAGAATGAAAAGGCTTGTGACAACACCAAAGGTAAAGGTACCTACAAAACCAACATCACACCTCCTCATTGAAATTTAAGCACTCAAAGAAGGTAAATACCAATAAAAAATTAGAGACATGGCTCAATACTTTCCACAGGCTTCTCAAAACTCGTGAAGAAATTGTCCACCAAATTTGAGGGAATTCTGAGCAAATTTTGTCTTTTTGAATTTTTGAGGCTTCTGTGCATAGCACCCTAGGTGATACACACAAATTTGGTGCATCCTCAGCTTTCAAACTTTGAATTTTTGGATTCCTCTCAACACCGGGAGACTACTCACCAAATTTCAGATCATTTGGAGCATTTTTGACCCCCTAAAAGGTCAAAAACATCAAAAAATTGACCTTTTTGCCTCATTTTCAAACCAAGTGCTGCACACAGAGAAATGTTGAGAGAATTTATTTTTGAACAAGAAATTTAGACCCATTTATGACAACTCAAGAACTTTTATAAAGTAGACTCATCAAGCTTTCAAACGAGCCATCACGGAGCCAAATCCAGTATCGGGAAGGGGTCCAAAACTCAGCCACAAGAGACCCTATTTTCTGTTGAAATGGCGCTGTGCACAAAGACTGCCTAGTGTGTTTTAGACCAAAAGTTAAAAAAACACACTCATTTATTGCAAATAAATATTTTTGAGTTTTTTGAGGCTAATTACTCTAGAATTAGGCTAAAATAGTTATTTTGGCATTTATTTCTTAGGATATTATGTGCCTTGGGCCTTGCATGGTCTCTTGGCCATAAATGACATTTATGGTTGAATTTGACATTTTCCTACCATATTTAGTGTTTTAGTCCTCCTTTGCTCCATAAATAGTGCATGAGGCCGCTATGTATTTGGTTGGATTTTGATGAGCTTTGAGAGCAATATACATGGTTTCATGAGCTTGGAGAACAAATTGGAGTTGTGGAGTTGATGAATGGCTTGTTTGGCTTGATGATGGAGAAGCTTGTTTGTAGGATTCCTTAGCTTGGTGAATGGTGATGTCTTCTTCATTTGTCTATTATTTTCCTTGTTTTCATTATGTTTCATTTCTCTTAGTTGCTATAAATCAGAAAAGTATAGGTTGAAACATGCTCTTTGAGGAACCTCAATCCTCCTGTTTGTTATAGCCTTGATGTTTTCTTCTGTTTGGTCTTCTTAAGGAATTATTGATTGCTTCTTAGGTTCACTAAAACTTGTTTTTTTTTCATGAATGGTCAGTATGTTGGTTTACAAATATGATTCACAGTATGCCCTGCTTGTTTGAAGCTTTCAAAACCCTATCTTGAAGCCTTTCTTTGAAATATTGTCTGCTAGGTTAAGTAAAAGAGGTGTCATTCGATATTGTCCTTTTTCCATGCTTATCAACTTTTTTCAGAGTTCTTATGGCTTTTTTTATGATGTTTAGGAGTTCCCTCTTCATAAATTGAGTTATTGTGCTATCTTGTGTGCTTTCCCCAAATTCTAAAGGTGAATTTCTAAAGTTAGGAGTTCTAATGCTTCTATGTTTCACTAAAATTTTTATCTTGAATGTTTATTGGTTTAATATATTATCATAGAGTAAATGGTTTTCCCTAGCTCATGCTTAGTATCTTGTTCTGATCATATTCAAGACCTCCTTGTTCATAGGTATTTGAAAAAGGATTCTTGATTTCCCTTTGCCCTATCTAATTCACAAACTTGATGTCCGTTCCACCTCACTCATAAACCTTAAGGACCCTTTCACCTTGCTAAATTTTACTTGCACTACACTCTAATTCATTATTGAGAAACCTTTGACTTTTATTTGACTCCATAGCCCAATGGCTTTGACATACTCTCACTCCTCCTATTACACTTGACCATCTTACCCATCTAAACAATCAAAACCCCTACACTAAACAACTAGCCTAAAATCAAAACCCTAGAAAAAAAAGAACACATCCTTTGCACCCAATAGAGAGATCCCTCTTTGAGTCCAGGAAGGCTAGGTCCCAAGACTCCAAAGATCAGTTCCATGTTACCATGTCATTTGGTCTACCAATCTACCAAATCACGGGACACTAACATTCTGGCAATCATGGTGGGACCTTCTAAGTATATAAGAAGCTTATACCTCCTTAGAAACTTCTGAAGCCCTTGTCAAATTATATCTTGTGATTTGTAACCACCTCATCAATACCACTAACACAGTGGTGATCATGATGGAAACTATGAGTCTTTGAAAAACTAAGTAACCCTTAGGACTTCATATACCCTTATCAAATCACTGAGAACTCACACTATCAGCCAAAGAGTAGACTCTATTTGTTTCACCATCCTAGAAAAATGATGACTCGTCTATAGGACACTCACACAAACCTTAGGAAACTCAAAAAACCCCAAAACACCTTTAAATTGGTTTTTGTCAATGTTGGTGGTGGACCATAGACATATGTCTTAAAAACAACTAAAAAACATCCACCTGGTGACTCCACTAGCCTCCAGTAGGCCTATTACTCCACTAGTTCTTATAAACTCCCCTGGGAATGCATTGAGCAATCCCAATCATGTTGATGGTGGACAGAAAAGTTCAAAACATCCACCTGGCGACTCCACAACCCTAAATAGACCTGGAGACTCCACTGGAGGAAGAATCTGAAACATGACTAGTCATCATAGAAAGAAAAAGCACACAGGCCTAGGTTGGATTCATAAAATTATTGTTTTTAAATATAACCATGTTCTGTCCTGCTTTAAGCCTGTTCAAGAATACATTGATGAGATCCACACTGATCATTGGAAATATCTCAAGCCTCAAAAAGTTGAACCTCAAATTGCAGACCTTGAGCAGACTTATACACTTGTGCCTACCCCAGATACGCCTGTGGAATATCTAGTGAAACATCAGCCTCATACTACCTTTCCTACTCTTGCTGAAAACTCAAACAGTCATCAGTCTCTTTTTGCACTACCTATATCCACCAAGGTCCAAGAAAGATACAAGACTCTAGTTTTGCCTCTTATCCTCCAGGCCCTCCCTGCAAATATAGAAAATAAACTACCCAGATTTGATGGAGAAAACTAAAAAGTCACCACTAAAGAACACATTGAAAATCTTGAGGGTTTACTTGACCTATTTTAAATAGAAGAAGATGATGTGCATATTAGAATGTTTGCCTTATCATTACAAGGAAAAATTAAGAGTTGGTTTAAGGACCTTCCACCTGCAAGCATTAGCAACTTTCAATGATTCACTCAAGTTTTCTTAGATTGGTGGGCAGTCATGGGAAATTCTCTTCTTATCATAAAGGACTACAACCATTTGAAAAGACATCCAGGGGAGACAATACACCAATTTTCATCCAGGTTCAATAAAGTATACCATGCAATACCTGCTAAGATAAAGCCACCCTTAGGGTGGGATCTCTTGCACTACTCAAATGATTTTGACCCATAAATGGCTTTCCAAATAAGAGAAAAAGACCCTTAAAACCTAGAAGAAATGCAACATATAGAAATTATTGTGGAATTCAACATACTAGAAAGAGAGGCAAAGTTAGAAGCAATAAAGAAAGACAAAGTAGCTCAAGAGAAACTGATATATTCAGAAGTAAAGCTAGAGATGTTGACAGATACAATCAACAAAATGATGCATATACTTGATAGGAAAGAGGAAGAGTACAAGGTTGAGGTTGGTGCTGCTTATTAAAAATAGCCTATACCTTTTTCTCAAGAAGAACAAACTCTGTCATTACTGGACAAGAATAACAATCAAGATTGTTTCGGGGAATATCACCCTAGAGGTTCGTTGGGTTACAACCTCCACAGAGCAGGGGCATGCTACTTAAGAAGGACTCACACAACCATGCACGTTCAGAAAAACTAAATAGAGTAGAATGAGAAAGTTACCCGTAGGTCCTACGGTTGAAGTAGATCTAGCGGGGTCCAAACCCCCAGCAACCGTCCTTCCTTCTTAACCTGAAAGACAAGAAGAAACAAGCATGAAGAACTGGTTGTACAGCATATATCTACTCTAAATGTTAGTGAAATCCATATAAAACATTAAATAGATCATAATGAATGCTTAAATAACAATTTTCTCATACATATAAGCATACACTAACACGTATATTTCGGGAACAACATGGTACTTCTGTATTATAAATAGCATGTACAAAAGTAATGAATGGAGAGATCACCTGATCCTTCCACGGCCTTCGATCAGACCGTCGTCTAGATCCGTCCAGCCCTTGCCTCGCTAAGACTCCTTCCAAACTAGTGCATACGAGATGACATATAGGGAGATGAGCATCTCAAGGAAACAAGGGTTTCCTATAATGAACTGGGAAAGTGCAGGAGGCACGGGGAATCAGACTTGGATAGGGAATACCAACAGAGTATAATATCAATAATTCTCTCCCTCTTAGGCCATGGACATGAGGGGCTTTTATACTCCCTCCAAGTAGTTTCAACAGTTGGAAACAGTTGGCCACGTGCTGGGGTGGTTGAACTACCTGAGTAACCATCAACCCAGCGCGAAATTAGGGATTTTTAATATATTTTTTAATCATTTTAATGGCATACGCGAAAAAGTGCAGCTGGACTCGCGTATACACGCGGAAAAGTACGGGCATAGTTGCGTATGGGGAATTTTACACTGTTTTAAGTGAATTTGTCCAAGTCTGTAGGAATGGGTGCCCAAAAGCCATAAAGCAATCATGAATCATATGAAGGTGAGAAATGATGCTATAACAAAGATATGCATATTGAGCAAGATTGCACAGAAGAAGATGTTGAAAGTTGTCAAGTAAGTACTAGATACCTTCCTATATCTTGTGCTTCACTACTAAGAGAGCACTACAGGAAAATTGCAAATGGAAACAAAGGGGAATGCTCTAAAGGATCAATCAGGGACAAGATAGATGATGCAAACCCTTTTTCATATCCAGAGGTCTTTCCCTTAAGCCATTTTGAAATCACAAAATCTAAAATAAAGAAGGAGTCAAAACCTTTAGGGTCTCTACCTTTATGCTTTGATTCATTTCATATTATAAAAATAAATTGGAACCCTGAGGATCTATCAGAGGGAATTCATGAATTTCATGCCCAAGTTGACTATCACAAAAATCAAGAAGAGTTGGTTGAGGATGAAATCAATCAAGAAATGAAAGAGAACCTAC
This sequence comes from Pinus albicaulis, assembly GCA_034641835.2. NCBI lineage: Eukaryota > Viridiplantae > Streptophyta > Pinopsida > Pinales > Pinaceae > Pinus > Pinus albicaulis. Next base: position 1,442,121,345 of record CM076570.1, on the reverse strand, counting down.
AGGACCTCTTTAAAGTAACAGATGATGATTCATCATCTCTCCTAGGTGAGGTTCAAGAAGACATTCAGCCTCAAAATCAACCTCCACAAGAGAAAGAAGACTGTTGTAGTCATATCCAAAGAAAGAGAAAAATGCCTCCTTTTTTAACTAAAGAGGAGATATATCAGCTAATAAACATGCAGCCAGCCTCTAATCTTTCATATGAATAGAAAATTTCTATTTATTTTCCTCCTAATCCTAGTTATCACATAGCAAAAAATGGATTTATAGATCAGTTCAAAGAGAAACAATCTTATAGTCCAATATGTGCGGTTGGTAACATTAATTATATTGATGATTCTCCAAGGTTGGATCAATATGTTGATAATGATGACGTTATCCAAAAATAAGCTACCTTTGCAGATCATTCAGCACTTGGTTTTCGGGAGGAAGCTCAATTTCATCAACTTGAGAAAGGTAATCAACCAATGCATAATAGCTATGACAATGATGAGGAAAACTTAGAAAATTTGGAAGCAAATGAAGGCTTGAAAATTGATGATCACAAGAAAGTTGCTACACTTCTTTCTCAAGAATATTTGTTGCCAAGGAGTGCTCCTGCTCATCAACATGGTGGTTTTCACACAGAACTCAGTCCACTCTATTAAAACCCATCAGGTTTTCTAAAGGATAACATTGCAATCTATGAGGAGTCTACTAATTCAGATGATCATGAGGAAGAGGTAGATTTTCTTTCCCAAAGGAGTCCCAAGTTCAACCAAGTGGAGGAAGAAGCAGTCCTAGATCAAGCTTATTTACCAAATCTTCACATGCAAGCATTGTTTCAAGATCCCTTCTCTGATTTGTTAAAAATATTTGAAGAGGGAGTAAATCATGTCAAGAGCATTTTGATGCACAATCTCAAGAACATTTTAGGTACTACTGTTCAAACACAAGTAAGGTGTGAGTGGCCTTTTGATTTTATCAAAACCATCAAAGAGTTAAACCAAGATCCCTCATGGAATCATTTGCTTGACTGGTTTTATTGGAAAAGAGAGTTCACCAGCTAAATGTCTATCATGTATAGTTTAGATTAGGATAGATAGGGATGAAAATAAGCTCAGCCTTGAGCATATTTTAAATTTAGATTGTTTTTAAAAAGAGAAAAAAATACAAAAACAAGAAAAAAATGAAAAGAGGGCAGAATTGAAAATAGGTGAAGGCCCATACCCAAAAAATAGAACTACTGAAAGTGTGTAAGCCTAAATACCACTACTAGTGCATAAAAAAATCTTGTTTCAGCCATCTAGCCTAATCATGGCTGAGACATGTTTTAAATTTATTGTTGATAAGTTAGTGAAAGATAAGTTGATCAAAATATTCAAGTTTGACTTGTCAAAAGATAGATTAGGGAGAAAGATACTGGTTCCACATGCTTAAAACAGAACCAAAGAGAAAAATAGGGATGAATAGCAAACAATGTATCCTATTCCTAATTTTTCTAGTCCTATTTTGTACAAAAATAACATTTGTGTGCAACTTGTTTTTATGCCACAAACCCATGGTAAGTCAGATTGTCTAAACCTAATTTAGCCATGCTTTCAATTTCATGTTTATAGCTTAGTGAATGAATCCTGTCAAATAGCTTAATCTTGACAGTTGAGTAGTATAGGTAAAGAATAAAAAGATTTCATTAGTATAATCTGAACTCTTGGAAGGAACAAGTGTAGAAGTAGATAGTTTGTTTTTCTTTCAAAAATAAAAAGATGTCAAGGTTGCTAGTCCAAATGCACCTAAGGAATAAAAAAAGTTAGGCAAGTAGGTTGGGTAGGTAGAGATGAAGTTGAACTAATCATGTCTTTCAGATTGTTGCGATCATAGATTCAAGAAAACATCAGCAAATGAAAAGAGGTAAAAATCTGCCCAATGGATGAGGCACTGGTCTCCATAAAGCCAGGGATCTGAAGTTCTGTACACCTCCTGAAAGGGAGCTGCCCTCCCAAAGTGAAGCCATTGTTCGTCATTAGTAATTTTTTCCTTTGTTGATGACTAAATGATTATCCCATGATTTCTAGAAACAAAGTTCATGAACATTGTGAGTTCTAGAAATTTCACTGCCTTCATTATCCTTAAGAAAATGTTTCACTATTTCATCATTCCATCATGACCAGCTATGCTTACAAGTCCCAAAAAACCCATTAGGGTCTCATGTCACTCAGTTTGTATTTTTTGTGTCACCTTTGGCCTCAGCCCTCTATTTTGTTTTTCCTAACTCCTCCATTGCCCATCTAGGGCTTTTAAGGGAATTTTTCTTGGTTTCATGACCTCCATGCCTTAACATCAACAAGGCTTGTATCTTGATGCTCTTACACCTCCTCCTATCCTCAATATACCTTCATAAACACTCCCCATCACTCCTATCCCCCGAACTCATCATTTTTCTACAAAACCTAGCCTATTGCTACAATTTGACACTTTCCAAGACTAGGCCTGTGTTTTTCCCTTTTGGACCCTTTCCCCTCACTCAATTCTTGAAATTACACTTTCCCCTACTCTCTAAAATCTATCCCTATCCCCAAAAATTTCCCCAAGAATTTAGACAACCCTTAACCCCTTCATTCCCCTCCCTCTACAAGGCAGTCCTAAATCCCCTACACCAAACCTTAATTTCCTCTTCCAACTAAGCTAGGGTTTGATATGAAAAAGAGGCACAAGATAAAAGGATTCATTTGATAGATCATGTCAGCAAGCATAAGTCCATACCAACTCATAAACATCATGCCTCCATCATTTTCCAAGAATTCATTCTAAGAGACAAACCATGTGTCACACCTAGGGCCAGTTTTTCTTCAAACTATTTTTCTGACAAAACAGAGAGGATTTTGACAAACGTGAGAGATGTTTTTTTCCAATATAGGCCCAAGAAGAAAAAAATCCTTCAGTTTTTACACAGGTATCATGGTTTGGGGGAAATATCAAAAATACAATTGTCCCAGGAGAATTTCTGCATTGCTGGAGTGACCTTGGAAAAATAAGGTTTTCTCACAGCTAAAGTGTCCAAATGACTTACATGATGAGTCAAAAGACAACTATACTTGAATAGATTTCTAAAGAGCTATCATGAGCTAAATTTGGAGTTAAGGAAGGCCGCAAAACGTTGTTTGAACCAGCACTCAGCATTTCTGCACCATCATTCATCACTTTTTGAACAGTGTTGGGAAAATCCGTTTTTGGATAGTTAAATGGACACCAAATGTAAAACCAAAATAATTTTTGGAAAGTAGACTCCACAATATTTCCAACGAGCTATCACGGAGCTCATTACGACACTAGGAAGGCCTCCAAATGCCTTCTGCAAATCGCTGCTGCACACATTTGGAAAATAACTCTTGGATGAAGGTCATTTTTGGCAAAATTTCTGGGCGCTACGCACAGAGAAGGCAGGTGCAGTGTTAAATAACACTGCACTGCACACAGATAGACTAGCACTGTGCACAGACAGTGGCACTATGCACAGAGGAGATTTGGTCAAATTTGCTCAAAAATTGCCAAAACTAAATTTTTCTCCTCCTCAAAGTTGCCCCAAGTTCCTGCATGAGTGAAGCATGGTTAGTGGTCATTTTCTTGCCCTCCCATTGATCTTTTTATATGCATATTAAAAATATAAATTCAAAAAACCTAAATTGACTAAAACCCTAATCTTCATGGCCAACTATCATTTAACCCTCTAGGGCAAGGAATTACCAAGTGAAGAGTGATCATTAGCATAAAGACACTCAAATCAAGCTAAGCCTCCTTATAAACTCTGAAATCATTCCTAGACCTAATTCATTTTTCCCTCATTTGCTAAAATTTTCCCTCCCAACACTCATTTGTCCTACCTAGACCTAAAGGCTCTCACCAATTTGCTCTAGATCAGCCACTATGTCTAGAGGAGAGATCAGTACCAGCAGTGATGAAGGCCAAATTTCTATCAAGCCAAAGCACTTGGAGGAAGACAATGATGGTAGTGATACCAATGAATCACTCCCGAGTACAAAAAAGGTATTGCTGATGAGCAAGATGAAGACACAGAGGATAATGAAGGAAATAATGAAGATGACAGTCAGCAAGAAAGTGCATAAGACAACCAAGAGAAGAATGTACATGAGCATGACAGTGAGCCTAGTCTTAGTGCAAACACTAAAAATACAAATGAAGATGATGAATATGAAGACACAGAGGGAGATGATGAGGAAATAGAAGATCAAGGACAAGGAAATGATGATGCTGAAATAGATTTTGAAGAAGCAGGCAGTGACCAAGGCAATGGCACTGATAAGATAGTCATTGATGAGTAAGGCAACCAAGGAAATAGTCATCACAGTCATGACTGTCATGACACTAATCAGCCTCTAAATGACAAAGAAAATCAAAGTGACAGTGCAGGGCAGAGTAAATATGAGGCAAGTGAAGAAGGTAATGATCAATTTGAAGACCAAAGTGACAACATGGAAAAAATTAGGAAGACGATGATGATGATAATGATAAAGATCAACAAAGCAGTGACCCAATGAGGCATGAGGTGACTCATGGAAGCCATGACGATAATGAAAAGGCTTGTGACAATACCAAATGTAAAGGCACCTACAAAACCACCATCACACCTCCTCATTGAAATTTAAGCACTTAAATAAGGTAAATACCAAGAAAAACTTAGATATATGGCTCAAGATTTTCCACAGGCTTCTCAAAACCCGTGAAGAAATTGTCCACCAAATTTGAGGGAATTCTGAGAAAATTTTGTCTTTTTGAAATTTTAAGGCCTCTGTGTGCAGCACCATAGGCACTACGCACAAATTTCGTGCATTCTTAGCTTGCAAAATTTGCATTTTTTTATTCCCATCATCACCAGGAGTCTACTCACCAAATTTCAGATCATTTGGAGCATTTTTGACCCACCAAAAGGTCAAAAAACATCGACATTTCGACCTTTCTGCCTCATTTTCAGACAAGGTACTGCGCACAGAGCAGTGTTGAGAGAATTGGTTTTTGAATAGTAAAATGGCACCCATTCAGGACCACTCAAGCATTTCTGGAAATTAGACTCATCAGGATTTCCAACGAGCCATCACAGAGCCAAATATGGTATCGGGAAGGGGTCAAAAACTCAGCCACAAGAGACCTTATTTTCAGCTGAAATGGTGCTGCGCAGAGAGACTGCCTAGTGTGTTTTGGACCAAAAGTCAACAAAACACACTCATTTATTGCAAATAGATATTTTTGAGTTTTTTTAGGCTAATTACTCTATAATTAGGTGCAAATAGTTATTTTGGGATTTATTTCTTAGGATTTTATGTGCCTTGGGCCTTGCATGGTCTCTTGGCCATAAATGACATTTATGGTTGAATTTGACATTTTCCTACCATATTTGGGGTTTTAGTCCTCCTTTTCTCCATAAATAGAGCATGAGGCCCCTATGTATTTGGTTGGATTTTGATGAGCTTTGAGAGCAATATACATGGTTTCATGAGCTTGGAGAAGAAATTGGAGTTGTGGAGTTGATGAATGGCTTGTTTGGCTTGATGATGGAAAAGCTTGTTTGCAGGATTCCTTAGCCTGGAAAATGGCGATGTCTTCTTAATTTGTCTATTGTTTTCCTTGTTTTCATTATGTTTTGTTTCTATTAGCTGCTATAAATCAGAAAAGTATCGGTTGAGACATGCTCTTTAAGGCACCTCAATCCTCCTGTTTGTTATAGCCTTGATGTTTTCTTCTATTTGATTTGCTTAAGGAATTCGTAATTGCTCCTTACGTTCACTAAAACTTGTTTTTGTTTCATGAATTATTAGTATGTTAGTTTACAAATATGATTCACGGTATGCCCTGCTTGTTTGAAGCTTTCAAAACCCTATCTTGAAGCCTTTCTTTGAAATATTGTCTATTAGGTTAAGTCAAAGAGGTTTCGTTCGATCTTTCCCTTTTTCCATGCTTATCAACTTGTTTCAGAGTTCTTATGGCTTTGTTTATGATGTTTAGGAGTTACCTCTTCATAAATTTAGTTATTGTGCTATCTTGTGTGTTTTCCCCAAATTCTGAAGGTGAATTTCTAAAGTTAGGAGTCCTAATGGTTCTATGTTTCACTGAAATGTTTATCTTGAATGTTTATTGGTTTAATATATTATCATAGAGTAAATGGTTTTCCCTAGATCATGCTTAGTATCTTGTGTTGATCATATTCAAGACCTCCTTGTTCTTAGGTATTTGACAAAGGACTCTTGATTTCCTTTTGCCCTATCTATTTCACAAACTTGATGTCTATTCCACCTCACTCATAAACCTTGAGGATCCTTTCACCTTGCTAAATTGGCCTTGCATTGCACTCTGATTCATTATTGAGACACCTTTGACGTTTATTTGACTCCATAGCCCAATGGCTTTGACATACTCTCACTCCTCCTATTACACTTGACCATCTTACCCATCCAAACAATAAAAAACCCTACACTTAAAAACTAGCCTAAAATCAAAACCTTAGAGCAAAAAGAACACATCCTTTGCACCCAATAGAGAGAGCTCTCTCTGAGTCTAGGAAGGCTAGGTCTTAGGACTCCAAAGACTGGTTCCATGTTACCCTATCATTTGGTCTACCAATTTGCCAAATCACAGGACACTAACATTTTATCTATCAATCAATTAGATAAATTTCCAAGCATAGAACTCATCCATTTACAGATCATACATTCCTACTTAACAGATTTGCATTTAATTCAGAAACCAATAGTCAACCATAAATCTAAATAATTTCATCTAATGTCATAAACACATAAGTATGTAAGAGTAGAATACATATCTGTATCTAGAATCCTTTCTAGAAGATCTCTCCGCCCAACCTTGAGACTGGCTATGACATCCAGTCTCTCCCCTGAGCTCTTCTTCTCCAAACTAGAGTAAAAAACCAGTCTGAGCATCAAGACCCCAAGTCCAGCTCAAATATTCACCCTTTAAGGGTTATATTTAGAAATCTCCACTGGTTTATTGCACCCAGCTCAGGATTTTCTAGGGTTAGATTTAGAAATCTCCACTATTTTATTGCACCCAGCTCAAGAGTTTCCCTTAGCAGTGTCTTGCCCAACCTTCATTGGATTTCCTTGTTCTTCTTCTCTCTCCTCTTTATTCTACATCCACCCTCCTCCTCGTTTCCCCCTCCCATTTTCCCCAAGCTGAGAGTATTTATCTCTAGGGGGTGGGAATAACTGTCTCTACTTGTGTGGTAAGTGAAACTTTCACTCAATGTGTTTTCTAGTAAATTTCCTAGCTAGCCATAACTAATTTTAAAAGAAATAAAATCAAAATAACTTTAAATATTAAATTTCTACAGTTTGCTCAATTACTATAGTAAAAGTAAATTAACTATTTAATTTTCACCAGGGGTGTTACACTATCATAATTCAATTGTCAAACCAATAGTGAGGACATCCATCAGTGGCTATCCACGACTGCATGATAACTCATCACCTATCCACGACTGCATGATAACTCATCACCGTTATTTAAGGAAAACCACACCACTTGGAATTACCTGCTGGTGATCCTTAAGGGGATAGGCTTTCACTCCTCTCATATGCCTCTGGGTCTTGGGTTGTTAACCTATTTCCTTACATCCTAAAAAAACGAGCTCTTATCTAAAAAAAATAGCTTAAACGCATACTCTAAACCCAACATCTTAAAATCAAAATTCTTGTCTTTCAAAACTAATTAAATATTTATTTATATATAAAAAAATAAAGAAAAAAAAACTAACTAAAAATATAGCTACAAAACATACACCAACCATATAACAATATAACTCTGGTAATAAACTATTCAAAACCTTATGACACTATCACATCATTAGGTATGAAGGTGGCATGGTAAAACAACGGAAAAATACTTATCTCAATGACAATGCATTTATGTCCAAGTTAAAACCCTGCACAAAACCCTTTTCATTTGTTTTTTTAATCATGATAATTAAGTATAAATGCATTTATGTTTAAGTTAAAACCCTCTCCAAAACCCTTTTCATTTTTTTTTAATCATGATAATTAGGTATAAATCATAGGTTAAATATTTTATTATGTCTAAGAAAATGAAATTTTGATATTTCAAATATTTTATTATTTTGTAAATGAAATTTGGAATGTTATTCTCCTCTATACTTCATTTTTTAGTTTAAAAATAAATAAATTTTAAATTAAAAAAAAAAAAACATTATTAATCTTTTTTAAACTATTGACCTTTTACTTTTTACCAATTCTCCTCTTAAATATTTAAATATCTTCCAATATTACAAAACATATTTCATTTCCCATCCTAAAAACGCAAGCATAAATAAATACAAACACATCTATTAAACTATATATATATATATATATATATATATATATATATATATATATATATATATATATATATATATATATAACCCTTCTTGAAGTTTAGGGTTGTCACATACATATATATGACCCTTCTTGAAGTTTAGAGTTGTCCTTTTGGATTAGTTAACTTAGACAAAAGTTGTTTACATTGATTGGGTACATTCTTCGCATTTTGGTAACATGTCATCATATGTTATTGAAAGACCCTTGAATCTGCTCATGCAGTTGAGTGTTTAGTCGCTTAAAGACATGTCATCATCTATGTTATTTACTAATTGAAAGACTTTATCAATTAAAAGACTTTAATCAGGGATTTAATAATTGATATCTAATTCGACATATCTCTTCAATCTATTCGTTGAAATTATCTTTTCCATATTTAATTCCAAACATTAAGATGTGTTTTTAACGACTTCTTTCCCTTTAGGTGTCTCACTTGTCTTTGAAAGGTTTTCAAATCTTTAATAATGCCCTTTTAGAAGTTTGAAAAGGAACATATTTTTTTAGTTTTTATTTTAAAAATGGTTATAATAAATTAAATTATATGAATATTATTGTAAATTATTTGAAAGAGATGTTATAATAAATTAAGATATATAGTAACAATATAGTAGCAGTATTTGTGATTTAGCTTAAATATAATTTAATTAAACTAAAAAACAATAAATACATAAAATTTTATCAAAAATAAAACAAGTAATAAAACATTATAGTTTTAAATGTCATTACCAAAAATTAAGGAATATGTTTAAGTAATATTTTATATATATATATGTTTATGGGCCCTTATTTTATATATATGTGAGCGTTTACTTTTTATTTTTTATTAATATATATAATATTTTATAATTAAATTTATTATTGGTATAATAATAAGTCATCTTACATTAAAAATATGGAGAAAAAATATAATTTATGAAAATAGAAATAATATAAAGAAAAAAAGAAAAAATCAAAATTAAAAGGTTAAATAAAAATAAAATAAAAGTAAAAATAAAAAATTATTAACTAATAGAAATGGAAGTTATTAAACAATCTATAATAATACCTCAACCAATCATCTTACAAATAAATGAATTTAAATAGTAAGAAAAATATTAAAAATTAAATTCCAAATGTTAAACTATGGATAAGTGGCAGAAATTTTTAGTCAAAAGCAAAGTAATAAACACTCAAAGGAAAATTGAATGCCTAATACCATGCATGTCGCATGTATAATAAATAATATAAATGTCATAATAAATAAATTATTGTAAATAATATTATAATAAACAAGGGCTACATAGTAGCTTAGCTTAAATATAGCTTAACTAAACTAAAAAACAGTAAAGACTAAAATTTTATCACAAAAATAAATCAACTATTAAAATATTGTATCATTGAATGCATCTCCAAAAATTAAAAAAAATATGATTAATTAATATTGTTTATATTAACATATATACACTTTAATATATATATGTGTGTGTGTTTTTTTAACATAATAATAAGTCAAATTAAAAATGTGGAAAAAAATACAAATCAGAAAGTTAAAAAAAAAGAGGAAAGAAAACTAAAAAATAGTAATTAATAAAAAAGGAAGTTACTAAACAACCCATAATAAAACCTCAACCAATAATTTTACAAATAAATATCTTTATATAATAATAAAAAATAACAAAAATTGAATTTCTAATGTTAAATTATGAATAAATGACAAATATTCAAATATTTTTGGTCAAAGACAAACTAATACACAATTAAATGTAAAACTGAATGCCTAGTACCATGCATATATATATATATATATATATATATATAATGATGGTGATGATGGTGGTTACCATCTGTTAAGACTAATGCAGTCTATCGGGCCTTAAGAAAGGAGAAAGAACCTAAGTTTGATTCTTCAAAATTATGTTTCTATAGTCAAAGAGAAGGGAAATAAGTGCTCCAAGATCGCTATAGGTGGGTTGGCTTTATATGTCAAGAAGACTGGAAGTGTGGCAGATGGTAGGGAATTGAGAGTGAATGTGAGTAAGAGTAGGGTAGTGTAAAAGGAAGTATTTCCCATCTTCTACCTGCTTAAAATTGCAAATCTGACAGATTCTATCATTCCAAGGGGTCTTGGGAATAGACCACCACCTGGTCTCACTTTGAAGCTCATGGGAATTATTTTTTATCTTAGTGATGTTCATTTTTCTTATTGCTGGACAACATAGCGAGATAATTCTGATTATCAAGGGTGGATATGATCACTTCCTTATCTTAGCTTCCTTTAACCCTCCAGCTGATCCTCCCACAATTTGTTCTTAAACTTGGAGTTAATAGTATTTTTTATATTACCTTTATATATATATATATATATATATATATATATATATATATATATAACAAAATTGGAAAAAATCGAGCTTTTATTTTTTTAAATGTTGTAATAAATAAATTATATAAATGTGATTATAAATTATTATAAAAATTTTTATAATATGATAAATAAATAATATAAATGTTATAATAAATAAATTGTATATATTATAATCCGTTATTTTAAATACTATCATAATAAATAATAATTAAAAAATTAAAAAAGCATGATAAATAAATCGTATAAATAATAAAACATATATAATATTAAATAATTGTATCACAACCAAGACTAAGAATATCATATTACATAATCATATCATGAGAAGGAATCAAATTACATTTATGCTACTATTATTGGAGAGATTCCTTTCCGATGGAGTACAAGAAGGATGTCAAATCCATTTTGGAGACATTAAAAGTGTTGGGTGCGGAGCTTGATTTTCATCCTGATTTAGAGGTATTTGTTTCAGCCGAATGTATACCCCGGGAAGACTATACACCCCTCCACACGGGGGTATGGGGGGGCCTTGTAAAATATTTTAATTTCATAGTCAATCTGGTCCGTTCATTAGGCGGATGATCTAACGGTAGAAGTTATGTTTAATGTAGGGTTTTTTTCCCTAAAAGGAAACCCCTCGTTTTGTATGAGGGTATTGTATTGTGGTTGTGTATTGTATGTGTATTATGAGCGAGAAACTAAAAGGGGGATTGAGAGAGAGAGTAGAGGATATTGCAACGAATCTGCGATAGGTTGTGTCTCTTCATCTTGATGGATAATAGAAAGGAAGGATTGGTTGTTCGAGGTGGATGTAGCCCAAATTGGGTGAACCACGTATATCTGTGTCTCTTTTTTTTTATATATATTTTGTGATTGTGTTTCCGCATATTTTATGTGTTCCGTTTCTGTGTAATATATACTTTTCTAACAACTGATATTAGAGCCGAAGGTCTATTTGGCTGATAAACTCGTAGGAAAGAAGAGTTCCTAGTTTGAGTGGGAGCAATGGTGGAAGATGGTAGGTTTAGGGTTGTGAAATTTAATGGCCAAAAATACCCGATGTGGAAGATGCAGAATGTGAGATTCTCGATAGAAAGGCAGTTGGAAAAATATGGTTGTGCCTCGCGGCGTCGGTAGCCTTCAATATTTCGAAGGAAACAACAACATAGGATTTAATTAAGACATTTGCGAAACTATATGAAAAACCCTCCGCCTCAAATAAGGTATTTCTTATGAAACATTTATTTAATATGAATATGTTACATGGTGGATCTGTTGCTCACCATTTAAATGAATTTAATATGGTTACCAGTCACTTAAGTTCTGTAGGGGTAAAATTTGATGATGAAGTTAGGGCTCTATTATTTCTCTGCTCATTGACAAAAAGTTGGAATGGTTTAGTTATGGCCATTAGTAACTCTGTCTCTGGATCTAGAACTTTAAAGTTTTATGATGTTGTCGGCGGTATCCTTAGCGACGAAATGCGACAGAAAAGATCTGATGATACATTGGGTAATACTTTGAGTGCAGAAACCAGGGGAAAAAAATGGAAAGAAGAAAGAGCTCAACATATCACAGTAAATCAAGGAAAGGCATATCCAAGTCCAAATCAGGGATAGTGTGTTGGAAATGTAGAACGAAAGGACACATGAAGAAAGAATTTAAATCTCAGAAGGGAAAAGAAGGAGACACACAACAAGAAAACAACCCTGAAGAAAATGTAAAAGGTGATGTGTTACAATATGCTTTGATTATTTCTTTAGAAAATTTTCCTAATTCATGGGTGGTAGATTTATGGGCCTCATTCCATGCCATACCTTATAAAAAATATTTTCATGACTGTGTTCAAGGATATTTTGGACAGGTTCATCTGGGTGATGATCAACCCTGTAAAATCGTTAGAATGGGTAAAGTTCTTGTAAAACAGAAGAATGGAAACAAATGGTTATTAAAGGAGGTAATGCATGTTCTAGATCTGAAGAAAAATATGATTTGAACAGGGCAGTTAGGCGATGAAGGTTGTGTGACAACTTTCACAGATAAAACCTGGAAGGTCACTAAAGGAGCCTTGGTAACAACAAAAGGAGAAAATGTTGGTACATTGTATTTATGCAATGGTATTTATAACTCTGTTAATGCTTTAACTTCCAAAGGAGCACATGTAGCATTATGGCATCATAGGCTCGCACACATGAGTGAGAAGGGGATGAAGATTATTCACTCAATAAATTTTTTGCTAGGTTTGAAGAATATTGATTTGGATTTCTATGAGAATTGTATTTATGGAAAACAGAAGAGAGTCAGATTTCTTAGAGTTGGGAAATAAAAGAAGAGAGAAAAATTAGAGCTTGTGCATACAGATGTATGGGGGCCTACTTAGGTATCATCTCTCGGTGGCTCTCATTATTATGTTACTTTTATTGATGATGCAACTAGAAAACTTGGATTTATTGTAATCAGAATAAATCTGATGTATTTTATACTTTCAAGAAATGGAAAGCTTTGGTTGAGACTGAGATAGGAAAGAAGTTGAAGTGTATGAGATCAGACAATGGAGGTGAATATTGCAGCAAAGAGTTTGACAGGTACTATTCAGAGCATCGAATTCGCAGAAAGAAGACAGTTCCAAGAACACCACAAGAAAATGGTGTGCCAGAAAGGATGAAAAGAACAATCATGGAGCGTGTAAGGTGCATGAGATTGCATGCAAGATTTCCTTTACAATTTTGGGCAGATGTTGTAGATATTGTTGTATCAAATAAACATAGGGCCTTCAAGTTCCTTGGATGGTGGTATTCCAGAGGAGGCATGGATAGGTAAAAAAGTAAACTACTCCTTTTTAAAGCCTTTTGGTGGTGAGGCCTTTGTCCATATTAATAAAGAAAATAGAATAAATATTGAGGCAAAATCAAAGAAATGTACCTTTATTGGATATGGTGTTAATGATTTTGGTTATCGCTTATATGATTATGAAAATCACAAAACCATTAGGAGAAGAGATGTAATATTCAATGAAAAGGTCTTGTATAAGAATCAGATGCAGGAAAAGAAGCAGGAAAAAGAAAACAAAGAATACACGATTCTTGATGAGATCACAAAACAAGTAAAGGTGTCTGAAAATAATAATAATAAACAACCACCACAACAAAAACCACCACAACAACAACATGTACCTCAAACAACTAAAAGTGGTGTCAGAAGATCTACCAGGATAAGTAGAACCCCTAAAAAATACTCTCCTTCATTATATTATTTATTGTTGACTGATTCTAGTGAACCCGAATGTTATGGAGAAGAAATGCAGGTAGAAACCAGGAAGAAGTGGGAGCTAGGCATGAAAGAAGAGATGGACTCCTTAATACATAACTAGACTTGAGACTTAGTCAGGTTGTCTGAAGGTAAAACAACATTGTAGAATAAATGGGTTTACAGGCCGAAGGAAGAAGATGGAGGAAAACAAAGGTACATCGGATAGACTTGTGCTGAAGGGATTTTCATAGAAGAAAGGTATTGAATTTGATGAAATATTTTCTCCTGTTGTTAAGATGAATTCAATAAGAACTATTTTAAGTCTTGTAGCAGCGGAAGATTTGCATCTTGAACAGTTAGATGTAAAGATGACATTTCTCCATGGAGGAATGGAGGAAGAGATCTATATGCAGCAACCAAAAGGATATGAGGTCAAAGGGAAGGAAAAATTAGTGTGTAGGTTAAATAAGAACTTGTATGGCTTAAATCAGGCTCCAAGGCAGTGGTATATAAAATTTTCTAGGTTTATGTATGAACAAAGTTATACTAGATGTCACTTTGATCATTGTGTTTATCGGAAAAAGAAAAATAATGGCAGCTATATTATATTGTTATTGTATGCAGATGATATGCTTGTTGCAGGGTCTAACATGTAGGAAATAAATGTGCTCAAAATAAAATTGGAAAATTCAATTGTAATGAAGGATTTGGGAAGTGCAAAAAAAATCCTTGGTATGAGAATAACTAGAGACAGGAAAAATCGCAAATTAACATTGTCTCAGAATGAGTACATACAAAAGGTGTTGGAAAGATTTAATATGCAATGCAAAACTAGTTAGTACACCTTTGGCTATCCATTTCAAACTTAGTAAGGAGATGTGCCCCAAGACCTAGGAATAAATGGATTAAATTTCTAAAGTTTGTAGGAATTTACAGGGTAAGTTCCTTAGATCAAGAACCAAAGGTCACTGCTCACAAACAGATCACAAATCAATACACCAGTATAATCACGTGGTTAAAACCCTCAAAGATGGAAACAGTCCACGGCCTGAGCCAATGCAACCACTTCAGGCAATTTATTAATATAAAAAGAAAAGTTACATATGTTTCTCTCATAAACGGTTACCGGAAAAATGACCCTCCATTCTCTTTAAATAGAGATCATGGACCAATTGGGTGTTAAGCCATGGAACAAGTGTCGTTAATACCGAGGTGAGAGATAACTGTCGGATCACTACAAATCGTGAACATCGGATTATAAGTTACAAATGTACATGGTAAAGAAACACACTTTACCTAACTTTACACTAGACTAAGATATTCTTAACTATTTCCTATGTGTTGGAATGTCCTAACATCCCCCCTTAAGAACAACTTGGGATAGTATTGAAGGATTTACAAAGGTGACACAAAAGGAGCCTATTTCGTATGTGTCAAAATATCCTAACATCCCCCCTTAAGAAAAAATTGGGATAGGATTGAAGGATTTACAAAAGTGACACAATAGGAGAAGGAAGGATGCATTAGAGCCTATCCCCCCTTAATGACAACTTTCCTGAACTCTAAGAATGGATCGAAGTTTGGTAAACTTCGCTTCTGTGAGAGCCTTCGTAAAGATATCGGCTACTTGATCATTGGTTGGACAGTACTACACTTCAAGAACACGATCATGAATGAGCTTTCTGATGAAGTGTATGTGGAGTTCAATGTGTTTCATATGCTGATGCTGAACTGGATCTTTACATAGTTGAATGGCACTTTGATTATCACACCAAAGTGTAGTTGGATGCTGCTAATGAAGACCAAATTTAGATAGAAACTGACGAAGCCACATGGCTTCCTTCCTGGCTTCAACTACACCATGATACTCTGCTTCTACTAAAGAAAGAGAGATGGCACTTTGTTTCTTACAAGACAAGTAATAGGTCTTGACCCAAGAGTGAATACATATCCTACAGTAGACTTTCGATAATCAGGGTCACCAGCCCAATCAGAATCAGTGAAACCAATCAACAATGGAGATGCTCTTGCACTGTAATGAATCCCAAACTGAACTGTACCTCGAATATATCGAAGTATTCTTTTAGCATCTTTCCAGTGACTTTCATGAGGTTGGTGCATAAACTAAGCAACAAGACCAACGACAAAGGAAAGGTCAGGACGAGTATGGGTTAGATACACTAGTACATTTGGGAGAAATTCCGACACTTGGTTCCGACACTTTTGACCAAATGTCGGAAATTTCCCAAAAAATTTTCAATCCCGCTCGAAACCATATCTATACTGACATTTAGAGAAAAGTGTCGCAATACCGACACTCAGACAAAGTGTCACAATACCGACACTCAGACAAAGTGTCGCAATTGCGACGTTTGGAGGAATACGTCGCAATTGCGACACTATGCCCCAAAGCGTCGCTATTGCGACGACTACCTCCAAACGTCACAATTGCGACACAATGTCTAAGTGTCACAATTGAGACGTTTGGAGGCAGTCGTCGCAATAGCAATGCTTTGGGGCATAGTGTCACAATTGCGACGTCTTCCTCCAAATGTGGTAAAAGACCAGAAAAATGGTCGGCTTACAGAGCAGCGCGAGGAGTAGTTCATCGAGGCACCTTTGCGATTGCGCATAATTTGGAGAGAAAATAGTAATAATGAGAGAGGCTCCTTTACTTGCATCTTTGATTTGTGAAGGTATGGATTGTCCAGCCTGCAATTCTATGTTGTCGAGAAAGACTCACAATCCTCTGGAAACAAGATTGTTGTGAAGATGCCTGGCGAAGAAACGGACATCGAGTTCATGACTATTGATGAACACATCGTAGTCTAGCGAAGAAGGCACCAAGGAGGGTATTCTCAGTGAATGAGGGATTGTGTGTGCGTTCTGCATAAGAAATTGAGAAATATTGAATAAGGCCCTGTTAAAAGAGCAAGTATAACCACGCTCTGTCTATTAAAGGATGGCGGAATTTTCCTAAAGCTTACTCCCCGCCTGTTTGAAGTAACAAACGTTGGTTTGTTAAGTGGATGAACGATGGCGTAGCTTGATCTGTATGGACAAGGAAGAAACCATAGTTAATTGGTGTTGAAACTTTAAAGCGGAACCTCGAAGCAGAGATGAAACGGAACCGCGATGCATAAACATTAAAGGTGGTATTCGGGAATGGGTTATGGTTTTCATGCAGGTCCACTAGTGGTAAGATGTATTGAAATAAAAAACGCGATACCACAAATAAAATGCCACGTGTCCCTAAGCGGATTTGCAAAACCGCGAGTTTCACGTTATTTCTGAGCATTAACGCTCGGTGAGAAAAAAAAACGTGAAATTGCTCAGTGATCATCCGATTAACGCTTGGGGAGCGATGCCATATGGATCGTTGGATCCGATTGACATTTAAGCAAGGTGTGTTTATATGAACGTGGGCCCGAGCATCTGTTTATATGTCGTGATTTTAATTCAAATCGAAAACATAAAGGTGGTAGGCCTATATCAATGCGTTTGCAGAGTTAGCGCCCATATGAAATATATGTGGGGCCGAGTAATATTATATAGGGTTCGGGGTTAATCACAATCGAGGCTTATGAAGTTGAATGGTATGATTAAATTTCAAGAAATGGTATATGCGTTAGGCCAATATATATATATATATATATATATATATATATATATATATATATATATATATATTTGCATAGTTGAAGGCGAAAGCTTGGTGAACCGTAAGTACAATGGTATAACATTTAGTCAACAAGAATCACACTGCACATTGCAGACTAATTTCTCTTCCGGAAGCCCGAGATTTCTTTGGCTTGTTATTCTTATAACTACATAGAAATAATTAATAGAGAGATTGAGGAAAAAAATCTAGCACTTGGTCTCCACTACTCAACATGATTTTGTGAGAAATAATACATAGATTGATTTCTCCTCGAGTGCCTTAAACTCAAGATCGGCTACCACGTACATAGAACCGGCATGTGAAGGAACCTGGAGTGCGAGTCCTTAATTGAAGAAAAAAAACTAGTACAGGAAGATGTGAGTCAAAGGAGAAGAGGCGGAGTACAATAAAAGAAAGCTCGACGGAACCTAGAAGATAAGAGGCGGAACCATGACCGCAGTGCACAGTAAAACCACCGTTTGGAAAATCGGCGATATCGTGCAAGTTTGGAGGTGGTAAGCAGAATTGGTGAAAAGGACGTGACATATGTCTCCGTGAGACACATGGTCGAGGGAAGAATTATAAAACCATTCTCATCGCAGATTAACCCTTAGGTGTGTTCGTTACGCGAGATTTCATTGTGTCCGTTGGATCCTCCAAACCGACGCGATGCTCCATCGACCGTCAGATTGAGAGGTAAATTATTGTGGAGCCAAGAATGGTTTATGTATGACCGTTGAGTTATAGACCAAATTTGAGATATGTTATGATATTTGACGATCGACGGAGATTATAATAAGGAGGACTGTATAATTATGTGAATGGCCGTGCGTTTGGTTGAAACCAAGTGATGGAGTTCAAATTGACAAGGTTGACATACATTAAACATCACAGTTGAAATATGAGAGGTTTGAGCAGTTGATACATTCGAATATCAATTCGAATATGTAAAATGAGTGAGCCCAAGGTTTTGGGGTTTAATTCCTAAGTGGCTTGTATTTATTGGGGTATATATTAATGAGAGTAGGCTATTCATTATATTTTGGGTGTGTAAAGAGCAGTTGAATGTTGATAGGTATGATGGGGATTAGACCATAGAACGTGGGGACTTATAGTATGGTTTAGAACCATCAAGTGAAGAAGTTCTACATGCGAGAAGGCATGGCATAGGCCTTGGGGGTATTATGATCCTTGGAGGAAACTCCCACAGCTAGAAGAGTTGATAGAGAAAATTGGATCGAGTACAAAGGTGTGGCAGGTGGGTTTTACCCTGCACCAATTGTTATGGTGCATATATGATATGTATTACAGTTTATCTTATAATTTTGTTGAAGTAGCATACAAAAATTTACATAGTGATATGAGAACCACTCTCTAGAGTATACATCGATTTTGTACACCTGGCTTTTCAGTTGCTTTTTAAGATATATCATTGGTGATGATCACATGATTATATAATGAACCATTAAGTTGAACTATGAAATTATTCCTCACAACACACACACACACACATTGATGAATTAATAATTTTTCTTATATAATTTTTTTAATCTATTTTGAAAAAAATAATAATATCTATATATATATATATATATATATATAATTATTTCTAAGAAGAACAAGAGAGAATTCCTTACCATATCTTCGTAAAACATATAATAGCAAGAAAATTAATCTATTGAAATTTCATTTCCAAACATATTCATGGAGTAAAATGAATATTAAAAGGAGATATTCATGGATTTACCTATAACATCACCTCATAATTAAGAATGTAAATGTACAATATTGATGATACATAGGTTAGGAGAAAATTAATCTATTGAAATTTCATTTCCAAACATATTCATGGAGTAAAATGAGGATTAAAAAGAGATATTTATGAATTTACTTATAACATCACCTCATAAAAGTGTAAATGTACAATATTGATAAAATTTATTTATATATGATAAATAATAAACCTTTATCTCACATGTATCATATAATCTTATAAACAAACAATTGCACCGGGGGTGCAAGGGAACGCCGGAAGGAGGAGATATGAATCATTTTGTGCTATATGAGGGGTAAAATGTGTAATAACTGAAGGAGCTGAATATTTTGTTCGTTTGTGACGATATGGAATATTGGATTTTATTTTTAATAAAAATAATAATGATTAATTTAATATTATTTAATTTTAATTTATTTAATTTAATTTTTATTTTATTTTATTTTATTTATTTATTTATTTTAATCTTTATTTTATTTTATTTCTATTTATTTATTTATTTATTTTATCGAAATAGTGCTGAGTATTATTGGGAGCTTCTTGTCAAAGGCTCAACCTATGGTCTCAACCATAGTCAATTTCATTTCCCTTTTAACCCGACATTCACCTTGTACTTACGGTTCACCAATATGGACCTAGGCGCTTGTTCATTACAATGACTCCGTCATCAGGTTTTAGAAAATGATCAGAAATTTGGGTTTCACAAGGGGATTACCCTTGCTTGCAATTATTGATTGTCAATCACATTCAAAAAAATTCTTTCGTAGCATTGCTGAGCTCTTTGTAGGTGAATTTTTGAGGCAATTTCATAATATCTGAACTAAATTTTTCTGTCCTTTTCAATACTCTGCACTTGTAACAAAACAAGACAAACAATCTAGTGGCCAATGCAACAACAACAACACCTCCTGTTGCAATTCCTGCAATTCACCCTCTCTACACGCATGAATGACTATGGCACCCTCTTTTGTGAATAGGTACTAGAGTTGAAGGTATTGGTTTCCATTAGGATCGTGGAATTCAACATCCAAAATAGTATCAAATTCCACTGCAATAGTATTCCCTGGCAAGGGCAACAGTTCATTGAGACCTATTGGACTCATCACCCCCAAATAGCCTCCAGGGCTACCCAGAGTGTGATCATCTGGAGCAATAACAAATGCTAATCCATCCCCAATTGAAACAAGAACAAGACCCACATTGGTTACGAAAAATGAGAAACACGTTTTGAAAGAAGAAGAAACTTTTGTATTAGGGTCTAGAAATCTAACTGGTCTATTGTACAATGCCCTACCTGCACTTCAAATTGGTACTCCCAACTCCATGCTAAGGCTCACTATGCCATTCTTCAGATGAGCATCTTAACCTGAAGTTTGATTCCAAAAAACCCTAGTCCCCTGTTCTATGCCCAAGACCTCTGTTACAACGAGTAGAGTTCTGAGC
Organism: Pinus albicaulis; assembly: GCA_034641835.2. Lineage (NCBI taxonomy): Eukaryota > Viridiplantae > Streptophyta > Pinopsida > Pinales > Pinaceae > Pinus > Pinus albicaulis. Next base: position 1,442,100,493 of record CM076570.1, on the reverse strand, counting down.
AAAATACTTCGCAATAGGAAGAAAAAGAAACATCGTAAAATTGCTCTGCTTTAGACTGATAATTTTCTGTGTGAAAATTCAACTGCGGACAGTAAAAAAATAATATCAAACACAACCAATCCACAATGGAATTTGAACATGAGGATTTATAACCATAGAAAACCCTCTACATGTTAAAATAATTCCAGAATGGCTTTAATATTCTACTAATGAGCACTTACAACACCATAGCAATTACTGTCACAATGAAATCTGCTGGAAGCAAAGCCCTTGTACAGTTTCTACATTTCCACAGTGGAAGAAAGAATCTTGCTATCTCTCATGATTTGGTTCTGTGGTCAAATACTTTTCTATGGTTTTCTTGCTCTGCTAAACGTGGATCTGCCTTAGCTTTGGCTCTAGATCTCATTTAGGATCGTGGCTATCTGATCTTGCTATGGCTTTGACTATACAAACTTGTTCAATAGGAAAATGTTAACTCTACTATATATAGGAGCTTCAATGGGTGCTCTCAAACACTTTTTTGGGCAGCTTTTTTTTGTCTCTGATTCAAGGCAGAACTATGTTGGCCTTGGTTTTTTAGTCCTTGGAACTTAGTTCTCTCATATTTGCCACACTATCCCCAGTTTGCTATCGAGAAAGACATAACTTCACGATATCAAAATTGACTATTTTTGGCCATTTATCTTTAGTAATGGTACAACTTTAATTTGGTGCATTCGTACAGTATTTGAAGAGCACTCTCAAGTTGTTATTTAGTATTTTAGCATAACTACTACATTTAACTACCATGCTCTAATATTTATATCAACCATAAGCATTCTTAAGGTAGTTCCACGTTTGTGAAGCAGAAGGAATGCTTTTGATAGCTTCTTATCATAGTGGTACAATTTTGTTTGCAGTTTATCTTTTATAAACCTCCAATTTTCAAAACGTAGTAGAGACTACAGTTTGCATCTCAAGTTTTGGAAAAATCTGTTTATATTCTACAGAAAATGCATTAAGAATAAAAAATCCCACAATTTGTAAAAAGCCCACAATTTTGTAAAAAGATCACAATTTTGTAAAAGGCCCACAATTTGTAAAAAACCCACAATTTTGTAAAAAGCCCACAATTTGTAAAAAGCCCACAATTTTGTAAAAATCCCACATTTTGTAAAAAGCTCACAATTTGTAAAAAGCCCATTTTTATTTTCTTTTTTCTTATATATTGAGCTCCCATTGAGTTCAACAATTCCTGGGTTTTCTACACCATTGAGAGAGATTTATTATTTTCTTTATAGGATAATTTGCATCAATGGAAGAGAACATTAGAGGTGGAAAAAAAATTCAAAAGGGTGAAAGGGGTGATGGTAGAGTTTATTGCCCTTGTAAAAAATGTTGTATGAAAAATAATGTTAGAGTTTTAATAGCAACATCAACAATGCATTGTAGGAAATATGGGCACATTGATGGTGGATCGAATGACTATCGTCCCGTGGTAATTACTTATCTATCTTCATTTTGATTATATCGTAAAATTTTATATTATTTTAATATTTTTTATATGCGCACTAATGTTTAATTATTAATGTTTGTAATTTTCATAAAGGCACAGTTTGCCCCCAAATTTTTTGCAGATGATCAACCAGCTTTCATAGCTAAATAGTAGTAGATTAGATGATGTTGCACCAGTACAAGAGAATATTGCAGCAAATATTAGTATTGGAAATGATGTTGTACAAGGTGAAGAACATGAAGCGAATGATGAAGGTAATTTTAATGATCCCATGGAGGTAGATCATGATGACAATAATGAGACAGTTCACATTAATGATGGGACAAATCAAATGCTCCAAGACTTGTATGGTGAGTCAGATGATGATGGTGGAGATAGCAGTGACGGTATTTATGATGTACCTCTGATTGAAAGGTCAAGTGAACGACTTTTCGAACACTCAAATGCAACTCTTCTCTCTGCTACATTGTTGCTGGTGAACTTAAAGGTTATGAATAATTTGTCGAACAGATGTATGACACAACTCCTAAGGTATGCAATATGTATATATGATCACATATATGTAAATGTTGATTATTTTCCCTTTTTTTAGTTGTAATAAATGTGTAAAATAATAACTTATATATATATCATAGTTATCAAAACCAGCCGGTTTGAACCAGTAACTGGTCAAACTGGCCGGTCAGGAGGGCTGTTGGTTGGAACCGGCCTTGCAACCTGGTCAATAGCCTATTCTCACCTGTTTTGGCCAGTTAACCGGACCTAATCGGCCGGTTAAGTATGGAACCGGCTGGTTTATGCATAAACCAGTCGGTTATGTACTTAACCAACCAGTTAGGTGCTCCTCCATGAGTTGAAAATTCCTCGATGTCTCCTCCATGAGCTGCAAATTCCTCTATTATACTAGCAACAAACTTGTCTAATAACTCATACTCAACACCTTATAGCAACAACAATACACATGATGACTGATAAATACAAGGTTGGCTAGCATAAAATCCCTGGCAGCATGCAACTCATCAAGTGTACTTGATGACAATTTATGTTCTCAAAAAAATCAGCAGCAACCTTATTTCACACTCAGCTAGGAACTGTCAGACCCTCTCTCTCTGCTCACACATAGCAGCAGCATAAATACAAAACCTTTCACACAACATACAAGCAATTTGATCATGGCATCAAGACTGATGCAAATGGTCTAATGCCATTCAAGGGACAGCAACATACAACCTACTGAAAATGTGACTGGCAATAATAAATTGACCACTAGAAAATTCCCGCTTGGAAATGCACTAAACTGGCCACTGAGTTTTCTGGGTTTTAATGAATCTTTTCAGTGATAAATTTCGTCAAACACATTGTGAGAAAACTGTTGAAGTTGTAATGCTCCCTCAACTTGTTACAAATAGCACTAATAGTGGGTTTCATAAACCAATTCAATAACTCTAAGTGTTGTAGATGTTTTTCTAGAAATTTATTGCCAAGCAAACATAGATAATGATACAATGAATTGTCTTTAAGGCTGATACACACACACACACACACACACACATATATATATATATTGAACCCAGAATTGTCTTTAAGGCTGATACAATGAATTGACAACAGATCTGAGCAGGGACAGATTGTATATTATAATATTAACTCAGCAATAAAACACAGTGAATAATATAAGAGAAACCTGATACATTACTTCAACAAGTTTGCTTATGTATTTTTTGATGATATGTATTGCATTTGCTGCCATTTTGATATATTCACCTTTGCATGGTATATAAATGAGCAAAATTTTCATATTTTGTCTCTATTGGCTTGGAATCATGGTTGCAAATCTTAAAAATAGTTTTTTTTTTTAATTAAAAAATAATTATTTAATGTATTTTTTTTAAAACCGGTTCATTGAGATCTGACCGCTACTGGCTAGACCGGTTCCGATTCGAAACCCGGTTCATTAGCTCCACCGGTCCGGTCACCGGTTCCGATTATAATAACTATGATATATATATATATATGATTAATAATCTTTACAAGACACTAGTTTTTGTTTATGTTGTAGATTGTTGGGTGAATATTTGTTACCATCGCCAAATACTTTACCTTGAACATATGAAGATCTACGTGCTATTATGAAACACTTTGGAATGGAATATAAAACTATAGATGCATGTCCTAAATATCATATTATATATTACGGAGAACATCTGTTGAAAACAGAATGTCCGAAATGTGGTACCAGTAGATATCGAATAGATCAACTAACCAAAAAGGTGCCTCAAAAGGTTCTTCGTCATATTCCCATAATTCCACATTTGCAGCGAATGTTCAGGTGTAACAGCATAGCATAGTTTATGGATTACCATTCAAAGAATAGAAGTGGCGATGGTGTTCTTCAAATGCCTGCATATGGTTCTGCATTTAGAGAAGTCGAGGAAAAATATGTAGATTTTAAAAATGAACCTCGTAATGTCAGGCTTTCATTGGCAGCTGATGGTGTTAATCCATTTGGAGAGCTTAGATCTACTTACTCAGTGTGGCCTATTTTCATTATCAACAATAACATTCCTCCTTGGATGTCAATAAAGAGGGAGCACATAATGTTGACTATGATTATTCCAGGTATTTGATACATTATTTTTTTGAATGTAACATTTTCATTTCTCTCGTTGTTTGCATAAATATATATTTTATTTATTTACTTACTTATAGATACATATATCATGGTAGTAATTATTATGTACCGTAATTTTGAACAATTAGGTAAGTACCAGGTCAAAGATATGAATGTATATATTGAGCCTCTTATCGATGAGCTAATACAGTTATGGCATGGCATCACTGTGTATGACATCACTAAACCAATCAAGCAGAAGATATTTCAATGTCGTGGGATGCTTGTATGGACAATTCATGATGCCCCAGGACTAACACATGTTTGTGGTATGTAATATTTCGTTGCACTTTAATATAATACATAATTATCTAAATTAGATATACCATATTGCATGTTTTAAAAATGATCTCATAGTATATTAATTGTTATTGATCCATCTATTGTAGGTCTTCAAACAAAGGGTAGATTTGCATGTCCAGTTTGTGGCCCTAAGATGAAGTATCGTCATTCGCCATACTTAAGAAAGATGGTGTTTGATGAGTTTAGGCACTTCCTCTCTAGGAACCATACGTATCGTACTACTAAAAAACATCTTTTCAATGATAAAGAATAAACTGGATTAAAACCATGAAGAATGGCACCTCAGTTGTGGATGTTGGAATATAACAGAATTAATAATCGTCAAGTAGCTGGTACGTAATTTGTGTATATATATATATATTATTTGTTTATGTAATGTTTGGAATTTTTGTTTTAACTAATGAATTTATTTTATTGTATTTTATAATTAATATTGTTCTGATTTCTTTTATTCTTTGATATCAAGATCATCGTCGCGGTGAAGGTACTAATATTGTACTTCCATCTGGAATGAAATGTTATCCTTCTCAATTCACGAGGTTGTCCTACTATGAGGACCTAAAAATAGCTCATTTGTTTGATACAATGCATGTCGAGAAGAATGTGACAGAAATGTTATGGCGAACCATAGATGGTGCACATGATAGAGATAAAATTGACAAAATTTGTGTTGGCATTGAGAAATCGAATCATGCAATGAAAAGTGTGATCGACAGATCAAATAACAATGGAGGTCGAAATTATAATAATATTCCATGGTTATTAACAGAACAACAAAGCAATGATGTAAAAGAGGTCATTAGAAGAATTAAATTTCCAACAAGTTTTGCTTCAAACATAAATAATATCTTAACAAAGAAAGGTGACTTCAGTGGGGTGAAAACACATGATTGGCATACCTTTGTTAAGGTAATTTTTTTGGTATACGTTTTTGTATGTTATTGCTTGAATACATATTTTAAATTTTCCTTTTTGATGTTTAATTTGGAAACCAATAACAATTCATTTTTTATTGTTATAGTATGTTCTACCTGTATCTCTCCAAAATGACTTCGACAACAATGTCAAACAAGTTATATATGGTCTTAGTAAATACATGAGGTAAGTAGTTTTGATTTATACGCAAAATCTAATTGCTACAATTTCTTTTCGTACTTGATGAAATGATGTATTAATTTACTTGTAATGAAATATATATTATGTTTCATTGAAATAACCTTGCATAATGATTTGTAGATGGTTGTCATTGAAAGAAATCCATCAAGATGAAATAAAGTATTGGAAGAGAGAAATTCTTCGGCTAATGTGTGAAATGAAAAAGTATCTACCTCCAAAATTTTTCAATGCACAAGAACACTACTTGATACACCAAGTTGAGGAGATTGAAATGTGTGGACCAGTACACACAAGGTCAATGTGGATGGTCGAGAGGCACCTGAAATCCTTGAAGGCTTTGGTTAGACAAAGAGCACGACTTGAGGGTTCTATGGTGGAGGGATATGTGGTATATCAATCCATGGTTTATATTAGTCATTATCTTCCTATATTAGCTGCGCCATCCATGAAGGCGGTGGATTGCATTTGGGATGTGAACTCCATAAAAAAATTTGAAGTGGAGCACCTGTTGGGAAAAGGTAGAATGAAGAAAGTGAGAGGTAAAAGATTTATTATGTATAATACATATAATGTTTCATTTTTTTACATAATGTATATGATCATTATATTCATTTAGGTATTATTCTTTGATAGTTTATTAATTAATATAATTTACCATGGTTATAAGTAATATTTATTAATATTGGTGAATTATTGTTTTTTTATTCAGGTGCTTAAGATTATGAGGCACTACTTTTATACATTGCAAACAATCTTTAGTGGATGAGTGAATGGATTGAAACATGTAAAGCACGTAACGACAGTAGGTTATCATGGAAACTACTGTCTGAATTTATTAGAGAAGCGTATCGTAGTGGAGATGGAAACGTTACGGACAGGGAAATTGATTTAGCATATGGTTTGAAAGATAGAAAGGTAAGAAATTAATTCACCTATTTTATTCATTACTTATTTTATACTATATTTATAATGTGACAACAAGTTTTATTTTTCAATTAATTTTCATGCTGTGTAAATTATATGATTAATTATTAATTTAGAATGGATCTTTTTCATGTTTGGCATATTGCAGTTGAAACACCACAAGGCTATGTGGTGCAATGGTCGTAAATTTCACGTTAAACAGTTGGATGATAACAGGAAAACTTCTGATAGTGGGATAACTACAGTATTCCAAGTCACTAATGTTTCCTCCAGGAGTGACGGACATCCTCGAGAATCTGAAAATAGATATTATGGGTTCTTAGATGATATAGTTGAGTGTGAATTTAATTCCTTCAAAATAGTTTTGTTCTACGTCAAATGGTATAGGCTACGAATGAATGTACGTGATGATGATAGAACACTTATTCAACATGAAAATGGATTTCCAATGGTTAAAACATCATAGTTTGAAGCAGGAAAAGATCGCTCTGTTTTTCCAAGCCAATGCGAACAAGTCTTTTACTCAGAGGTTCCAAGTGAGAACGAATGGTCATTTGCTATTAGATATGATCCAAGAGGAAGGCCAGTAGAGTATACTGTAGAGGAAGAAGATGAGATTGATCAAGAAGAAGATGATGCAGTGGCAGATGAGTAGGAAGATGCATTGACAGATGAAGAAGATATCTTAGAAGATGAACCAAGCATAGGAGATGAGGCAACAATTATTGATGATGATGTCGATGAAGATATTATTGAAAATGACATAATTGATGATGATGATGACATGTTCGATCATTTCAACACCGTTTCTGAATCAGATGTTGATATAGATGTCAATTAGTTGGATGAAGATCAAGAAGATATAGAAGAAGAATTTTGATACAGATGTTATGTTCGAGTATGAGCTAGTATGTTATAACTTTATATTTTAATATGTAGGAATTATTGTATTTAAATAATTTACTAATTATGTGGTTTTGTTGCATGTTGTTTATTATTTCAAACCAATAAATAATGGCCTTACTATTGTTTATTGTTTCGCAGGATTCACAGGATTCATTTGATTCTATGGTCAGGTCTCTGAAAAAACCAATTAAACGCTTAAATAGTCAAGATTTGGAACACAGGCTTTACCCCCACCATAAATTGCTGAAAAACCGGCCTTCAATTCAGCTTGCTGTGCTCAAGACGAGGGTGGATTTGCATGATCAGTTGAATGAAAATGAATCAAATATTCAGGATGTTTTTTAGGGCAGATCCATAAGCCCCATAGATGAAGATTCCATTGCTGCAGAATTTATGTCTGCGTTGAAGCACAAGTATAGTGTTGTATCGGAATACAAATCAGAGGAAAAATATACCAAGTCTAAATCAACTGAATCCAGTTCTAGTGCTCTTGAACTTACAGAATTAAAGCCAGAAGCAGGATTTATAATCTCTAATGGGAACGGGTATGGCAGTTCCAATATTAGATTGGATGTCTGGAGCTCTGTAATAGGTACTCGACCTGATCGGAATGAACCCCAACTTCAATGTGATGAAAATATGGACTTTGATGATCAGGAAAACAAGCTAGAGCATTTTGGAAATATTGAAGAAACTGAAGAGGTTTCCTGTGATCGATTGAATCAACTCAGCCATAAGATATCTACTGTAGGCCGGTTTGTATCAGAAGGAGAATTAGTTTTTCTTTCCCATGATGATGGATGCTGCTCTTTTCACGATATAGAAAATTCAGAGTTGTGGAGGTTTTAGTTATTATACTTAATTTTGGGGTTTATGGGTGTTATAATTTACACATTTTGGGATTTTCTATTAGAAATAGGGAAAATCCTAGGGGTTAGATTATTCTCATGGTTTAAATTTCTATATTTGAAATAAAATTCACCAATTTCTATTTAAAAAAATGATTTTCCTAAATATTTGATGTAGTTTAAATAGGATGTAGTTCATTTCAAAAACTGTTGAAATTTTCTAGAAACTATAATTGGGATATCAAGAATATTTATGCACTCTTTAAATTTTCCCTTAACATAAAGGGTAGTTGATGTATGAGTAATACTCAGTATTGTTTTTTTCCAATCTCCAGGAGAAGGCTGAATATAAAGCTCCATATGGGATTACCCCAAACATGTGGGGTGATTGTTGGTTGATCAGAGCAGCTGGTTCAGATGGTCACTCTGGTAAATATGTTGTGGCAGCATCTGCAGGTTGTACATTGGACTCAGGTTTCTATTCATGGGACTTTTATAATAAAGAAATTATGGCATTCCATACTAAATCAGAGACCTTCACTTCAACGTCTAGTACCATCTCTCCAGTTTTGGCAGAGAGGGATGTCTCAGGGAGAAATTTTGGCTTTGCAAATGTTGTGCCAGAGAATCAACATTGGTGGTACAGGCATGTGGGCCTCTTATGGTATCTACTGCCAGTGCCCAAAAGACAGTTAATATTTATGAAATTCATGATGGAGATCCTGTGATTTCAATGTGTTTGTTTTGAAAGTTTAGGTTTCATAGTAAATCATCAATGGGCTCTGAACTAAGGCACATTGAAATCTTGGATACATGTTTCATGCCAAAATCAGTTGTATCTTCCATAAATACACAATCTTGGACCACTTTGTATAAATCTGCTTCTCAGACAATATTACATCTCCCTCATTATACAGGTGGTGTTCTTACATGCATAGCAAAGGCATTGTTTTGGCAATCATTTTATAAGTCACTAGATATTGTGGGTACAAGGATCTAGGGTCTCCACATGAAACTGTGTTGCCCGGAGACTCACTCTGCCTGTCCTTAAATTTGTAAACATAGTAGTATGCCAATGCTTCTTTCATTTTGTATGCATAAGACGATTTTTTTTCAAAGTCCATAATTTTTTTAAGTTTCATCCATCCCAGTTTTGTTGTGAATGCATAGGTTTTTGGCTCAACACAGATCTGTTATATCTTTGTACTTTTCCTTTACTAACTATTTGAAATTTCTAGTTATATTTAGAGGTGTCTTTTAAGGGATGAGGGGAATTACTTGGATTTAGTGCTGCCCACTCTCAATAGAGGCTTACAGTAAACTATGACACATTGTGATGTATATCAGTGGTAGTTGGGGCATCAACAAAATCAGTTTCATGCTTCAGTAGATTTATTCTTCTTGGAAAGCTTTTAGTTGACAAAAAAAAGGGAATGAAACACGCAACCAGCCCCCTTCCTTTTATTGGACCACCTGCTTTCTTTTTATGAGATCATCTACATGCTAAGGTTACTAGAAGTGGTCAAAAGTGAGTTTGGTTAGTTGGAAAATTCCAACTATTCTTAGCCCTCAACAATGTTTAAATACTTCATAGGAATGTTAACCCCTCCTAGACTGTGTTGCGTAAGTGGGTTTTGCAGAATTTTATGCACTTAGGTTTAGACTTAAATTTTGAAATTTGATGTAATTAGGATTATATTCAAGTGCTGGCCAAATTGGTAAAATTGATACTCAACCATAGCTGAAAGGCAGTAATATACAATGGATTCATTCTATGAAATGATTCAATTTGGCATGTGAATCTCACATCTAAGGGCCATTAAAATCCCATGGATGGAGACTGATCATGATTCAACATTGTTGTTACTATTAGTGGAGTTGGGTATGGCACAAGTACAATAAAAATACTGGCAACAATAGTAACATCATAGATTCAGAATCTTAATCTCTATATTAAATGAGCATTAGAATGTAGCTTGATTTCAGTAAAATCTCTAACAAGTTTGTTCTAAATCGGGCTTGAAATGCTCACTTGTAAAGATGTTCGAGGCTTGAGGTTGTATGACACTGCAACAATTGACTTGTTGAGTACATGATGACATTAGGTCATTCTGAAACTGAATATATGCTACTTTGGCATGAAGATTGATTGCACAAACTGTGTTTTCTAAATAATGTTTCCAATGAAACCTGAAATGGCTCTTGTTACGCTAAAAGCATCTGTCATCTTTAATCTACTATCAATTTGAGTGACAAGGGTATCTAAACCACATGAAAATGCTTCGAAGATGTTACAGATGCATGGAAGCTCTGGAAATTTAGCCCCTCACTATGTTATCTGATGCAGGGGCATTAGACCCAAGACAACTTTTGTACATAAATAAATGTAAAGGGGGTTCTCATGTTTTATTTCCCTATGAAATTATCCATAGTTGAGCTAATTTAGTTAATTTTTAGAGAAAATGTAACTACCCGAATGATTAATGGGCACCTGAAGAGATAGTCAGTTTCAGAAGTTAAGCTAATTCTAGGAGTTCGTCTTTGTCTGTTAGAGCGTTAGTCTCAGAGTTAGGAATTTGAAGAATTTGTGAGTCATCGAGAAATTCGAATCGATTCATTATAATTGATATAAAAATAAACCTTCGTGACAGAGTTGATAGACCTACACAGAAGACCTGCAAAGAGAACTGCATAGAGCTGCATAGGGAAGAGGATGTCATTGTATCAAAGATCTGGCCGAGGACCAGGAGACTGTAAGAAATTTCATTTATATAAGGAATATTTTCGTATTATATGTGCATTGATTGAGTAAGTTTTCTGTGTGTGAATATATGTACGCATCCTGGTGAAGGATAATTGAAATCCCGTGGTAATTAAGAAACCCTGTGATGAGGTTATGTGCATATAGACTGGTTGAGTTCTCAGTGGAACATGATCTAATGACTTAGGACTTATGAGCATTGGTGAATTCCACAGATAACTGTGTCAAACAGTTGGGGAATTTCTCTATAATCATTTGTGTGAACAGAGGGTGAATTAGGTTAATGACATTCCCGTGCGCCTGTGGTAGAGCAAGGAGATGCTATGCTCGAACCTCCGTGAGCTAGGTAAAACCTCATAATGAGTGTTGTGAATGTGTAGGCGATTGAATGAACCAAGGACCGGTGTATCGATTTGCAGAGTCGATACTAACCTTGTCAGAACCATAAGACATAAACCGTGGCATATGTAATGCGTTGTGTCTCCTTGAAATGGTCGTGCCCGAGTTCGTTTGGTATGGCCACGCGTAGGATGAACAACAAGGCAGAGTTCAATGGCAGTAAGGCGTTGGTAAGCGGATAGAACCTGGAGTAAGAGTAGTTGGAACCTTGAGGACCGCATAGTAAAGACGGGTTTCCAGCATATCGCACCGCCTTTGTACGGTAAGCGGTATTCCCCATTTGGACGCAATCAGTGTCATAGGCCAACAAGTGGCCTTGAGCGGTTTTGAAAACCCACTCTCATCACGAGTTAAATATCATGCAACTAACTCGTGCGATATCTAGTTGGATCATTGGATCGTCAAGGCCAGAGCGACGTATTATCCACCGTTGGATGTGGAAAGGCCGCTAGCACTGGGCCCCATGCGTATATACGTCGAATGTTGTTGTCCTAACTAAGGTTCAATGAAGGTATGTGCGGTTGTTTGTATTGACAAAATTTTATTCATATTTATGTGTCCAAGCCTCATATGAAGTCCCAGTTATAAAGTGAATGCCATCACTAAAGGTTAGCGGGGTCCGATCTTATTATATGATTGTTTATAGTCGAAGCGTTGTGGGGTGGTTTATTATATTAATATTTCACGGTTGAATTATGTTCATAAAAATTGGAATGCCCACAATTCATAACAAATATTGGAGATTTACTGTCCTGTTTTAAAGTTTCATTTTTTTTTTAAATTGAACCCACCGTCGGTATACCGACGCTTTGTAAGCGTCGCTCTTCTGACGCCTTATAAGCATCAGTCTTCCAAAGTTTTGAACGATTTCCATCTTCGTCGGTCTTGTGACGTCCGTCGAAATTGTGACAGTTCTTCTTGGCATCGGTATTGCGACGCTTTTGGAAAGTGTCGGTATTGCGACGCTTCTAGAAAGCGTCAGTCTTACGAAAATTTTGCAATGCGTCGGTCTTACGACACTTTTGTAAGGCGTCAGAATTGTGACATTTTAGAAAGGTCGGAAGAGCGACAGTATAAAAACGTCAGAAGAGAGATGTTCAAAACGCCGGACCACATTTCGTCGGAATTGCGACAGTTTACAAACTTCGGAAGAGCGACAGTTTGGGAAACGTCGGAAGAGCGACGCTTGTTTGGAAGCGACGGAAAAAGTGTCGGTATTGCGACAATTTTTCAAGGCGTTGGAATTTCGATGTAATGGTGAACCACGTTTTTTCCGTTCTCAAACTGTCATTCTTGCGACGACTATGTGTCGGAATAGCAACAAAGTGGCCGTCGGAAATTGGGTCGAATTTTCTAGTGATATAGAAGTTTACCAACAAGTTGACAATATAAGGTAGCATCAACTTCATGGGTAGTACAAGTGATTGAAAGCTTGACTCCAGAATGAAAGGGAGAAGGGGTTGGCTTACAGTCTTCCATGTGAAAGTGGTGTAGAAGATCACAGGCATACTTACTGAGAGAGGGTAATTCCTTCCTTGGATTGCAAGACTTGAAGACCAAGAAAATAATGCAAGTGTCCTAAGTCTGTCACTTCAAACTTCTTTTTGAGGCTAGACTTCACATGGTTTATATGGGTTGGATCACTACTAGTAAGGATGAGATCATCAACATAAAGAACAAGGATGGTGAAGGACTTACCCACTTTCTTGGTGTAGACAATGTTGTCCGAATGACACCTAGAAAAGGCATTATCTAATAGAAATCTATCCATTTTGGCATACCAAGCCTGAGGAGCTTGTTTGAGACCATAGAGAGACTTCCTAAGGCTAAAAACAAGGCTAGAGTCGTTTTGGATAAAGCTAGGGGGTTGTTCCAAGTAGATTTATTCATGTAAATCTCCATGTAAGAAGGCAAATTTAACATCCATCTAATGGACTTCCCATTTAATGTTACAAATGGAATTAACTCAGAAATATATTGCAGAAAACACAGATACAAAACCAGACAAAACAATGGTGGAAAAGAGGCTTCAACCTCATGGCATTCTCATCATTCTCTCTTATTAAAATAATTTAGTTTACAATTTAAATAGATGAGATACAATGTATAAGATAGTCCGTGCTATCTTAGACTCCTTTGGTTGAGATAATTTCTCACCAAAAACCCACCAAGATAGGATTTACTAAACAAACTCCAATATTTGAGGAATAACCCAAGAGTTAGGCACATATTCCTAACTTGGAATATTTAATTAATTAATTTATTATTTTGGATTTATTATTGTTATTTGAGAGAGGCTAACATTCCCCCCTTCAATGACAAATCCAAAATAAGAATGAGGAACCATCTTCCAAGTTCTCATGTTGATCCTCAAAAAACATTGCCTGAAAAACCGCCAAAGCTGGATGCTGAAAAACTGCAATCTAAAGAGACCATGAGTGAGTTGTATGTCTAATTCATCTCTGAATTTCGCTTGCAAAATGATCCATATGTCCTTTGCATGAAATAAACATCCTTTGTCCACTGACAAAATTTGTTCAAAGCCTACTGGCTGATGATGTCAAAAACAACTCACTATTGCTTTTGTTGTGTTGAAAATTGTTCACTGCTTCTTTGTTGTCGACTACCCACTGGAAAATTTGTTGATGCCCACTAGAAAATTTGTTGATGATGCCCATTGGTTGCTTTTGCTAGTTTTTTCGAGACTTTCAGTCTGACAACCATTGTCAATCTCATTGAAATTTTCCCCCCTTTGTCAGCTGAAAGGAGAGACACTTCTCTTGGAAAGTATTCTTGAACTCCCCCCCTTCAAGTGTAGGAGTTTTACACTGGTGTAATCCCCCGTTAAAATGCATGAGAGTACCATCATATTTTCACTGTTGGTTTCACTATGTGTGATTGTATTTGATTATAGAACTGAGACAATCTTTTGACAGTGGATGACCATTCCCAAGGGTCGATCCATTCATAATGTATCTTCAATCTGATTGTTTGTTGTTGGTTGCGACATTTCTATGAAAAAAGATTTTGTTTGCCACAATGGTGACAAGGATGGAGATCAAAACATGGATATTCCATATGACCGGTTCTTTGACAATGAGAACATTTCAGTTGGATTTAAACTTCAAGTTGCATGCAATTCTGTTTGGTTGCAACTTTGGGTTGCGTGCATTATTAGTTGTCTACAACTTTCTCAGAACTTGCTGAGGTGAGTCGTGAAATAAATCCTGCACTGACGAACTTAATTGGCTTGGAATAATCTGGGATATGTAAGTTGGTGTCATCATTGACATATCCTAAGCCTCGTCGATTCTTGTTGTTTTGAATTTCTTCCCAGGGCTTGATGATGGGCTTGAAAGAAATTTGAACTGGAACAACTTCAACACTAGAAGTTGTTTGGATGAATGACTTATCATCTGGATGGTTCAAAGACTTGAAAGTATCACTCTTTTCTTGCAATTCATTCCTTTGAAGTTGTGACTTGAGTTGAAGAAACTCAATAGTTTCATGTGTTTATTGTAGATGTTGTGAAAGATCAGCAAGAGTTTCTTTGCTGATGTACACCATGTCTTCATCACTGGAGATGATCAAACTGTGAAGAATGTTTAACAACTGAATATATTGCACCATCTGAACTTGCTCACTTGAAATCAGGCTCTCTTGTCGGAGATGTTGTGCTTTGAACTGTTTCACTTGATTTTGGTACTTGAATGACAGGATCGCTTGCTATGTGACTTGAATGGCACGCTCGCTTGATTTGTTGCTTATTGCACTTTCTTGGAACACTTGCTAGAATTGTAGAATTTTCTTGCTTAAACTCTGGAATTCACGCTTGCTTGATGACGATCACGTTTTCTTGAATGCTCAGTTGACTTACTTGATGAATTCACGCTCACTTGAATGAATAGTCACGCTCACTTGATGTTGATCTCAACTTGCCTGATTGGTGTTAGAGTTGAACTTTTTTGTTTGCTTTAATGGTTGCTGCAATGAACTTCACTCTGGCTCGTTTGAAGGTTTGAAATTTGTATTGTCTTGACGCAAAATTGCTTAAATGAATACTCACGCTCGCTTGCAGGAGATGTGAACATGTTGCTTGTTTGCTTTAGAGTTAAAACTCGTGCATTCACTTGATTCTGCTTAAAGAAAGGGTGTCGAACACTGTTGAAAATGCACCCAAGAAAGCTTACAATGATTTTAATGATTCACTTAAATCAATGAATTCCCTTGCCCTCTTAAAAATTCATTAACAATGAATTTTTAATGATTCACTTAAAACAATGAATTTGATTACAAGTTCTTAAATGTATTTGTTGATGTAGACTTTGCTTTGAAAACGCTGGAGTTTCCAGATTCATGAACTTGATTGTATTGAGTGAATTTTCTTGTTGATGTAAAATGCTGATGTTGACAACTTTGATTTTTTGTTGGAGTGGCGCAAATGCATGTGTTGAGTTTAATTTTCCTGCCTTGCAACTATTTCATTACATGTGTTGTGCTTGCTGATATTGAACTTTATGTATGCGATATTAAATGAAATCATCGATGTGTCACAACTAGACACAAATAAAAAAGCAACAACATGAAGCCATAAAAAACATGCGCCATCACAAACACACATGGTGTACCTAAGATCACCTTATTCAATTTCGGGCAGATCTAGGACACATCAACACCAAAAAATATGTCTTTATTAAGTATTAGAGTACATCATATTTCATCTTTTACAACATTGCCACTGAAGCTTTCTCAAACAATGAGGATCTGACGCTCACAAATTTTGGAAACAAATGTCTTCAAAAATTGTGTGCAGTGATCGCTCACACCTTATTTTTCCAAGTTACAAAAAGTTTAATGCACCTTATCACTCCAAAAAAGAAACACGCTATTTAATGTTATGCCCACTTCAAACTCTCAACTTTCAACTTATCACTCCAAACATTACAACATTAATTACAATCCTTATGATTCCCCTTACAAAAAAATATTTTAGCCACTCCTTATCTCTCCTATAAATCATTCATTTAAAAAAATACACCCTTTTCTCCATTAAAAATATATATAAAAAAACTTAGTAATCCACCTTATCCCTCCACTAACTTTTTTTTTTTTTAATTCTTTTAAAACTCCTATTAAAAGAATTTTATGAAGTTTGAGTTTACAATGAATCTACCTTCTTAGTTTTTTTATTTTATTTTTAAGCACACTTTTTTTTAAATCTCACTATGCACACTATTTAAGAAGTTTTGTCTTCTTGTTTATTTATTTTACAATATGCATTCAAATCTTGGTATGTACCATTTCTCATTTCTTCCAAAAATCTCCTTCCTCACGTCCAACACCAAAGTCCTCGGGCTATGTACTTTTGGTTTAATTTTTAATTGACAGAAGCACGCACTCTAAACTTCATGCAGATTGTTACGCAATCTGCAACCTTGTGGACATATCCCTTATTCAATAGCTCATGCAATGTCGATCAACTGTCTTCTGCATTCTCAATTAAGAATAGCTCAACACATGCTGCAATTTCTGTGAATGTCGATTTATAGGTTGTTGGGCTTGAATTTCGAAATTGTTCCAACATCAATTCTCCATACTGCGCAACTTTGATTTCCATGCCATTATAAAATAAAACATAGAGACAATGATCCTTAATGGAAGCTCTATAAGTTACAATTGTCTTTGTAACTCCGTTATTGAACCACAGAATTACCATTCCATTACAGATGTTAATGCAATCATTAAGGAAATCACTTCTCTAAGTGAACGTAAGCATGGGAAGGAAAATACTGTAACTATGGTTGCAATGTTGATAGAGGAATTACCAAACATGGAACCATCGCTTAAGGAAACAAACGCTGCATTTCATTTGAGACTGCCTTCCCTCATAAGCATGGCACCCAATATAGCCGCATCTCTCATTGCTACACTCCATAGAATGACCAACCCAAATATGAAATAACGCAGAGAAGTTTGACTAATGCCACTGATCCCATCAGTTGTTTAAAACAAGACGTTGTTCACCCATAGACATGTGATATGCCATTGTTTCCTTCTGCACAGGCTACAACACACTCTACATCATGCAAATTTGAATGTTGAATTCATGCAATTCTCTGCAGCAGAAGTTACTTACGCAAGCATCCCATTCTGTTGCTGCATCAACAACACCTAAAATTCTTCAAGAATGTGCCAGCAAACACTTCAGTTCGAGATGCGTTGGACTAATT
The DNA here is from genome assembly GCA_034641835.2 of Pinus albicaulis. Taxonomy (NCBI): domain Eukaryota; kingdom Viridiplantae; phylum Streptophyta; class Pinopsida; order Pinales; family Pinaceae; genus Pinus; species Pinus albicaulis. The sequence continues at coordinate 1,442,082,837 of CM076570.1, read as the reverse complement.
GATCACCGAAGGCATGAACATGCTGCTCCACAAAGGCACAAACACAAAATACAGAATGTGATTTCCACCGCCGCTTTGGGCAGATCTACAAAGGCACGAATGTCAAAATTGTTCACCACAAAACTAGCAGAAGTTTCCTTTGAAGCTATGTACACCACATTGGCAACGATCTCATCACAGTGTTTCCTTTGAAGCAAGGCATTTATCAAATTTATCAAGGCTTCAATGTGTTGTGTTTTTGGAAGTGCTTTCTGCTATTTTTATTGGGCAATGCAAATTCAAAGACATCGTAATAGTTTCACACAGATTGATGGCAACAGTTGCAAAATTAGTAGCACTAACATGAATATTGCTATCTCATTTTTTGTGGAAACCCAGTGTGAATATTGCGATGACATTATTTGATGCGAGGCTTTGCACCATAGGGAGAGGACTTTATTACAAAGGATTGACTGTGGAGCTTATAGAGGAGAGAGCCACCGAATTGTAACAGAGCTTATAGAGGTGTAGTAAAAAAAAATGAAACCATGGATGCTATTTTAAGGCCGCTACAAGACTTTTCAAATGATACCATGCGCCTAAAAAACTAGCCTTTCGATGTTGTTGTAGATGAAATTTCACTCTATAAGGCGTCCCTTAATATTTACTAAAAAAATTCTCTACTAAACCAAAGATTTACCTGAATAGAATTGAGATCTGATGATGGTCAACACATAAAGCATGCTTCTCTAGTCCATGCCACTTGATACCAAGAATCTTGTAGCAAGTCTTCAACACAGTTCCCAGCATCCAAACTCCACGCTGCTCGATGCTGGTTCACGTTGATGGTTTACTTGCACTCCAAAAAGATCTATATCTCGCTCCTCCCGCACATATTTCCATAACGCACAATGCCTCATGCACTCAGAGTCTCTCAATCCCAAAGAGTAAAACCGTTAAGCTCCGATACCACATGTTACAAATGGAATTAACTCAGAAACATATTGCAGAAAACACAGATACAAAAACAGAGAAAATAATGGCGGAAAAGAGGCTTCAGCCTCATGGCATTCTCATCATTCTCTCTTGTTAAAAGAATTTAGTTTACAATTTAAATAGATGAGATAAAATGTCTGAGATAGTTCGTGCTATCTTAGACTCCTTTGGTTGAGATAATTTCTCACCAAAAACCCACCAAGATAGGAATTACTAAACAAACTCCAATATTTGAGGAACAACCCAAGAGTTAGGCACATATTCCTAGCTTCTAATATTTAATTAATTAATTTATTATTTTGGATTTATTATTGTTATTTGAGATAGGCTAACATTTAAAGGAGGCAGCAAGGGAAATAACAAGGTGGATAGAATTCATTTTGGTAACCGAGGAGAAGGTTTCAATGTAGTCAATGCCTTCAACATGTGAAAATCATTTAGCAACAAGACGAGCTTTATGTCTATCCACTTTTCCATCAGGTCCAAACTTTGTTTTGTAAAGCCATATGCATCTGACAAGCTTTCTTCCTTTTGGAAGAGGAACAAGATCCCAAGTATCATTCGCCAATAGGGAACGATATTCTTCATTCATAGCTTCGTCCCAAGTTATATGACTGGAGGCTTCTTCAAAGGTTTTTAGATAAGGATTTTCTGGAACTTGAGCCAATAAGGAAGCATCTCTTTCGAACTTAGAACGTGTTTGTTGTCGATCGGCAGGGTCACCTGCAAGAGAACCTACTGCATCCTGAGTAGAGCGGACCCATCTTGGAAGAGGTGGAGTAAAAGGAACAATTGCAAGAGGTGGAGGAGGATTTTCATCCTCACTGTCATCATCTAAACTAGAAGGAATGCTATTAAAAATAGAATAGAGAGAAACGGGTGGCACATATGCCGAATCAGGCTCGTAGGCCAAAGGTGGCACACCCGCCAAACTAGGCTCATAGGCCAATATATTTTCATCAAATTTTACATCTCTTCTAATGATTATATTTTTGGATTTTGGTTTAAGAATTATATATCCTTTGACATCTTCAAAATATCCAACAAAAATACATTTTTCACTCTTAGGTTCTAAGGCTTTATGTTTCGCATCTGGAATATGGGCCCAAGCATCACTTCCAAAAACATGAAAGTGACTTAAATCTGGTTTGATTGAGCTCCAAGCTTCTTCTAGACTTATATTCTTTAAAACCTTAGTAGGAGTGTGATTTACTATGTAATTTGCATAGTTAATGGCTTATGCCCAAAAATTGAGACCAAGTCCTGTAGATTGAAGCATACAATTAGCCATTTATTTTAAGGTGTGATTATTCCTTTCAGCTACACCATTTTTTTGTGGAGTATATGGAATGGTATGTTGCAATTGAATTCCATGCTCAGTGCAGAATTTGATAAATTTTTTGTTAACATATTCTCTGCCATTGTCTGATCTTAACTTGAGAATTTGATGTCTAGATTGTTTCTCAACAAAGGCCTTAAAGGCCAAGAACATGTTAAAAACTTCACTCTTGAGTTTTAAGAAGTATACCCAAGTGTGTCTGGAAAAATCATCAATGAAAGTTAAGAAGTACTTGCAACCAGAGAAAGAAACAACAGGAAGTGGACCACATAAATCACTGTGCACAAGCTGCAAAGGGGTTGAAGTGTGCCAAGAGGCACGTTTGTCAAAACTATCCCAATGATGTTCTCTAAGTACACATATGGAGCAAATACCATCTCCACAAGATACCATAGGAAGACCTGTCACCATATTTTCTTTACACGGGATTTGAAGAGAGTGATAGTTTAAGTGACCAAATCGTTCATGCCAAACTTTGTTCACTTAATCATTGTGAGCAACAAAAATGGAGGGAAGACACGATGACCCAAAGTTGTCAAACTTATACAACCTTGTGGAATCATCAGTAATGCTAGTAGCTAAAATATGTCTAGGATCTTTGAGGTCCTTGATTACAACATCATGAGGTGAGAATTCTACTATTTTCCCTTCACCTGAATGAGTTATCTAATAAACAGATAGAAGGTTGCATGACAAGGTAGGAACACATAATACATCATTAAACTGACCATTATCTAGATGAATGGTTCCAGATCCTACAACATTAAGAGATCTATCATCACCAACATAAATATGTTTGGTGTTACAATCCTTTAAAGAAGAAAACATGGCTTTATTTTTGGCCATGCGGTAAGATTCTCCAAAATCAATGAGCCCCTCATGAGAAGGAAAAGAATAAGATACATTTAATGCATAACCAGATCTTGATTCTTGACAACCACAAGCAGAAAGTGCCATGCCTGAAGATGATGGTGAAGAGTGATCCAAATTGATGTTGTGCTTCTTCATTGCTACTTCTAAGGCTTCCATATTCTTAAAACATTTGGACTCTATATGGCCATTACGATTACAAAAGTTGCAATGTCTATCTGTTTTCTTCCCTTTTTTTTTATGTTCCTTATCATTTGAGTAAGTTGCTTTTTCAGTTTGCGGCTAAAATTGCTTAGGACCCTTGCTTGATTTAGGACCATACTTTTTAGGATACTGCTTCTTGGGATTCTTTTGATATGGTTGTTGTTGGGCTGCTAAGGCTTTCTTAGAATCATTTCCAGAAGTGATAAGACCAAGGTGTAAGATTTTTTCTTGTTCTCTTATCAAAGAATCGCAAAAGCCATCAAAAGAGGGGTTCTTGTAGGTGGTTCCTGAAGAAATGATGGCTTCTCTAGTGGAATGGAAGGCAGAAACAAATACAGAGTATACACGGCCAAGTTTAGCAAGAATGCAATAAATGAGGCTACCATCTTGCTTTTTGGTCTTACAACCTTCTAAAAGAATTTGAATGGTCTTGAATTTGGAAAAAAAATCTTCAATGGAGGAGAAATTATTGGGGTCCAAAGTAAGAAACTCATTTTCAAGCTAGTGGGCCCTGATTTGATTTTGAATGCCAAAAACAGTTTTTAGCTTTTCCAGGGCTTCATCAGGGGTGTCAATGTCAAGGATATGAAATCGAAGATCTTGAGCAATGGAAATTCCTATCAACCCTCGTGCTTGATCTTGTTTATTTTCCCATTTAGCAACGTTATCATCATCAGAAGGTTTAGTTTCTAGCCTTATGGCTATTCTATAAAGCCCTTTACTTCTAAGTATATCTACCATGTGAGGTAGCAATTGGAAATAATTGATGCTATTAAGAATATTCGGGCATGCACTTTCCATTTTCTTTTTTTTTTTTAAACTGAAGCTGAAAGATCTCGAAAAATTAGGTCGTTTAAAAAAAAATGGCTCGAAAAATGGCTTCTGGATGAAGAAGTTATGCCTTCTGAAAAATCTGAGTTGCAGATGCCGAATAATTACGGGAACGAGATGAAGTACGGATTTAAAAAAAAAAAATTGCCTCTTTGAACAAAAACTTTTTACAAAAGAAGCTTGAGAAGGAGACTTGAACCCAAGACCTCTATTCTCATAAAATAACTCCTCACCAAGTGAGATAGTAAAAGGATTACATTATTGTTTGAAAGGAGGAAGGTTTTTTTTTTTTTTTACTCTTCATTGTGCGTGTCTTTTCCTACACAAAAAACCAAGCAAGAAATAAATAAATGCAATCCTTACGGTAGAATGTTAGATTTTCAGTTAGCCTTACTGACAACTATTGATTTTTTCACTATTTCTGATTTCTGGAGATCGCACAAAGACACGGGGAAAGAGCATATGTAGCAAAAAAAATCCCTTTCATGTTTCTAATTTACCGAGATCGCACACAGCACACAAAAAAGAGCATACACAGAGAAGAGGGTATATATCCGGCAAATAAATAAAACCTAAAAACTGAAAATAAACAAAGGAAACCGAAATAAGCAGAACTATTAACAAATATAAGTACAAAACAGATGCTTTATACCTCCAAATCTAAAATGTCATAAATTGGGCAGCTAGAAACCTTTTCGCATGAAACGAAAGGCGTTCCTCATTGTAACAGATGCTCCGAACACAATAGAGCAGCTCTCCAAGCCCAAAAAGGTTCATAAATAGTAGATCTACAAAACAGAATTCGCATGCAATCAAACCGGCTTCAGATTTTGATCAACAACGGACGCGATCCTCAGAATAGCTCTGATACCATGCAGGAATTTACAGGGTAAGTTCCTTAGATCAAGAACCAAAGGTCACTGCTCACAAACAGATCACAAATCAGTACACCAGTATAATCACATGGTTAAAACCCTCAAAGAGGGAAACAGTCCATGGCCTGAGCCAACACATCCACTTCAGGCAATTTATTAATATAAAAAGAAAAGTTAAATATGTTTCTCCCAAAAATGGTTACCGGAAAAATGAACCTCCATGCTCTTTAAATAGAGATCATGGACCAATCAGGTGTTAAGCCATGGATCAAGTGTCATTAATACCGAGGTGAGAGATAACCATCGGATCACTACAAATTGTGACCGTCGGATTATAAGTTACAAATGTACATGGTAAAGAAACACACTTTACCTAACTCTACACTATACTAAGTTATTCTTAACTATTTCCTATGTGTCGGAATGTCCTAACAAAGTTCCATATGCATCAGCAGTTGGAAGCTTAATGTATGCAATGGTTTGCACAAGGCATATTATTTCACATGTAGTGGGAGTTGTAAGTAGGTACATGAATAATCCATGAAAAGAACATTGGATGGTAGTGAAATGTGTTCTCAGATATTTGAGAGGTACCACAAATCAAGCATTATGCTTTGGTGGTTCAAAAATTTCTCTACAGGGATATGTTGATGTAGATATGGTAGGTGATAGAGATAACAGGAGGAGCACTACGGGGTATGTATTTAATGTACATGGAACAACTGTCAGTTGGGTTTCAAAAATGAAGAGTGTTGTTGCACTTTCAACAATGGAAGTAGAGTATGTTGCTGCTACATAGGTTAGTAAAGAAATGTTTTGGTTACAAAGGTTTATGGATGAATAGTGTAAGAAGTAGGAGATGAGAAGGTTATACATTGACAGCTAAAGTGCCATTCATATTGCAAATAACTCAACATTTCATTCTATGACTAAACCAATATTGCTGAAGAACCATTTCATATGATAAATGTTGGAAGATGGATAATTGAAGTTGGAAAAGATACACACTAGCCAAAATCCTGCAGATATGTTAACAAAAGTTGTAACCAAGGAGAAACTAAGATTCTTCTCAGTTTCAATTGGTCTTCAAGTATGATGATGAAGATGACAAACAACCAGGTCCAAAGTGGAGTCATTTTCTAGAAAATGAAGCTACGGTGGAGCTTCTATAATCAGTCTCCAAGTGGGATATTGTTGGGTGTGGAGCCTGATTTTCATCCTAATTCAAATGCCTTTGATTCAGCTAGATGTATACCCTAGGAATACTGTACACCCCTCCACACGGGGCAGGGGGGAAAGTCTCCCCTGCACCCCCCCCCCCACCCCACCGCAGGGATCTAGGGGGGGCGATCTCCCCCCCACCCCCCGGCTATGGGGTCCAGGGGCTAGCAGTCCCCCAACAAGAGTTTCGGTGGTAGCGCCCCCAAAGCTTAAAAAATATGTAAAATTTCCTTGTAAAATATTGGAATTTCATAGTCAATCAGGGTCGTTCATTAAGCGGATGATCTGACTGTAGAATTTATGATGTAGGATTTTTTTCCCTAGAAGGAAACCCCTCGTTTTGTATGAGGGGATTGTATTGCGGCTGTGTATTGTATTTGTATTATGAGCGAGAAACTGAAAGGGGGATTGAGAGAGAGAGTAGAGAATATTACAACGAATCTACTATAGGTTGTGTTTCAACTTCATCTTACTGGAAACTATGAAGGAAAGACTAGCTATTCGGGGTGGACGTCACCCAAATTGAGTGAACCATGTATATCTATGTCTCTGTTGTTTTATATGTTTTCTGTATTTGTGTTTATGCATATTTTATGTATTTCATTTCTCTATAATATATAATTTTCTAAAAAAATTCAAATCCATTATTACTTAAAATGTATTTTCTAAAAACCACTTTAATATACATTATTTATATCCTTTTAATTAAATGTAATGAAGATTTTTTTTTCTTTTCTGAATTGGACTAATTCTATTAAGAAAAAATATGGTACATAAGAAAGTACAATCAAGAGAGACAAAAACACGGCCTACCGGAAATGATTTCATATCAACATCGGTCACCGGAGAGAGAAAAAAGACAAGCGAGGATCCGCAACAAGTGACTAGAAATCAGGAAGGAATCGACTCCTACCCAGAATTGGTAGAGTTTTCCACACGAAGTTTCTTTCCTTTATTTTTGTTGACTTTAACCTAGCCATCCTGGTGAGTATGTGCTGGGACAATTTGGAGACTAGAGTTCTCCAAAAGAGGGGCCTCCTTATCTGAATCAGAGGAGGCGGACTCATGGCAACGCTTCTGAGTGACGGTAGAATCAGGGGGATGCTCGGGAACATCGGTGGACAAGTTTTCATTCTGAGGAGCAAGATCTGAATCTGCGTCACTCCCATCCTCAACAGAGCTTGAGGAGGTGGAATCTGCAGCAGGCGGCGGGTAGCAGGGAGTCCATTTTTTGGAATTGGACTTTGTATGGTTTCCTTTAGTCTTTTTGTCTGCAAGAGTGGGGCAGGAGTTCTGTAGATGCCCTGCTTGGTGGCAGTGACGGCAGCAGAATGCAATGTTCTCGTAGTCTAAGATCTGAGTCCAAACAGAATCGCCGACCGTAATGAAGATATTATTATTCACCAAATAAAATATTAATGATATAATTATTTTTAAACCAAATTATTTTAATATTTGGGTGAAAAACTTGCATTCAAAAGTAAAATTACATGGGAGTACAAAGATACATAATTACAAGTATACGTCTACCCTGATTATTACTTTATATATTATGGAGGTAGGAATTAAGGGTGCATGTATATAGTTGTGATTGCATTGAACTTTTCTTATAAAAATAAAATGTAATGGTATGGATATTTGATCAAACATTATGGTCTTGGGTTTTAGTTAAGGACTATACTTTTAGTTAAAGATTAAAATTATATAGTTAGGAAAACTTGATTTCTAAATCTCAATTATTTTGCTAAATCGCAACCAATTTTTTCAAAAGAATTAAATATTTATGAAATATGTATTTATTACGTCATAAAGTCCCTTCTTTAAAGTCATAGTAAGCATGTATTATTATTTTATTTGTTAGGGTTAGGTTGACCTAGTGGTAGGTTACACCATATCACTTTATTTCCTATTTATAAATAATGGAGATTCATTTCTATATGCATATATATTTTCTTGGCATTGTAATAATTGTAAAATAAGGCCTTTCCCTTTGATATCAAGAGCTATGATCTTATGATTTTTCTTTTTTAATCAAGACATATGAGCATATCACTCTAACATTTTATTATTGAAAAATTTCAAATAAAGTTTTTTTTAGGAAATTGTAATGAAATATCATGCTACAGGTCTTATAAATTTCAAGTATTGGTTCATTATACTTTCAGCGATATAGCCTAAGGAATATAGGATTTGTGACCAATTCTTAAATTATTTTTTAAATGAATCATACTGGAATTTTTTTAATAATTATTTTATTGGAAGTTGTAGATAGTGAAATTTTGTGGATATTGCAGAAAAATATTATAATATAGGTAGTCAAAAATTCAGGTTCTCAAGTGCAATATACTTTTTGAGATATAGCCTATGGAAGATAGGATTTTTAACTAGTCCTAAAATCAGTTTTGAAAGATTTATCTTAGAATTTTCACTATAAGTTTTTCAATGAAATTTTAAACTCTAAAATTTTCAAAATATTCAGATGAAAACAAATTAAATGTGGAAAATGTTTCTTATTTTTACAAATTATATTTTATGATATATATCTTGGGGAAGTTAAAGTTTTTTATTATTTATTTTCTAGTAACTTTTAAGAAATTTTCCTAGGGTTAGTAATATCATTTTTAATTTATTTTAGAGATATGTTTCAACATCATGAAATCAGACAATGATTTATTGTTCAATAGGTAATTTTTTTCTTTTAGGGAAGAATATACATAGGAAGTACACACCATTTCACCTAGTTGGAAACCCCTATAACCACTACTAGTACCCCTTTCAGTAGTACAACATCATATAGTACATGTATGTGTAAACTTAATTCCACATATTATTGGGTATATGGAAAGCCCCCTAGATATACCTAAAACTAGATTTAGATAAGCTAACAGTTGTCTTGTTTCTATAGTAAACTGCGAACAACACTTACAGAGACCATTCTATAGTACTTAGGTAGCCAAGTCGTATGACTAAGGGCATAATTGATCCTCCTTAGTTAGTGATCTAAGGTAATGGTCCACATGTATATGAAATAGCTATAACACCTAACACTCTATCGTCCTCAAGACCCAATAACTATTTTCTTGTGATTTCACCATAAATTGTGATCAAAAGGTAAAAGAGGAGCATTATTATTTTCTCACTTGGATCCAATGAAAGGTTTGAGAATTACTTCATTGATTAAATATTTATAAAGATCAACCTTGACACATTAATAAATATAATATATGCAAAATTATCTATCCAATTTGGATATTTAAGTTAAGGAGGTAAAAATATTTATAAAAAGTTTGAATTTTCACATATGCAAGAATCAGTTAAAAGATATATGGAACAAAATATGGAAAATAAAAGTATAATGAAGTTAGTGTTATTGAATTATCCTGAAATTAGTTTAGAATGGGTAAGTTTGGTCATTTCTCCTGTTGTTGCTACGAGAGACTGATCTGGGTGGATATTGGTAGCCACCCACCTATTCCAGCTAGACCTTCAGTCAATTTTATCAGTTTCGTCTTTTATAGCAGCATTTACTATTTTTAGTAGTTTTTTGGGTCCTGAACTTCTGAAGCAGTTTTGACCCCCTAAACGACATCCTTTTAAGCTCTGCAATAGTCCCATGGCCATTAGTAGGCGTCTATAGAAAAAAATTTAGTGCTCAGATAGATCTTTCTGATGATATATCGTACAAGCCAAAAAAAGATAATATGACCAAGTTACGACCCTGGCATGTTGGCAGAAGTTAGTGGGAAACATATAGAATTAACTGAAAATTGAATTTGTAAATTTAGGGGGCAATCTGTTATAGGCCATTTTTTCGCATCTAGTTAATAGGCCTGCAAACTAGATCAATCAACATCTGTAAAAATGTTGTCATCATCCCCTCACAAATCCCTAAGCATTGCCTTTCCAAAAAGTCTAATTTTCTAGGATTAATAGCTCAAAATCAATGCTATTATCCCACACACCATGTCCCTTTATCCACCTGTGTTCAACGTCGGTTTATCCCCTTTTCACCAACGTTGATCAACACATTTTTCTCCCTTATGCATGTGCAATGATTCTATAAATTCAAGAAAATTAAAGAATATTCTAAAGCTTCCTCTTCCAGAAGATTTCAAGGGTTGTTTTAACTATATACCATGTATAAGAGCTCGAATATTATCCTACGTTGGATACCTCACCTCTTATCCCTTGATCTCATCCTCCTATCATAAGTGGATCTCAAGCTCATAATAGTAAATCCGAAATTACCATCCCTCACTTATAACTTTACTGCCATCCATAGCATCAGGGTTGGATTTTGGAGATTGATTGTGCCTTTATGTTTTTTCCTTGAACCTAAAAGCGTCATCATATTCATGCATTAGGGTTTCTATTGAGGTGTGCTTTGTGGCAAGGAAGGACAAGTAAACTTTGGGAGACTTCTACAATATCATCTACTATTTATGGTTGTAAACACTCTCATATTTATATTAATACAAAGAGTATTTTATTTTCCTATATGTGTTGTTTTATGTTCGCACACATGTATTTCAATGTCTTGTTGATTCATTGAATAGATATGTTAGATTGTGCCGCTTGGTTTCCGTATATCCTTTTATTGTTTCAGTCGTGTGTGCAGGTTCTAATTAGAGCACTTGGAGCTACAATTTGAGCTTACAAGAAAAGATGAACGAGAACCTTGCTACATATTCAAGGTAGGCCTCTTTCCCATTCTCTAACTTCTGTAAGGAAAATTCTATATTATTTGTCTTCTGTTGTTCTAGACCAGTCCACTAGTTCTAGGGAATTCACCTTTTTCAACAATTGTAAATTATGCATAAAAAAATGTCCAGACTTATGACAATCATTATAGCTACTTTTCATTCCAGTCGACTAGGTTGACTAAGTCGACCAGATCCTTGCCTTTACGTGGGAAATTTCCATTCAGTTCAGCAAGTTAATGAGGTTCAATAGGTTGATAGTCGGCTATCTTTTGCTGAGTTGGTAAATTCAATCACAAAAAGTCAACCAACATGCACAATGAGTTTTTCTTATTCAAATTAAACCTTTGATATTTGAAAAAATTGGGTCCCCATTGATGTTGTAGTTGACTAGGCTCAATGGACTCATGAATCTTCTTAGTTGACTACCAACTTTAAATAAGTTGAACATATGAAACAATCAACTGTGGGGTGTAATATCGAGATTCTCCTCCAGCGTGTCAGTTCTCACATAGAAATTAGACAACCAACAAAAAAATTCTCATATGAAAAGATATTGATTGATCTGTAGCCAAAATTCATAGATACTACGATTCAAAAACGCGTAGCAAATATGCATAAATGAACAATCTTTCTTAATATTCATACAACATCAAATTTATTGAGGAACAATAGAATCATGTGGTGTGAGACACATTATTATTATTATTATTATTATTATTAGCATCCATTAGTATACATGCTCAGTCGTGATACACGACATCCATGATCTTTAATCATCTCCTTTAACAAGCATTCAATTTGAAAATTTTCTTCCGTAAAGCCTTAACATTCATAAACAATGTTCAGGAAGTAAAATTTTATCAGGAAACATATTTTCAAACAAATATTCATTTTTATATTAATGCTCTTCATTTTCTTTGTGTAGGTTCATGTTGTCCTTATTTAATATAACTACAGTCTCAGATTCAAGTACCAACGGTAAAAGAACCAAATATTGAAGGCAATGCCTTCATATGCAGCCAGAATAGACTACATCACAAGAGAATATCCAAAACATAACATACATAATAAAAAAAGAGGAATTTTTTTTGGGAAGGAATTCCAACCAAGTTTCTATTAGTTTTGATGTGTACTTATACATAATAGATGTGTTTGGAGCGGTTGTACTTGCTCCAACCAATCATTCACTTTACCTCATATATTTACCCTTTGTTACTTTCATTTAATTATTATATATGATGACTTACATAGGCATAAGAGGCCCCAATAACAAAAAACATCAGACAAATTTGGAAAAATGTTGAGTTTTCCCTACCTAAAAACTCCCCCAGTTTGCAACTTCTCCTTTTGACTACACCCTCTTCATTGGTTTGTAATCCCCTCACCCCCCGCTTTGACATTAATGGAAATGGGTTTCCCCCTTGAAATATTGTTTATCTTTATTTATAATCCTCCCCCTTTCATAAATCAAGAGCAAGATATTTCTCCCCTTGAATCTATGTTTCATTTTATTGATGAGACGGGAGAGGTATCACTCCCATTGATCAGGATCTTGGGGGGATGCCCCCAAGATCTAAAAAGTTGAAATGGATCTGACCAGATATGCAAAATTACAATGCCAGAAAAAAAGAGAGAACACAAACCAAATAAAACCACAAAGAAACTTGTTTTATTAAAACAGAGAATAACTGTAGAAGCTACATTGTGGTGGGAAATCTATCCTTTTACAAAGTGATGCTTGTTATTTATAGCCTTTTTTTGAGTTACAATATCATGGGTAGATACCATAGGTGGGTACTATGGGTCAATACCATGGGTAGATACCACATACAATACCATGGGTAAATTCCATGTGTGGATGAATACCATGGGTGAATACATACCATGGGTTAATGGATATCATGGATAGATGTCACTTACAATACCATAGGCGAATAAATGCCATGGGTCGATTCCATTTACCATACCATGGGTAAATTCCATGGGTGGATGGATAACATGGGTGGATGAACACCATGGGCGGATGCCATTTTCCATTTGGATCATTCCTCCCTCCTTAAGAAACAATGATCCCCATTGCGTGAAGTTCCCTCCTGAGAAGCCTTTGTTGAATATGAAGAGCCACTGAAGATAAGGGTTTTGTATAGTTAACCCATAACCATGATGAACGAAGATCCGAGTATAGAGATACCCTGTAATGCTTGTGACCAACTGTGATATTGACAGTGTGTGGCCTAACAAATGGACTTCGATGAAGTGTGGTTTTGTGGATGAAGAAAAACCATGACAAATGAAGATCTGAGGATAGAGATACCCTGTAATGTTTGTGACCAAATGTGTTACTAATAGTGTGTGGCCTAGCAAATAGACTTCGATGAGAAGGATTTTGTGCGATTGATCTATAACCGTGATGATGATTGTTGATGATGCAGCAGGTGCCTACATAGCTTGGGGTGGGAGGGCACATCTCCAAATAACCCAAGCCGAACGCTGCTATGCTGAAATTGATGAATGTGAAGCAAGTGCCTACTAAAGCGAGGTGGGAGGGCAGGTCTCCAAAGAGAACTCGCTCTGAACGTTGCTTCAGATTTAAAATGAACATAAATCAGTCAATATAACTTGAAATATTTATTATAACCTATTTTTTGAAATGGAATTATCATTCTACATCTTCTCATGTTTTTGAAATCACTATCTGGAGACTCTAGATTCTCAAATTCACGCAGGAATTGTCCCGCCGTGACAAAATTTCCAAAAAAATAGCTGATTTTAAATCAGCGATAACTCCCTCATTCGGACTCCGATTCGACCAATTTTTTTTTTGAAATCGGGTGATTTTTCAAGAGGAGCTCAGATATGTAACCATTTATCTAAAATGTCGCACTTAAAACTGTGAAAAATTACAGGAGATCCGCTGTCCACGAATTGTCGTCAGAACATTTTCTGCAACATTGTTGACTTAGAATCAACGATATCTCCCTCATCCGAACTCCCATTCGGACGATTTTTTTTTTTTGAATTTGGGTATTTTTCACGAGGAATCCAGATCTGGTCTTTGTTTTTGTAAATTTTTTACCAAAATTTTCAGATCTGATCTGCAAACTCGCCACCCAAAAAATTCTTGGAATTTACTGAAGATTGTTGCCAAAAATTGAAACTGAAATATGCGTCAAACCCTCATTCCCATGGATTCATAACCTAGCTCTAATACCACTGATCCGGATCTTGGGGGGATGCCTCCAAGATATAAAAATTTGAAATGGATCTGACCAGATCTGCAAAATTACAATGCCAGAAAAAAAGAGAGAACACAAACCAAATAAAACCACAAAGAAACTTGTTTTATTAAAACAGAGAATAACTGTAGAATTTATATTGTGGTGGACAATATGTCCTTTTACAAAGTGAGACTTGTTATATATAGTCTTTTTTTGAGTTACAATACCATGGGTAGATACCATAGGTGGATACTATGGGTCAATACCATGTGTAGATACCACATACAATACCATGGGTAAATTCCATGTGTCGATGAATACCATGGGTGAATACATACCATGGGTTAACGAATATCATGGATAGATGTCACTTACAATACCATAGGCGAATAAATACCATGGGTCGATGTCATTTACAATACCATGGGTAAATTCCATGGGTGGATGGATAACATGGGTGGATGAACACCATGGGCGGATGCCATTTTCCATTCAGATCACCCATCTTCTATCTTAAAATATAAAATTTCTCTTTGTGAACTGGTTTAGTAAATATATCTACAATCTAGTATTTAGTAGAAATATATTCTATATAAATATTGTAATAAGCTATACATTCTCCAAGGAAATATGTTCTCTAAGGAAATTATGTTGATAGGAATGTGTTTTTTCTATGAATGCATGGCAAGGTTCTCTGTGATATTTATTTCACTTGTATTCTTACAAATAATTGACATTGGTTGATCATAATCTATTATAATGTCCTTGATATTATAATTCATCTAAATAACTTTTGTCCAACATTTTATTATTTCAATGTACTTAGATTATGTTTTGGATAGAAAGATTGAGGATTTTTTCTTGCTCAACCATGAGACTAGACAATTTCCTAGAAGGAATGTTCATCCATTAGTGTTTTTCTTATGATCTACACTTACAACATGGTCTAAATTTGTATGTGTTGTTAAGATAAATTATTTTCTTCTTGAGTACGATAAATCATCATCCATGGTCCCCTTTAAATATTTGAAAATCATTTTCACAACTTTCACATGTCTCTCCTTCTGTGTAGATTATAACCTTGCAACCAATCTAAAAAATTGCATAATATCTAATCTTGATTTTATCAAATATAAGAAGCTACTAATCATTTATTTATTTTTTAAATTATTTTTATATATAGGTTCATCATATTTCCTTGATTTTCATTCGGTAACCATGGGAGAGCTAACAGGTGAAAATTTTTCCATTCCAAACTTATTCAACATTTCTTTAAGATATTTGGTTTGGAAGATAAATACCTTTGTTTGATTGAACAACCTGCAATCCTAGGAAGAATGATAATCCTCCCAAAATGGAAATTTCAAACTGCTTATGCATTTCAGATGCAAAATTATGGCTCATTATTTCAATATCACTTCCAAGTATGATATCGACCACATAGACAACAATTATTAATAGTTTTTCATTATTTTCTTTTAATGTATAGGTTGTTATCTACTACTCCATTTTTAATCCTTCTTGCTGTAATTATTTATAAAGTCTTGAGTACTAAACCCTTGGAATCTTTCTTAAGACCATAAATATCTTTCTTCAGCCTACATACATAAGCTTCATTTTATGAAAGTAAAAATCCTTGTTGTTTTTTAACATCCATCTCCTCTTCTAGGTTTCCATTTAGCAAAGTCGACTTGACATCCATTTGATACACCTTCAAATGTTTAAGAAAATAAAATGCTAAGAAAATTATGATGGATTTGGTTGGGGTTCCCATGTTTTGGCCAGGTTGACAGAGACCAAAAGATGAGACAACATAGAACCACTTTCAGGCCTTAGGATCTAGCCCTCCTAGGTCCAAAGAGGGATCTCTCTATGATTATCAAAGGATATATGTCTTTGAAGTTCTCAGTTGTGATTTTAGGCTAGTTATAGGCTCAAGGTTTTTTGTTTGATTGTTTGAGTTTGGTTGTTGAGAATCACGAAGGAAGGTTTCATCATAAGACAAGGATGGGTAAAGAAGGAAGCTAGGCAAGAATAGATAACTCAGGGAACATCAAGGCCATTGGGCAATGGAGTCAAGAAAGGATTTACTTATGTTCAATGTGTAAGCTTTAGTTGGGCTAGTCATCTAGAGCATTTGGATCTCAAAGACTGATTGGTGGGATGGAACACTAAGGAATGAGAATGAAGGATGGAAAACCATCTGATTCCGTCTATAGATCAGGCAAGAGGTCATTTAACTCTAGGCCTGCTTGGACAAAACCATAGGCAACACAAGGGGTCTTGAAAAGGTTTGTATGGAAGTGCAGGTTATGAAGAGGCAGCGACAGGCTTTACACCTCCCAATGTTCCTAACCTCTTTCAATTAAATCTTAACAAAGACATCTGAACACTGATTCTATCAACTTGCACATCAGAGAGTAGGCAATAATCATCCACTACACTGGTTTAGTCGATTAAAAACAATATTCAGACGCACATATGAGCAGAAAACATTAAAGACTGAGAGAGCTGGGAGACAAGGTACCTAACAAGGGTAAATCTTATATCATGCATTCAGATGTCAGTCAGAAGAACATGGAATGAAATTGAAATAAACACAGAGATAAGAAAAACATCACCAAATGCTGTAGATCAGGATCCAATGAAAACTGCTTATCATGTTAAACACAACACCAATCAGGTACATCACTGCCCAAAGCTTTTACATTCAGCCTGAATACATCATATTTCTCAGCCTGTCATACAAATATTACACAGGAAACTTGGCTCGGGACAAAAATGCTTGCAATTCACTGATAATGCAACAACAACCATTACAATGATATCCCTCTGTGCTTTATAGCAGAAGAGACACAGAGGACCGACTGAGGAGGTAGGTGAATCTTAAATGTTACATTTAACTCAACAATGAATGCAGGGCCGAGGCCCATTCTGCTTGATACACTGTATATTTAATCATTGTCACCTTCCTCGTGAAAGAAAGATCTGCTCCAGATACGATTTGACCCCTTGGCTGTAGTACTCCAGGTGATTTGATCCAAATAAAAGAACTTGCTAAGAGGTATGCCTCATGGGTGTTAGATTGTTTTGAACTATAGCGGGGACGGAAAACTCCTTCAGGGACACGGCGCATAATAAATACTGCATGGGAGACCTGTCCTTTATGGAAAAACATTCTACTGATAAGAAAACCTTGATATTACCTCTTATTGATGTTCAGGATCTCCAGAATCGATCCTCGGGGTCTTCAAAATGATGCTTTTGCCTCTTTAAACCTCTGTTTCAGGGCTCAATATCTTCGTTGACGCGCATTAATCCCTCTGCTCTGTATTGAAAATCCTTGCTGCTTCATTACTGCCTCTGTCAAGTTAGCTCGATCTTTTAATGGTGCCGGAAGGATTTTCGGCGTTTGAACTCTGCTCTCCATTAATGTGAGTCCTGACGGCCCCGTTCCTTGACTTTCCTGATGGTACTGGCTCATTAGAGTTGATCCTGACTGCGCCGCTCGCCATTGAGGTAGTACATTGAACGATGGCGGTCCCATCCTCTAGAAACTCTGCAACACAGCGAACTTATGAAGAAAACAGTGGACGGAGTGATGAATGTAGGGTGAACGAAACGGTGGTGCGGCGGTGGCGGAAACAAAGCTATTATGCAAAAGAACGATGAAAATGCAGTGGAGTGGTGGAATGCGCGGATAATAGGGTTTGGTGTGAATATGCAGCGCAGACCATTAGATCCTGGCCTGGAGACGAAGATCAACGGTGGAGATTGATCGATGGGATGACTTATGGGCATGGCGGAATACATATGAAACATGAAATTTTAATGAAACATATGAAACTTTAGACTTTGGTGGATACGTATGGAAACACAATGACATGCAATGAAATGGATGTATGAAGTGGGACCTAGCGGAGGCGGAGGGCAATTAAATCTGAGCCGTCAGATCCGGGAGGAGACGGACAGCGGAGATGCAATCGGAGGATCGCAATCGCAAGGGGCACAAAAGGGAGACACTCACAATCTTCCGATTGCGATCGACAGGGGAGAGCGATAGCCGTTGAATCATAAAGCAAATAGACGGACGAGATCAAATCGGAGGACGGAGGGAAGGGGTTGCGATTGCGATCGGAGGTCAGGGAGCGATTGAGCGCTGACCGTTGGATCAGCGGACAGATCAACGGTGGGGACAATAATCAGAGGGGTGGGTGTGATTAATGCTGAGCTGTCAGATCGTGAAACAGATGGACGACTGGGATTAAATCGGCGGATCGCAATCGGAGGACGGAGCGCAAGGTTTTCCATTAAGCGCTGGCCATTAGATCGGCGGGACAGATCAACAGTCTAGATGTAATCGGGGGATTGCAATCGGAGGAAGGGGCAGAAGGCTTGCGATTAGCGGAGGACCATCGGATCGCGGGGCAGATCGACGGCCGGGATTTAATCGGGGCGGAGATAGGAAGACTTGCGATCAGCGATCGGAAGCTGTTGCGATTAAGCGCTAACCGTTGGATCGCGGGAGAACGGACGGCTGCGATGCGATCGAGAGGGTTTCAATTGGGAGATCAGAAGACAAGGTTGCGATTGATCGGAGGGCACGATGTGAATGTTACGATTGCGATCGGGCGGGGGGCTGCGATTAGCGCTCCGCCGTCAGATCTTGTGATAGATCTACAGTAAAGAACGAGTTGTGGGACTTTGTTTATTAAACCAGTCGCATCGACACTTTAGAGCTTTACAAAGGAATTGTGCACCCGCCCGACTTCTGATTGCGATTAGCGCTTGGGACTTAAGCTCTTGGTCCCAGCGCCAGGGCATGTGTGGGAAGTTGTTAAGGGGAAGGGGTTAGGCCTTAGACTAAGGTCAGAAAGTGGGTTCTTAGCCCCTTTTAATGGGTTTTAAGGGATTTAAAGGGAAACGATAAGGGGAAAAAGAGGAAAAAGGCTAAACAAAGGGTAAGAGGGGGAATTTAAAGGGGATTTTAGGGGGATTTGAGGGGTAAAAGGGGAAATAGAAGGGGAAGACAAGGGGGAAGAAAAGAGGCTAAATGAGGGTAAAATAAAGGGAATTCGGGCAAAGGGAAAGAAGGGGAACTGATGTATGTTGCAGGGGTAAAGGGAGGAATGATAGGCCCTTTTAAGAAGTTTACTAGCAGAGGTGGATTTGTATTAGGCACAACAATTGAGAGACTTCAAGGAGGATGGGTTTTCAGGGGAAAGGCATTCCTTGAAGGCTCAAAACAATCTAGCCCCCAGCTGACTTGTCAAAAATTTCATAGGGGGGCTAACAGTGGCTCCACATGGGGATGGCTTCTTCTTGAAGGAGTCAAGAATTCAGAAAATGATCTCTTGGTGTAGGCCAGATGCCTGCTGCTATAAGCCATCTTTATTCTTTATTTAGATTAGCTGCCACAACATATTAGATACACAAATCAGCAGAAACATTTTCCCAACCAATCTACCTACCCAAACTAGAACTCTAACAATTTTCCCTTGGGTGCATTTGAACTAGCAGACCCTTTACATTTTATTTTGCAAAACAAAAACAAACCTATTCTAATTCTACCCTTATTGCTCCATGAGGCCAGATTAGACTGTTGGCCTCATCTATTTCTCTACCTAATCTACTACCTGTTGGGATTAAACTGTCCAACAGGTTTCTTCACCTACATTCTAAGACAGGAAATTTAAACACAGCCAAGCCAGGATTAGAC
This sequence comes from Pinus albicaulis, assembly GCA_034641835.2. Taxonomy (NCBI): domain Eukaryota; kingdom Viridiplantae; phylum Streptophyta; class Pinopsida; order Pinales; family Pinaceae; genus Pinus; species Pinus albicaulis. The sequence goes on along the minus strand of CM076570.1, from coordinate 1,442,062,882 downwards.
TGTCTGACTTGCTGGGCAGAAACTTGAAAAAAAAACAAAACTGAGAAGGCATGGAATTCTGCAACTGTGAAACATCCTTTTTTCTTTCTTGTGACTCAGGTTTTGAGCATATTTGAGTCACTTCTTTCCTTTTCTCCAGCTCTGATTTTGGGCATATTAGAGCTGGATCTTCTTTCACTGCTGATCCAGATTTTGAGCTTGTAAGGACCAGCTATTCTTCTTCCCTTTGGCTCAGATTTTGAGTTTATTAGAGCCAATCCTTTTGCCTCAGAGGTTCATGTTTTGAGCATGTCTGAACCTCTCCTTTCATTCTGTTTTTTTTTTTGGAACAATTTCTTCACTTTTTTGCTGAAAATGAAAATTTGCAATGGTATATACAATGGAAATGAAACTGGAAATGGAGAATTAGCAGAAATAGTGTTTGAGCATCCTGCCATTGATAGGACCCCCAAACAGCTCTGTACCATCGAGTTCTTGTAAGAAAAATGCATTAGGACCCACAGTGGCCTGAATGATGAATGGACCTTGCCACAAGCTGTCGAATTTGCCATGTTTGCCTTTATCCTCTCTTCTTGAATCCCACTTCAAGACCTTGTCCCCAACCTTGAAATTTTTTTCTTTGGTTCTTTTGTCAAACTGTCTCTTCATGTTTTCCTGCACTCTGACAGCTCTGTCATAAACTTGCTCCCTTGTTTGCTGGAGATGGATTGTTTCATTAATCCTCCTTATCATGCTGTCTTCTTCTGATTGGAATTCTTGAATAAGCTTTACCACTGGTATCCCAAGGCTAGTAGGAAAAACTGCTTTTGTCCCATAAACCAGCTGGAAGGGTGATATGCCAATAGATTTCTTTGTGGTGAGCCTGTCTGCCCACAAGGCATGTATCAACTTTTTATGCCAAGACCTTTTATTCTCTTCCAGCAGCTTCTTAATGATTGTAACCAGGCTTTTATTTGATGATTCAGCTAAGCCATTACCCTGGGGGTAATAGGCAGTTGAATGTCCAAGTGAAATTCCGTACCTATGACAGAAATCAATCATTCTTTTGGATCTGAAAGCAGCAGCATTGTCAATGATTATTTTCCTTGGGCAGCCAAACCGAGATAAGATGAAGTCTTCTAGGAACCTAATGATGACAGAATCAGTGGCATTCCTAGTGGGTATGGCTTCAATCCACTTAGTGAAGTAATCAGTAGCAGTCAAGATCCATTTATGTTGCCCAGAAGAAGAGGGGTGAATTTCTCCAATGAAGTCTAAGCCCCATTTCATGAAAGGACCTTCTATGGTGATAGGTTGCAGAGGGAGGGGGAGGAGCTTTCTTTTGCCTTCAAAAATTTGGCATTTGTGGCAGGTAAGGATCATTTTATGGACATTACTGAAGAGTGTGGGCCAATAGTAACCGGCCCTGAGTATCTTATTTGCAGTGGCCTTCCAACTCAGGTGGCCTCCACACTCCCCAGCATGGAATTCTTGTTTGATTTTTTCGGCTTCAGTTTCAGACAAGAATTTCAGTAAAAGGCCATTTGGATTTTTCCAATATAGACTCTCATTCATAATGCAGTAATTTCTAGCTTTGAGTTTTATGAATCTGGCCTTTGTTTTGGACAGTTCCGGGGGGGCATTGAGGTGTGTGAGCACGTAAAGGATATCAGCATACCAAGGAGAGTTCTGAAATTGCTCCTCAACAGTTGGATGGGATAATCCTTCCTGCTCATCCAGGGCATTCATCATGTTAATATCAAGGGCCTGCAGATTAGATTCAGCCATTACTTGGGCTAGGCCTTGACCTTTGATCAGCTTGGTGGGTTTGATTTCAATGTCATATTCTAAAATTGTGGCAATCCATTTGCCCCTTTTCCCATCTGGGTCTTAGGACAAGATATCTTTGACCACTATATTTGGCACATAGGCAATGGTGTGAGAATGCAGAATATACACCCTAAAATCTTTCAAGGCCTTGATCAGGGTATAGGCCTGCTTTTCCATGATGTTGTACTTTAAGGGTGCATCTCTCAAGGCCTTACTGAAGAAGGCTATAGGTTGTTCCTTACCTTCCGAATTTTTCTGTAGCAAAACTGCAGCTATTGTGTGTGGGGAAGCAAATGAAAAGATCAGAAAATCTTTTGAGAAGTCAGGGCTGATAAGGACAGGGGCTTGGGTGAGTTCGAGCTTTACTGACTCAAAATATTTTTTGGCTTCAACAGTCCACTTGATTCCTGCATCTTTCTTTAGCATTTCAGTCATTTTCCTAAGATGCTCAGCAAGATTGGGGATAAATCTTCTAAGGAAATTGATCTTCCCAATGAAGGACTATAGCTCCTTGATGTTTCTTGGATGTGAAATTTGAAGTATTCCCTCAACTCTCTGGGGGTCTATCCTAATCCCTTTCTCAGATATGATGTGGCCCAGAAGCTTACCTTCTTGCAGCCCAAAAACAGTCTTCTTAGGATTTAGGGATAGACCGTACCTTCTACATTTTTCAAAAACTTTCCTCAGATGTTTTAAGTGTTCTTCTTCTGTTTTAGAAAATACAGTTAAGTCATCCAAGTAGATAACTATAAAGTGTCCAATCTCATCTAAGAAAGCAATATCCATTGCTCTCTGGAAGGTAGCTCCAGCATTCATCAATCCAAAAGTCATTTTCACATACATGAAGGTGCCCCATGGAGTGGTAAAAGCTGTTTTGAGTTGATCTTCTGGGAGTACCAGAACCTGGTTGTATCCTGAAAAACCATCCAGCAGGGAGATTCTTTTAGAGCCCACTACCTTATGTAAGATATGTTCCATTCTAGGCAAGGGGTAGTTATCCTTTAGGGAGGCTCTATTGAGGTTTCTGAAGTCTATGCACAGTCTAATCTCCCATGTTTTCTTCCTTACAACCACTAAGTTTGACACCCAATCAGAAAACCTTACAGGGACAATAATGCCTGCATCATACATCTTCTTAATTTCCTTTTCTACTGCAGGAAATTGTTTCGGATTAATTCTACGGAGTTTTTGTCTGAAAGGTTTCTGATTTTCCTTAAGTGGTATCTTATGTTGTATAATGTTGGTGTCATAGGCCTTTAAGTCTTCATAGCTCCATGCAAACACATCAATGAATTCCTTAAACAAGTCAATGTATCTTTTCTTCATGTTTGCAGGTATAGAATTAGCCAGTTTTATCATTTTGGGTTTGTCTTCAGTGCCTATGTTACACTCTTCTACATCTGATTCTGCATGTTCTATTGTGGGCTTCTTTGCAACATCATCGAAATCAAAGAGGTCCTCTAAGGGTGCTAAGCCTCTTGGTATGTTCTTGTCTTTGGCTTGCAGCACCTCCATTTCTTCTCTACCCGTGTTTTCACATTTTATGGTTGAATCTCCAGTTTCTTCAGAAAAATAATTTATTTCTATACTACAAGGTGTTTCTAGTTCATCTGGGGGATCCTCACTTGGGCAGTTGTCATCAGATTTTGAGTCTGAATCATAAAATTCAAACTCATTTCTGCCCATCAGAAAATCTTCAATCTGTTTGTCTCCTTCAAAGACCTGCCAGTATTTTTCATTGTCTGGCACTGCGGGCCTGAATTTAGTCTGAATGATGATTTGTTGGTCAACTGGGGCCTTAGGATAAGAGCTATCTAGGCAGGCTAGTCCATTTGCAATAGCGTTTTGACCCCTAGGAATGGATACTAAATCATATTCAATGAACGTTTTCAGCAAATCTAGAGTATCATTCCTGTATGCCCTAAGCCTGGGGTGTTTTGCCGAATACTCACCATTCATCTGTTTGATTACTAACTCAGAGTCTCCTCTCACGACTATCCTACAGGCTCCTAATTTTTTCAACAGATTTAAACCCAAGATTATAGCCTCATATTCTGCAATGTTATTCGTGCATTTGAAATGCAGATTGACAATGTGGCTCTCCGCGTGATCATTTTCGGTGTTACGCAGCCACACTCCTGCTCCAGCGCTTTGTCTAGTACAGGACCCATCAAATTTCATTTCCCACAGGGGTTCTTTGTTTACTTCCACTTCACTTTCTCCCTTACAGCTGGGTTCGCCATTAGGTTGAGTTGGGAGGTCTGTACTAGGTTGTAAGCTATCTTGTTGTTCATAGAGGCCATGGATGTCAGGAAGGTGGTTAGCTTGCTGTTCTTGTTCTGTTTCTGTTTCACTTGGAGTGAGAGGTCCACCACAGATCCTACAGGCTTCATTGCTGATTTCATCTTCGTTTTCAGTGTGCTGCCCATGGTTTTCCTGATCATATTATTCCAGAGTGGCCATTATGTGAAGGTCCATAGGCTCGGTGTTCTCATTTGTATGCCTACTCTGGGACTTTGGCTCTTATAAGGATTCATCATTACAAAAGATGAAGGAGTCAAGGTCGGTATGCACAGAATATAATGGTGAATTTTCAGGTTTCTCGGGGCTACTGACTAGGAATTTCATTTGGACTCTCTATACAATCTTCTTAATTGGCCAAATATAGGGATAGTGGCATATGAGCCATCCATCTGCATGGTGCCTTGCAGCTTGGCTCCCCATGATCTTGACAACAACATGCCATACTTGGGTGGCACGTCCGCCACCACTACATCCATGACCATACATTTCGCAGGAATTTGAGTCAAACTCACACACAAGTCTTTGATCAGGCCAAGACATTTTACCCTACTCGAGTCAAAAGAATACAAGTATTTATAGGGTCTGGTGATTTCGAGGCCTAACTTCTCCATGACTACCTTAGGCATTAGATTGTGTGATGCACCGGATTCATGCATGGCATTATGGAGGATCTTGTCATGAATGTTAAGACTGATATAAAAAGGTGGAACTACCCCTTCTTGAAATTTCCCCTCAATCTTGGGACCGAATAAGAGGGCAGGCTGATCATCGCTCAAATTTACAGTGTCATTATTTATACTCAGATTTAATGCTTTCAAAATCTGGCCCTTATATACATCCTGAGAGGCCATCTCAGATAATGGTACAGAGATTTTGATTTTTGCAATCTCACTTTCTAAACTGAAAGTGGATTGACTCTTGGAAGCGTTCAACTCTGTTTTATTTGCAACCACCTTAGTAGCTGAATCGGTTTGTGTTTTCTCATTATGTACATGTGTAGACACAGTTTTATCAGGAGCACTAACTGAGGTGCTAGTGCTACTGGTTGGTTGACTTTGTTTTTCATTGTTTTGGTTGCCTTTCTGTTGGTTTTTCTCAGAACTCTCAGCTGTTGATTTATTGTTTACAGCGGTTGCTTTAGAAGATTTTTCAGGCCTCTTTTTGATGGTCACCTCAGGATTTTTGGTTTTGGAAGTGTCTTGGTTCTTTTTGCTCCTGAGTTCGCGTTGTTCTCTGACCTGCAACATGGAATCTTGGAACCCAAGTCTGTACTCTTCAGTTTCTAATCTTTCCTCATCCCAATATGGAGATGAGGGCTGATCATCCTTTGAGTCACAGTTCAGAATTGAGTCCTCTGTTTCGAACATGTTTATCACATTCCCTTCAGACTCTTCTATGATTCCCTCATCCTCATCAAGAAAGTTTTGGAAAGGGGGAATGACTTGCTGATCTGACTCTTTCTGTCTGTTGGGGGTGTTGTTGTTTCTTCTAAAGTTTTGGTTTTGATTCTGATTTTTGCTTAGGTTACTAACTGTGACAGCCATTTTTTTCATCATTTGTTTCATCTCTTCCATTTCTCTGCACACGTGTTCATTATTGGGGTCAGACGTGGAGGCTACATTATCATCCCTGTATGTTACCCTCTTCTCATATCTCAGTTTTGCTCTTTTCTCAATCAGATTTGCTTCTATGTTTACTGCCCCTTTCTGCATATCCTCCAACGTGGTATATTCTTTATCCCTAAGTTCATAGGCCATGTCAGCATCAAATCCATAAGGGTATTTGGCCAGGGCCATACCTTGTGGAGGTTTCATGTGTGGGGGAAGAGCGTTGTAAATACTGTTAAATCTAGTGGTGTAATCATGAACACTTTCCCCTATGTTCCTCTTAAGGGACATGTACTCTGCTAGGAGCTGGCGAGGGTTTGCTCTAGTTTCCCATTTGTTGATGAAAGTCTGGTATAAAGCAGGGAGATCTTGGATACTACCAGCAGGTAGGTTTTTAAACCACTTTTTAACCTCTCCCCCCAGGCTCTGCGCAAAAATTCTCATTTTGATTGTTTCATCATCAACTTCCATATAGTCGAAAGAGTCCTCCATTTTATCTACATGTTGTTGTGCAGTTGTAGGCTCTTTAGCAGGGAAGTGTGGGATTTTTTATTGATAATCATCTAGTAAGGGCAGTAGAGGCTGAGGTAAAACTAGAGGTGCATACCAGGCTGCCATGATGATGCTCTGATGAGGTATAGGGTTGGCTTGAGCAGCTGGTAGTTGGATGACAGGGATGGTAGGACCAGCAGAAGTATGTTGAGCAGATATAGGGTGAGAAAGCCCCGAGTTTTGGAGAAATTGGAGATCAGGTGGTGTGGAAGGAGGGGTTTCGCTGTCCCTAGTGTTTGGCTGGTCTGAAACACTGAATGACCTAGTTCTAGGTAATTTGTTTTGGAGGTTTAGGTCGAAGAAGGGGTCTAATAGAGCTGCAAGATCTTCTGGTGCAGAATTGGCTCTATGAATGTTGCTGGAAATAGTTGATCTCCTACTCACAGGTGTTCTTTTAAGGATTTTCTCAGGATTATCAACTGTTTCAGGTGGGTTTGGATCAGGGAAATCTCTTGTATGAATGGTTCTGTGAGCCAGAGTGCTGTTTATAAGCCAAGCAGCTTAGCCCTACTTGTTATTTCTACTGTGGTTAATGTTGTCTTGGGAACTGGCCTCCCTATGGAGTCTTCATTATGCTTTGGGACTGGTCTCCCAGTGGATTCTGATGTGAAACCGAGATAATCAGCAGGCCTACTGATCACCAGTGGAGTCTTTAACATTTAGGAATAATGGAGTCGCCAGGTGGAGGGTTTAGGATGATTCTAGGGTACACTGTCCACCACAGTGCTCAGGCACTATCACCTTTCATGAATCTCCTCTAAAGCAACAAGCTCCAACCAAAGATTGACTGGGAGGGCATTTACCAGATATATCACCCCTGAAGAGAGGATGAGATCTGGAGGCTACCTGGCCCTATCCAGGCTCTGTCTAAGAGTATGGTGGATATTCAATAATGGAGGCTGATTCAAGAAAGGTGTGACTTACCGTCAACCTAGCCAGAGTTCTAAGTTTCTGAGGTTTAAAGGGTGTTTAAGATGAAATGTACTCAGAATTCCCCAGTATGGTCGCCATTATGTTGGGGTTCCCATGTTTTGGCCAGGTTGACAGAGACCAAAAGATGAGACAACATAGAACCACTTTCAGACCTTAGGATCTAGCCCTCCTAGGTCCAGAGAGGGATCTCTCTATGATTATCAAAGGATATGTCTTTGAAGTTCTCAATTATGATTTTAGGCTAGTTATGGGCTCAAGGTTGTTGGTTTGATTGTTTGAGTTTGGTTGTTGAGAATCAGGAAGGAAGGTTTCATCATAAGACAAGGATGGGTAAAGAAGGAAGCTAGGCAAAGATAGATAACTCAGGGAACATCAAGGCCATTGGGAAATGGAGTCAAGAAAGGATTTTCTTATGTTCAATGTGTAAGCTTCAGTTGGGCTAGTCATCTAGAGCATTTGGATCTCAAAGACTGATTGGTGGGATGGAACACTAAGGAATGAGAATGAAGGATGGAAAACCATCTGATTCCGTCTATAGATCAGGCTAGAGGTAATTTAACTCCAGGCCTTCTTGGACAAAACCATAGGCAACACAAGGGGTCTTGAAAAGGTTTGTATGGAAGGGCAGGTTATGAAGAGGCAGCGACAGGCTTTACACCTCCCAATGTTCCTAACCTCTTTCAATTAAATCTTAACAAAGACATCTGAACACTGATTCCATCAACTTTCACATCAGAGAGCAGGCAATAATCATCCACTACAATGGTTTAGTCAATTGAAAACAATATTCAGATACACATATGAGCAGAAAACATTAAAGACTGAGAGAGCTGGGACATAAGGTACCTAACAAGGGTAAATCTTATGTCATGCATTCAGATGTCAGTCAAAAGAACATGAAATGAAATGGAAATAAACACAGAGATAAGAAAAACGTCACCAACTGCTGTAGATCAGGATCCAATGAAAACTGCTTATCATGTTAAACACAACACCAATCAGGTACATCACTGCCCAAAGCTTTTACATTTAGCCTGAATACATCATATTTCTCAGCCTGTCATACAACTATTACACAGGAAACTTGGCTCGGGACAAAAATGCTTGCAATTCACTGATAATCCAACAACAACCATTACAATGATATCCCTCTGTGCTTTATAGCAGAAGAGACACAGAGGACTGACTGAGGAGGTAGGTGAATTTTAAATGTTACATTTAAACACAACAATGAATGCAGGGCCGAGACCCATTATGCTTGATGCACTGTATATTTAATTTTTGTCACCTTCCTCGTGAAAGAAAGATCTGCTTCGGATATGATTTGACCTTTTGGCTGTAGTACTCCCGGTGATTTGAACAAAATGAAAGAAACTACTGAGAGGTCTGCCTCATGGATGTTAGATCGTTTTGAACTATAGCTTGGACGAGAAATTCCTTCAAGGACACGGCGCATAATAAAGACTGTATGGGAGACATGTCCTTTATGGAAAAACATTCTGCTGATAAGAAAACCTTGACATTACCTCTTATTGATATTCAGGATCTCCAGAATCGATCCTCGGGGTCTTCAAAATGATGCTTTGCCTCTTTAAACCTCTGTTTCAGGGCTCAAGATCTTCTTTGACGCGCATTAATCCCTCTGCTCTGTACTAAAAATCCTTGTTGCTTCATTACTGCCTCTGTCAAGTTAGCTTGATCTTTAAATGGCGCCAGAAGGATTTTCGGCGTTTGAACTCTGCTCTCCATTAATGTGAGTCCTGGGGGCCCCATTCCTTGACTTTCCTGATGGTACTGGCTCATTAGAGTTGATCCTGACTGCGCCGCTCGCCATTGAGGTAGTACATTGAACAGCGGCGGTCCCATCCTCTAGAAACTCTGCAACACAGCGAACTTATGAAGAAAACAGTGGACGGAGCGATGAATGCAGGGTGAACGAAACGCTGGTGCGGCGGTGGCGGAAACAAAGCTATTATGCAAAAGAACGATGAAAATGCAGTGGAGTGGTGGAATGCGCGGATAATAGGGTTTGGTGTGAATATGCAGCGCAGACCGTTAGATCCTGGCCTGGAGACGAAGATCAACGGTGGAGATTGATCCATGGGATGACTTATGGGCATGGCGGAATACATATGAAACATGAAATTTTAATGAAACATATGAAACTTTAGACTTTGGTGGATACATATGGAAACGCAATGACATGCAATGAAATGGATGTATGAAGTGGGACCTAGCAGAGGCAGAGGGCGATTAAATCTGAGCCGTCAGATCCGGGAGGAGACGAACGGCGGAGATGCAATCGAAGGATCGCAATCGCAAGGGGCACAAAAGGGAGACACTCACAATCTTCCGATTGCGATCGACAGGGGAGAGCGATAGCCGTTGGATCATAAAGCAAACGGACGGATGAGATCAAATCGGAGGACGGAGGGAAGGGGTTGCGATTGCGATCGGAGGTCAGGGAGCGATTGAGCGCTGACCGTTGGATCAGTGGGAGGATGGACGGTCAGGATGTGATCGGAGGGGGAGACGGAAGAACTTGCGATTACTGCTGGACCGTCGATCTGCGAGAGGAATCAACGGTGGAGAACGCGATCGGAGGACTGGAGACAGGAAATGCGATTGCGATCGGAGGTCGGGATGCGATTGAGCGCTGACCGTCCGATCAACCGACAGATCAACGGTGGGGACAATAATCGGAGGGGCGGGTGCGATTAACGCTGAGCCGTCAGATCGTGAAACGGATGGACGGCTGGGATTAAATCGGCGGATCGCAATCGGAGGACGGAGCGCAAGGTTTGCGATTGCGATTGAGCGGGGGTCTGCAATTAGCGCTCCGTCGTCAGATCTTGTGATAGATCTACGGTAAAGAACGAGTCGCGGGACTTTGTTTATTAAACCAATCGCATCGGCACTTTAGAGCTTTACAAAGGAATTGTGCACCTGCCCGACTTCCGATTGCGATTAGCGCTTGGGACTTAAGCCCTTGGTCCCAGCGCCGGGGAATGTGTGGGAAGTGGTTAAGGGGAAGGGGCTAGGCCTTAGACTAAGGTCGGAAAGTGGGTTCTTAGCCCCTTTTAATGGGTTTTAAGGGATTTAAAGGGAAACGATAAGGGGAAAAAGAGGAAAAAGGATAAACAAAGGGTAAGAGGGGGAATTTAAAGGGGATTTTAGGGGGATTTGAGGGGTAAAAGGGGAAATAGAAGGGGAAGACAAGGGGGATGAAAAGAGGCTAAATGAGGGTAAAATAAAGGGAATTCGGGCAAAGGGAAAGAAGGGGAACTGATGTATGTTGCAGGGGTAAAGGGAGGAATGATAGGCCCTTTTAAGCAGTTTACTAGCAGAGGTGGATTTGTATTAGGCACAGCAATTGAGAGACTTCAAGGAGGATGGGTTTTCAGGGGAAAGGCATTCCTTGAAGGCTCAAAACAATCTAGCCCCCAGCTGACTTGTCAAAAATTTCATAGGGGGGCTAACAGATTTGAGTAAGGAAACTAGAGCAAAAGTTTCTTTATAGTAAATACCTTCCACTTATGCAAACCAATATAGCTTTCTTTCCCACTACATGTCCATCCTCATTTAATTTTTTCCTGAAGAGTCGCTTAGTTCCAATTACATTATTATCCTTTAATATAGGCACAATTTCCCATGTTTTAGTTTTCTCAATATAATTTAGCTCTTCCTCTATATCATTTACCCAATGTTTATATTTACTAGCTTTTGAAAAATCATTAGGTTATATTTTGGATAACACTCATATGCCTTGTGCTCGTAGTTATTGCACATATAACATTAAACATAATTCATTAAGGGGGGAAATGAATTGTAATTTATGGTAGAATTCTCATTAAAACTTCTAGGATTATTGATCACATCATAATTCCTTAAAGTCTTGAAGGATTATCTATATATATTTATCATATGATCGTTCCTTACATAGGCTTTACAATTGATTACTTTATGACCAAATTACTACAAGAAAAGAAAAATCCCAAAAATATATTTTGATACATGGATGAGAATTTCCTTCTTGAAGAAGTAGTTCTTTTGCAACCATTAATTTTATCTTGGTGATAAAACTTAGCTCTCTATTGGTCGTTTACTTCATTTATGGTGCTTCTTGTATTGTTGGTACGGAATTTTGAAAATTCATTTCTCTGTTGGTCCTCATATTTCTTTCTAATGTTTCTCATAGTGTTGATAGGCATTTGTAAAAGCCATGTTTCTACTATTCATTGCCTTCTTTATTGTTGAGAGAAATTTTGAGCATATTAGCATAACTTTTAGGCTCTTATTTTCATTCCTTTTCATATGAATTTTTGCTTGATTATCCCTTGGAAGTATCATGATTCTCTTTATATCGAAGACCTATTTTAATAAAAGGAGACCTCTATAAGCTAAAAATTTTATCTAATATTTGAGTACTTTTCCTAAACTTTAATCTTTTATCCAACCGAGAAGTTGCATTCTCTAGTTCTTTTCTCAAGGAAACAACCTCTACTACTTCTCATAATTTCTTTCTTTTTCTTTCAGTTGGATTATAATAACCTCTTCTACTCTCTTTTCTTCTTGCAATTGTGTGTTTATGAGAATGATAGATGCTTCATAAAAATCATAACCTTTCTTTTCATAATTCTACAATAGTTCTATGTACTTTTTAATCTTTCTTCTAAGTATATTTATTTCTTCTAAGGCACCCACTAGTTCTCCTTTAAGATCTACCTCTCGTTCAACTTCTTCCTATGAATTCATGTTCTCCTTTTAGTTGTCTCTTTTATCAACATTTGGAGCATCCATTGGCTATGAATATAAATTATTATTTATCATCATGTAATTTATAGCTATCACTTTCTAATAATGAGCTACTATACTCTTTGGAATAAAAAATTTCTTCTTCATATATCCTCCTTTTTATATTTATGATATTTAGTTCTATTCCTATATTAATTTTCATCATCATTTCACTTCAATTTTGCATAAGGACATTTAGAAACATAATGATCTATTCTACGACATTAAAATTATTTGAATGGAATTTTACCTTTTGAGTTTTCCATATTCTCTTAACAGGCTTAATAAAAATTGAGCTTCTTCTTCATTTGATTCATAACTGGATAAATAATGGAGCTTGTTTACTTTTTTCTTATTTACTACTTTGTATGTTGCTTCCTTTAATCCCAACTTATATTTCCTGTTCTCATTTCATATGTAGTGAGTTTTTATTTGAAATTCATACCATATGAATCAGTTGGGGGAATTATTAGAACTTCATAACTATCCTCAATAGATAAAAAAATGTCAACAACAAGAGACATCAAGTAGGTACTCATCCTTATCTTCCAGAAATCATAATTTGTTCCATCATATAGTGAGACCTTTTTTGAGAAAGAACCATGTTGATTGGTCATTGGTCCCTCGAAGATATTCCTTCCAAATGTTAGGCCACTTCTAAAGGAACCTACTCTAATACCAATTGTTGGATTCATAATTATACTCAAATGGGGTAAATTAGTATAATTTAATTTTTTACTTATTTAATAAACATTCAAAGCATCAGTTTCATAAAATTAACATGAAACACTAGATAGACATGGAAAATTTTTCTGTAGAAAACCACAAACGTTATTTAAATAATAATTCTTTGAGCACCAACCTACAAGGGACACCAATCCCTTTTGATTTATAAGAACCAACCTGCAAGAGAAACCAATCCCTGCAACTAAATAATAGATACCAACCTATAATAAGAACCAATACCCTATGAGATATGTTATGTAAACCTTTTTAATAAATCCAATGGTCAACTCTATAATTTTCTCTACACTGGATACTGATTGTAATATACTCTTAAATGGTCAAAAAATATGCTCTATAATCTACTCTGCATTGGTCATATCTACTTCTCTAAAATTTACACTATTCTCAAATTTCAGTACTATATTTCTTTCCACTAGGTGCTTCCTTCACCCAATTTCCAATGTTGTGCTTTATCGACTTAATTAACGCTTCTTTCAATGCAAATTATCAAACCTATGCTACCACCACTAAGTTTTGTGCATTGGATTCCCTTTTAACTAGTGAAATAAGAAATTTCTTCCTCAACCTTCAAAATGTGGGTGCTTACACCACTTTAGCATTATAACATACTCCCTTGTCACACAAATATTCATTTATTGGGTTATTGGGGCTTTTCAACAACCAACTATTAAACACCAAGTTTCACTTTTGGGTGTTATGGGATGCAAACCTCAATTTTGTCACTTATATCATGATATCCAGAAGAACCTCGAATTCATTTAACACTACAAATCCCTATAAACCCAAGGCCTTTCAATTATGGACAATAACATCAAATTTTTTCTATTGTTGCAAAACTTCTTATCCCTTGATGAACCTAGAACACCAAGATATTAATGGAATCAACATTTAATACACCATTAGTACTCTCAGTAGACAATATGCCAAGGGCGCTAAGCCCTAAGTTATATATCCAAGCACCTTTATGACCAGGAATTAAGACCAAGCGCTCAGTAGGGCTCGAGATATCAGTGAATTCAATAAAGACTTCACCACTAATACTCGTGGTAGTTGATATCTCAAGGGATCTAGGAACTTATGTGATACACCTTAGCACAACATGGTTAGAGGTTGTGACCATGGGCTGCATATATCAGGATATCATAAACTCGCCAAAACAATTAGCAAAGGAAATACTTGCAAATCACACATGAGCTAGTGTGAAACCTAGAAGCATAACTACTAAAACAAAAATGCATGAATTTTTTTGCAATATACTTATGCCAATACAAAAATATATGGTGGAAACTCACTACGAAAGTTTTGGATGTAGTTATATGTTTTTTAACAATGATTGTCCTATCCATTAGCTAGAGGGAAGGTAAAATAAAGGTTTTCTGAGCCAAATCACGTTATAACAAAAATTTAGTGTTTTTCTCAAAAATTTCACTTAAAATTTATCCGCACCTTAAACCACCTTATTTCTCCTTTGTAGCTTGATTTATCTTCTTATCTCATTGATATGTCTTTTTCATGATCATGCCTTTGCTTCGCTTTTTCACTTTGCACTCTCATGCATCTTCCTCGAACTTCATTTTGATACTCCATTCCTAAAATCACATGTTCAAGATTATTTTTAATTTCTTATCTTCCACTTGCACAATAACACTCATGAATCTTGGGTATTTATAGATATATCAAACATTTTTGTTAATCATGGAAATCCTAGATACCATTCTTTCTTTGAGGAGCCAACATGAACATTGGTCCCCTTGACTTGGGTCAACCCTAACTTGGGTGTGATATTCTTTCAATGTTCCATTATGCTTTGGATTCCCTTTTTATTTGGGTCTTTTCCTAAATTTAACATATATCAAAAAGAGTATCAGAAACCCACCTTGGGTCTCCCCCAAGATTTGACATCAATGAAAACACTATATGTAATAGTGTCATTCGAACTTGAATACTTTTTCCAAAAAATGCACTAAGAGACAACATTAATGATAATGACACAACTATGTATTGGCAGTAGTAATATCATCATGCCAACTATTAGTACCCTATAAATTATAGGATCTCAAGGAGATTGATAATTTCATCTCAGATCTTCCGTGCTGAAAGTAATATTCTGCATCGTAAAATATTTCTAGAGAAATTATCACTATCAAGGACTTCAAAAGAATCAACCCACCTCTTCAATCCAAATGGAAAGAGGAAAGTATTGCTATTAAGGTGTAATTGTGAGAAAGCGTTCATTTCTACCCTCATTCATTTACTCTCTTTTACCTTCATCCAAAATTCCTTTTTAACTATTAAAATCTGATGTTAAATTTAAAAATACAGCTCCGCCCACCCATTAGCAGCCATATCATATGTTTCCATTTAAACTTACCATTTATCATATATTTCAGCTCCGCCCCCACATTAGGTCATTTTATATGTACATATATCATATAAACCACACCAAACAGTCGCATTTCCTTTGTATCCTAAGTCCGACTCTACCCCACATCTTTCCACCATCTCCGCTCCCCACCTCCCCAATCGATGGTCCACATATGTTTTCGTCCCCCCCTCAGCCGTCGAACGTTAACAAAGGGGGGGGGGGTGTCTGAAATGGGCGGTATCCATTACTTTCCACTCTGCCACGTTGCACACCCATAATATTTCGGGCCCCCCTTTTGCAATACCGCCTACCACCTTAAGACCCCTCTGAAACACAACTCTGAGGTTTTGCATGACATAGTATGGTATGGGAAGCCTTTATCATATTTCCCTTTCTTA
Source organism: Pinus albicaulis (assembly GCA_034641835.2). Taxonomy (NCBI): domain Eukaryota; kingdom Viridiplantae; phylum Streptophyta; class Pinopsida; order Pinales; family Pinaceae; genus Pinus; species Pinus albicaulis. The sequence continues at coordinate 1,442,047,373 of CM076570.1, read as the reverse complement.
ACGGAATTTCACTCATCCACTTGGAAAGCCCATAGTGGGGTCCATCACCTTTTCGCATTGCAATTCTCAAGGGTTAAAAGAGAAGTGTGAAGGGGTAAATGTTAAAGATGCAACATGAAAAATGGTAAATGCTCCGACATGCGAAATGGTAAATGTTGTGGTATGCGAAATGGTAAGTGTTTCGGTATGAAAAATGGTAAATGATGCGGTATGCAAAATGTTAAATGTTGCGACATGTGACTTGTGATGGGACCCCATCGCATATCGCACTTCGCAAGCCTAGGAATATAAGCGATCGAGTAATATGTTATAAACGTCATATTGCGATGTAACATGCTGGCATGGATGCGATACAGTTCTAAGATAAAACTGACAGAATTTCAAGTCTGGGTGTATGGGCTTCGTGCGCTAAGAAAAGGTTAAACAATAGAAGGACTCATGTAGGACCAAACAAGGAGAAAAAGGGCATAGGAATGTTGAAATTCATGGTAAGGAGGAGAGAGACACCACTGGTCGAGTCAGGCAAAGGCATTTATGCAAAAATATTATGATATAATAGCAAGAATAGAAGAGAAGTAGTGAAACGCAGCCAACATAGCAATCATCCAGCGCAACACCAATTTGATTTTCCATCAACCATTTCTGAAGGAGAAGGGCCATATGTCTGGTTCATTCTATCATAGTCGATTCGTGATCCTGGGAGGAAATTTATTCCTTATTTTGAAATCATAATCGACTGCTAAATCCATTGTTACATCCAGATGTTCTCAAGGACTCCAACTATTTTGTTTACACCTGCTAAACAATGTGAGCCCTCTATTGTTATGGAGTTAACAAGAAACTAACTGATAGTTACGGAATCAATTGTAATCAGTTAGTACGACTAGCATAAATAATTCATTGTTCGAAGTATTAGAGGGGGGAGGGGGGAGATCTGTAATGAGAAATAGTCTCATTCTTTAATGTTATGCACTTAATTCCAAGTGAATGTTTGAAGAGCAATACAAGGTCAGTTGTTTAGGATTCATGTGGTGTCTAAAATGGTGACATATTCTCCTGTTTTATGTGTTTTTCCATTGGTTCTACTTCTTGTATTTGTGAAATATAATTGTAAAACATAAAGTGTGAAGAATAGGACTTGTTATCTAGAGCACCCTATTCTGGTTGTGTTTGCAATAGTATATGTTTTCTACTAATGCCAAATCGAGGAATTCTTAACTGCTCCTCGGTTTCTGCTGAACTTTACATCCTGGGACGGATTGGGGAATTCTTAACTTCTTCTCAAACTCTATCTTAAATTCCTTACATTTCTTCTTTTCATAATCCATTCAAAATTCTAAAAGATCCATGGCAGTGCACTTATCTTGCCCTGTTTAACTCATGCTTGATATTTCTGCATTTAATCACCCGAGCCTCTTTGACTTCATTACTCAATGGCTTTCCCTTGCTCTTCCCACCAAACCAATTCATAATCCAAACTCTGCATCTAATAGCTAGCTTAAAATTCCCAATATAACAAAGCTATATCTAACAGAGAGATCCCTCTATGGGTCTACGAGGGCTAGATCCTAGGCCTGAAGTGGTTTTGAAGTCACCTCGGTAATTTTGTTTTTAGCCTCAAAATTATGGAGTGATAACATAGTGGTGACCATACTGGGGACGAGTGTATCTTCCTCAGTAACCCTTATCAAGTTCAGTTTTGGCTTTTGATGGTGAATAGAAGTCTAACACCAGAAGGTTGTTCCATCCACCTAGCAACTCCATTGGCAGCAAAATCTAGAAATTAAGATTCACAGGTGACTCCACAAGCTCAAAATGGGATCAATTGCAAGGAGATATCCTCCCATGAACAGGGACTAGATTCCAGGCTTCCCAAATAGAATGTATCAGGTAAATTGGCAAATAAATCTTCCTATTTTTCAAGATGAGAATGTTGATGATGCTTTGTTGCATCTCATTAAATTTCATATTCATTCATGGAAGTGGAAATTTGAATGGCATGAGGACTACCACATAAATATTTTCATGGCAACATTAGATTGAAAAGTGAGGGAATGGTATGAATTTTTAAACCCTCGTAGCTTGCTTTCTTTAAAGGATTTTCAGAAATTGTTTTATGAGCATTATAAAGGACATTCCCCTTCTTTGTCGTTAGTGGAAAACTGTTGTGATCAGTTTGAGGTTTTCATACAATACATTGAAGGTATTGATGAAGACCTAATAGAGATGAATGATGAGGATCTCTTAGAAGAAATTTATGGTTTCCATTTTCAAGTTAATTTTCATGATAATCAAGGGAGGATAGCAGAAAATGAGATGAATCAGGAAATGAAAGTAGGTTCACATGATCTACTTTCAGAGACAAATGATAATTTTCCTAATCTTTTGTATGAAACTAAAGAAAACATTCAACATGAGAGTATGATTCTTCGCTAGGGAAATAAAACAATTGTTGTTTGCTCCAAAGAAAACAAATACTACCTCCTTTAACTGAAGAATAAATTAATCAAATTCTAAGCATGCAACCAACCTCTCAATCTTTATGTGATCAAGAGATTAATCCTATTTTTTCTACTGCAGATTTATGTACTGAAGTATTTCCTCATGAAGAAGAAGAGGTAGACCATATTTATGTTGAGGGTGTCTTACATTCTCAAGAAGTATTATTGCCAAAAAGTGCTTCTGTTCATCATAATGATGGCCTTCAAACATAATTCAGCAATCTCGGTTAAGACATAACAGGTTAGTTCAAGGACATCATATTGATATACAAGGAGGATGCTATATCATATGACCATGAATAATATATAGATATTCTCTTTCAGAAGGCTCCTGGTCATAACAAATTGAAACAAATGGTAGTCATAGATGCAACTTATTATTTGAACCCTCTAGACCAAGTATTATTCCAAGATCCTTTTTCTAGCCTCTTAGAATCATCTGAAGAAGGAGTATGATATGCCATGATTGGTTTGTTGCGAGATTTAAGGAAAATTTTGAACACTTCTGTTCAAAGGAAGTTGAGATGGGAGTGGTCATTTTATTTTTTCAGCCTGCTCAAAGGGGTCAGCAAGAATAAATCAGGTAGTCATTTACTTGATTGATTGCATTGGAAAGAAGAGTTCACTTAGTGTATATGTCATCTCTAAGTTAGAGTAAGGTAGGTAGAAGTGTGCAAATAAGCTCAATACTTTGAGAATTTTCCAGTTTTAGTTTCATATTTCTTTTCAATTTTCCGATCAAGGGCGTTCCAAAGTTTAGTTTGCAAAGAGTGTCATTTTCAGCTTGAAAATTTTCAGGCCCAGAGGTTTTTTTTTTTAGCAGTTTAAAGTGCAGAGTTGGGATCAACCTAATGGATCAGGCTACTAGTTTATGGTGTTATTGACACCTCTTGAAGGAACTTCCATCCCAAATTGGAGCCACTATTAGTACCCTATAAATTATAGGATCTCAAGGAGATTGAGTATTTCATCTTAGACCTTTAGTGCTGAAAACAATATTCCGCATCATAAAATATTCCAGAGAAATCCTCACTTTCAAGGAATTCAAAGGAATCAACCCACCTCTTCAGTTCAAATAGAAAGAGGAAAGTATTGTTGTTAAGGTGTAATTTTGAGCAAGCCTTCATCTCTGCCCTCATTCATTTACTCTCTTTTACCTTCATCCAAAATCACTTTTTAACTATTAAAATCTGATGTTATAGTTAAAAATGCAGCTCCACCCACCCACTAGCAGCCATATCATATGTTGCCATTTAAACTTACCATTTATCATATATTTTATCTCCGCCCCCACATTAGGTCATTTTATATGTACATATATCTTATAAAACACACCGAACATTCACATTTCCTTTATATTCTAAGTCTAACTCTACCCCGCATCTTTCCACTGTCTTCGCTCCCCACATCCACAATCGATGGTCCGCATATGTTTTCAGCCCCCCCTCAGCTGTCGAACGTTAACAAAGGGGGGTGATGTCCGAAATAGGTAGTTTCCATTACTGCCCATTCTTCTACGTGGCACACCCATAATAATTCGCGCTCCCCTTTCGCAATACTACCTACCACCTTAAGACCCCTCCAAAACCCAACTCCGAGTTTTTTCATGACATAGTATGGTTCGGGCGACCTTTATCATATTTCCCTTGCTTAACAAAATTTCACTCAACCGCTTGGAAAGCCCATAGTGGGGTCCATCACCTTTTCGCATCGCAGTTCGCAAGTGCTAAAAGAAAAGTATGAAGGGGTAAACATTAAAGGTGCGACATGCGAAATGGTAAATGTTGCGGCATGCGAAATGGTAAATATTGCGGTATGCGAAATGGTAAATGCTGCAGTATGTGAAATGGTAAATGTTGCGGTATGCGAAATGGTAAATGTTGCGACATGTGAAATGGTAAATGTTGCGGTATGTGAAATGGTAAATGTTTCGGTATGCGAAATGGTAAATGTTGCGGTATGCGAAATGTTAAATTTTGTGACATGCAATTTGCGATGGGACCCCATCGCATATTGCACTTCGCAAGCACAGTAAGATAAGCGATGGAGGAATATGTTATAAAAATCTTATTGCGATGCGACATGTTGGCACGGATGTGATATGGTTCTAAGCTGAAACTGACAGAATTTAAATTCTGGGTGAATGGGATTCGTGCGCTAAGAAAAGGCTAAATGACAAAAGGACTCATGTAGGACCAGACAAGGAGAAAACGGGTATAGGAATGTTGAACTTCACAGTAAGGAGAAGAGAGACACCACGGGTCAATTCGGGCAAAGGAATTTATGCAAAAATATTACGATATAACAGCAAGAACGGAAGAGAAGCAGTGAAACAGAACCAACACATCAATCAGCCAGTGCAGCACTAATTTGATTATCCGGCAACTATTTCTGAAGGAGCAGGGCCAGATGTCTGGTTCATTCTATCATATTTGCTTCGTGATCCGAGGAGGCAATTCCTTCCGCATTCTGCAATTATAACCGACTACTAAATCCACTGTTATATCCAGATGTCCTCAAGGACTCCAACTGTTTTTTTTACACCTGCTAAACAATGTGAGCCCTCTGCTATTATGGAGTTAACAAGAAAATAACTGATAGTTACTGCATCAATTGTAATCAGTTAGTAATACTAGCATAAATACCTCATTGTTCGAAGAATTAAAGGGGGGGAATATACAATAAGGAACAGTCCCATTATGTAATGTTTCTCACTGAATTCCAAGTGACTATTTGAAGAGAAATACAAGATCAGTTGTTTAGGATTCATGTGGTGTCTAAAATGGTGAAGTCTTCTCCTGTTTTATGTGTTTTTCTATTAGTTCTCCTTCTTTTTATTTCTGAAATCTAATTAAAATAGAAAGTGTGAATAATAGGACTTGTTATCTAGAGCACCCTATTCTAGATGTGTTTACAATAGTCTATGTTTTCTACTAATGCCAAATCGAGGAATTCTTAACTGCTCCTCAGTTTCTGCTGAACTTTACATCCTCAAATGGATTGGGGAATTATTAACTGATCCTCAGTCTCTACCTTACCTTACATTTATTCTTTTCATAATCCATTCAAAATTCTGAAAGATCCATGGCAATGCACCTATCTTTCCCTGTTTCACTCATGCTTGATATTTCTGCATTTAATCACCTGAGACTCTTTGACTCCATTTCCCAATGGCTTTCCCTTGCTCTTCCCACCAAACCAATTCAAAATCCAAACTCTACATCTAATAGCTAGCCTAAAATGCCCAATATAACAAAGCTATATCTAATAGAGAGATCCCTCTTTGGATCTAGGAGGGCTAGATCCTAGGCCCGAAGTGGTTTTGATGTTACCTTGGTAGTTTTGTTTTCAGCCTCAAAATTATGGAGTGATAACACCAACATCGTGGTGAATTTGGTATCTAAGCATGATGAGGGTGAAATGTGGGTAAGATAAGACTATGAGGAGACATTCTTTGTAAATTGGTGCATACATTAACATATTTGATTATATACTATTAAGGGGGTTGTTCACCTCTTCTCTTCGTATTACCTGAGAAGATTTGATTGGATGACTATCACCTCCTCTTCCTAGTGTCAACTTCACCACCAACATTACCACTTAGATATTTAAATATTACTATGCAAGATTCACAATACAAAACTTAACACGGGAAATCCCCACTCATGAGAAGGGCTCAACATGAAAGTGTAAAGCATAAATATCTAACTAAATTTCCTCAAGTAAACCCAAGTTTATATAACTTTATATCAAGAAAAATAATTCAACAAACTAGGAGGAAAAATCGTAAGAAATAGTTACCAAAATACAGTAATATGTCTAGTTGGAGATAGGATCTCAACTAACCAGAAAAATAGGAAACGTGAAGGCATCAATAATAACTAGCAATATCTTATATACACCAAAACAAATAATGAGGCAAACATGGAATAAGCAACCTATTATATGTTAAGCATTAATAATCCTTATCACTCCTCCCAACAATAGAATCCTTAGCCTCCAATGATTTTAGTAGAGAAGGAAAATGTTGAAGTGTCTGGTTTTAAAAAATATAGCAAGCCTAATTCGAATGTTGACCTTGCATAGTGACATGGTAGGAAGTAGTGATTCCTTGAAAATTTTAATGAGACAAATCTTACAATTGAAATTGTAGACACCAATCTCTATCCCGCAAGAGCCAAATGAAGAAAATCCCTACAAATAACTACAAAAAAGTGAAGAAGATTTGCTTCAATAATCTAGATCAACAAGTTTGAAGCCTACCCGAAATCAAATTGAAAAAATCAACACCAAACCCAAATTAAATCAAATGAATGCTCAAAACAAACTAAACATTTCCATCAAACAAGAAGATACAATCGCTCCGAATAAAAAATAATTTAAAACAAATTTACATTCAAGTCAAATAATTGTGTGGATCTTGCACGGAGAAAGTATAAGGTCATTGTTTATTTATTAAACTTAAGAGAAATACTATAATGAAAATGATAGAAAAATGACCAAAACTATTAAAAAAAATTGCTTTAAATAAAAAATAATTATACCAAATTTACAATTCGAATTAAATAATTATAGAGATTAAAAAAAGAAAATATTTGAAAATAAATAAAAATAAAAATTTAAGTATTTTTAATTTTTCTCACCCTCTCATTGTATAAGAAAAATATAAAATCATTATTATTTACTAGAATAAAGAGAAAACATAAATGATATACAAAATACAAAAATCATAAAAGAAGAATATAAAAATGACCAAAATAATAATAATAAGAAGATAAAATAGAAATCCCTTTATAACATTTGTTTTTATCATCTTTTATTTTATTAAAAAAAAAACACTAAATTGTAAATATTTTTTATCATCTTTATTTTGTTTTTCATTAAAAAAAATAATTTAAATTAAATTATAATTTATTTTTTTCAAATGCACTCATTTTGATTAGTGATTTAAAAAAAACAAAGATTTATCATGGAGTCAAGTTTTTGACCTAAAATTCTATGCTCGGGGTTTCTCCAATTGACCATATATAATTTAAAATATTACAAAGCATACTAAACCTAATGTTAAGTTTTTGTTTATATGCATTCCTTGCAAATTGGGTTCGACCATTTAGCCCCCTCTCAAATGATTAAAGAAAATGCTTGGCCATGGTTATGGTTTACAAAAGATAGACTAATGATATAACTTAAAGGTTAAAGCTTACATTGTCATCACAACATTGTTTCGCATGGAGGCTCCATGTTAAACTAATGTAAAAATCTTTATTTTTTATTAAAGTTATTTTGATATTAAAAAATAGTTTATACAAGGATTTAATATTAAAAAAGGAAGACATACGGAAAAATTGTATTAGCTGGGTCTCTCAGATCTGTTCGGATCCTTCTTTTCCCTCCAGATCCTGCTTCAGGGTCTCGTAGCGCCGCTTCCTCCCTCGTCAGTTCTTCTTGGACCTGCTCCTCGGCCTTGGAGATTATTCTTCATCTCGGGCCTGTGATGCCTCGCCTCCAGTTCTTGCTCAGTGTGGATCGGGTGTGTTATTGCTGATTTATCCTTCTTTGACATGGAGGTTCAAGGCTCGCCCCTCGGGCCCTCGCATGCTCCGCCCCCGGATGTTGAAGCTGCCTTCTCCTCTCTGCTAGCTTCGTTGCCCAAAAAGAAGAAGTCTGAAGCCTCTGAGTTCATCAAAAATCTCGACGATGTTCCTGAGGTAAACCTCCCTCCTGAGGGTCCGATCCAGGTCGCTTTGTCCCTGGTAGATCGGTCCCTGGTGGGTCAATTCATGGGCCTTTGGCCCTCGCCAAAATCGACAGAAAATTGGGTCGTTAATAATTGGATTCCGCTGATCAAGAACAAAGTCACCTCATATTTTCTGGGTAGAGGCTACTTCCTGTTCGAGTTCAACACAAAGGAGGACAAATATTTGATCATTAGGAATGGGCCCTATTTCATGGGACCTTAGGGCCTCTACCTCAATAAATGGACCCCTGACTTCGATCCAGCCGTGGATGTCCCAACGACAGTTCCTGTCTGGGTTCGGCTCCCTAATCTTCTTGTGCACTGCTGGAACTGAGATTCCCTCAAGCACATTGGAGATGCTTTGGGAAAGTTCATTGATAGAGAAAACAACAAAAATCAGTATGATTGCGCCCGTATCTGTGTCGAGGTGGACTTAGAGGTGGGACTTCCGGAGGCCATCAAAATAAGGTTGGAAGTTGGACGCATGTGCAAGTGCTGGACTACGAGCAGCTCCCTTTCAAATGTCGTAAATGTCACGTCTATGGCCACTTTGCAAGAGGGTGCCCGAACAAAGGGGAAGCAGAGAAAGGAAAGGAAGAAGGTTGGAACCAAGTCAAGATGTCAAAGACAACTCACAAGAAGACTAGGGTTCAAGGCTCCCAACCTGCCTCCACCTAGAATGATCCTCCGCCAAAAAGCCAAGGAAATAGGTATGAGTTCTTAAGCTCTACAGAAGAGACTCCTCGAGAAGAAGCTAGGCAGGATAAACCCTCAAAGAAAATGACTTCAGCAGGAACAAGTCTTGAAGAAAGTGCCACGGCAAGAAATAAGGATAAGCAAACAGAAGCCTCCGAGGAGGAGCATGACTTGGAGGAGTCTGAGGAGGATGGAGAAATAGGAGAGACGCAGACATCGGTCAGAAGATCTACAAGGGGTCGTAAATCTGCTAGAGAAAAGAGAGACCAAGAAACTTATAAAGATAAGCTTCAGGTTAGTCAGCCCACTCTGGAGAAACTCCTTGGCAAAAATATAAAGATGATTAAAAATCAAGTGCAAGGCTCCAAGGGAGCCCCTCACCATAAAAATAAATGATGAAGATTGTCTCCTGGAATTGCAGAGGAATGGGGAGAAAAGTGAAAGAAGAAGCAACGAGAAGCCTTATAAGAAGAGAAGCTCCAGACATTATTCTGATTCAGGAGACCAAAATGGAGGACAATGAGTTTCTCCAAATCAGTAAAAAATTCTGGAAAGGAAGTAGCGGTCAAGCAGTTTCAGCACGGGGAGCCTCTGGGGGACTGGGCTCTCTTTGGAATCCTCTCAAGTATAGGCTAGTCATTGAGTTGCACAACACCCATTGGCTGTTTTTGAAGCTCCAACCTTTGGACTCGAGGGAGGCACTTAGTCTTTTCAATGTCTATGTTCCAACAAATATAGGGGAGAAAAGGGAGTGTTGGGACTCCATCAGGCATCTGTCAGAGTCAGAAAACTTGGAAAACATCATTGTTGCAGGTGATCTAAATCTTACCTTGCGCATGGAGGAAAAGCGAGGAGGCACAATCATAAGGGACCCTGCAAGGGAGTGGGTGGAAGACATCATGCAGGACTGGGATCTGCTAGATATCCCCCCAGAAAATGGTAAGTATACTTGGTCCAATAAAAGAATAGGTCCTGGTCACATTGCTGCTAGACTTGACAGATGTTTGGTGCAGAGTTCCTTCCTTTTTCTGGGCTTAGAATTCAGATTGCATATACTCCCATGTAGTGTTTCTGATCATAAGCCCATTATGCTTGAGATGTTGGGCCACAATGATCTTGGCCCCATTCCCTTCAGGTTCAATCCTCTTTGGGTCAAGGAACCTGAGTTTCTAAATCTGGTTCTGGATAGTTGGAAAACGCCAGTGAAAGGTTCACCTTTCTTCATTTGGGAGGAAAAACTTAGAAGACTGAAAGCTGTTCTTAAATCTTGGGCCAAATCTCTTCCCTCCCCTTCAAAAGAGAGAAGGCAGGCCCAAGACTTTCTTCCCCGACATCAGGCCCAAAGCGAAGATGTTGAAATCACTAAAGAAGTATTGGATAAGGAAGCTGAGCTTCAGCAAAGCTTCCATAACGCTTGCCTCTCGGAGGAAGAGCATTGGAGACAAAAGTCTAGGAGTTTATGGCTTAAAGCGGGAGACAAAAATACTGCCTTCTTCCACAAACAAGCTCAAGCCAGAAAGAGCTTCAACTCTATTGCATAAATCAAGGATGGTAACTCGACACACAAAGACTTTGAGAGCATAAAGAGAGCAGCTTTCAATCACTTTCAAAGCCTGTATAGAGAATAGGGTGTGACCGACCCAAACTCTAAATTTTTGGAGGCAGTTCCCCCTAGGATTTCTTCTACAGCTGGAAGCGAAGATCTCTATACAAGAAATAAAAGATGCTCTCTCCGACATGGAGCCGGACAAAGCCCCAGGCCCGGATGGCTTCACTGCAAGATTCCTTCAAACCTGCTGGCAGATTGTTGAGAAAGACCTCTACAAAATGATTTTGAAATCCCAAAATTTCCAGAAAATAGGGGGCAGCACCAATTCATCTTTTCTCACCCTCATTCCCAAGGAAAAGGGTGCTAAATAATTTAATCAGTTCCGGCCCATCTCTCTTTGTAATATTGGATATAAATTAATCACAAAGGTAATAGCCAACAGGCTGAAAGGTATCCTCCCAGTCATCATCCCGGAGAACCAAGGCATATTTTTTCAGGGGAGACAGCTTGCTGACAATTTCATTCTCGTGCAAGAGTCGATTCACTCAAGCCATCTTCGCAATGAGAAAGGTATGGTAATTAAACTTGATTTAGCAAATGCCTTTGATCGGGTCTGACTTAGCTTTCTTTGGGAAGTTTTGAAAAAATTTGGCTTTGGAATGGGCTTTTTAAATTGGATCCGTGCTTGTATTGTTGATCCTTGGATCGCCCCCTTGGTGAATGGGAGAGCAGCTGGATTTTTTAAAGCTTCAAGAGGGCTTAGGCAGGGTTTCCCCCTCTCTCCACTTCTCTTCGTCCTTCATGTTTCTGTCCTGAGTTTCTACCTTGATCAGAAATTGGTTGACCAAGAGATCTTGGGGCTCAATATAGCTAGAGGGGTTAAAAATGTAAATCACACCCTGTTTGTGGATGATACCCTCTTGTTAGGGGCTGCCTCTGCCAGATCTACTTTAAGATTTAAGGAGGTCTTGGACGACTACAGTGAAGCTACAAGCAGTTGTTTAAACAAAGGTAAGTGCAAAGCTTTTTTCTGGAATATCTCTGCTTCCACCCTCTCTACCATCTCCAGAATCCTTGGATTTTCTGCCTCCCTTTCTTGGTCCTCTTTTACTTATTTGGGCCTTCCCATCTTCCGTAAACTGGCTTACAGCAGAGACTGGGTTCCTCTTTTGGAAAAATTTAAGGCCAAAATTCAAGCTTGGGGATTCTCTTGGTTAAACCTTGCCGGCAAAACTGTCCTCATCAAATCCGTTCTCAGTAGCCTCCCCATTTTTCAATTCTCTTTTTTTCTTGCACCTTCAGGCATCATCAAAAAAATGGAAGCCTTCATTCGTAAGTTCTTATGGAAAGGGGGCAATCACAATGACAGGAAAATCCCTTTGGTAAGTTGGGAGAAAAATTGCAAGCCTCAGATTGAAGGAGGCCTCAACTTCAAAGACCTCAGCCTCCAAAACATAGCCATGGGAGCCAAGATCTTTTGGAGGATCATTGGACCACACCCAGGTTGGGCGCAAAGAGCTCTTTGGAGGAAATATTTCAGGGGGAAGAGGAAGAGATGCCTGGACACCTCTCTGCCCACTACAGGCTCGCATCTGATCAAACTCTGCCACAAAGCAGCCCCTTTAATCAGAGACAAAGCGTATTGGATTCTAGGCAACAACAAAGAAATTAGGATATGGGACGATTGCATCATGATGCATCCTCCTTTATCATCTCATTTCTCTCTGCATGTGCTTCGTTTGTGGCTGAACAACACAGGTGACGTAACTCTTTGGGACATCTCCCAGTGGGCAGGCAACAATTGGCTGCGTTGGAGACTTCCTCCCATTCCTCCAGAGCTGACTCCCACTCATGATCTCCTCCTGTCTCTGCTAAATGGTAAGGTGCCTCTGCGCGTGGGAAAGAAGGATGCCCACGGTTGGGGAGCCGCCCCAGGGCTGTACATAGTTGCGCAGGGATATAAAAGCCTTCAAGATTGTCCTAACGTCCCTCCTGATCCTGCTATTTGGAAAGGGCTTTGAAATTTCAAATCCATGCCAAAGGTTGACTCATTTTTTTGGTTGTTATGTCACAGAGGGATTTTAACAGCTGACAGATTGAAGAAGAAAGGGTTCCAAGGTCCCTCTCGATGCCATTTATGTTGTGACAGTGAAGAGAATGCCCAGCACATCATATTAGAGTGAAAATTTTCAAGAGAAATCTGGCAAGGCCTATTGAGCTATTGGAAAACTGATTTCATCTTACTCATGTCTATCACAGATCTTTTTGCAAACTGGCGAAATCTCTATCCAGAAACGCTCCCAAAGAATGAAAATTTTAAAGCTGCATGGCTCTCCTTGCCGAAATTTGTTTTCTGGAAAATTTGGCTTGAGCGTAATAGAATATTTTTCAGAGATTAAAGCTTAAATTCACAGTTCATCATCATTAAAATAAAAAGTCTTTGGAAAGAAAGTATGGGGGAACATTTTCCGGATTTGAATCTAAGCCAACAAGACTTAGAATGGGGTGCCTTGTTGGATCTCCAATTCTCTTGCGATATAAAGCAGCACAAGGACATAAAAGAGTGGCAATTCAGAGGAAAGGAGAATGATCTATCAGATCTTCTCCTCAGGCAATCCAGATACTCCTTGTTTTTCGATGGGGCAGCGAAAGGCAACCCCGGATTGGCTAGGGCAGGAGGAATTATCAAAAATAAAGAGGGCATAATTGTGACAAAGTTCGCTTGGGGATTAGGGCAGTCTACTAGCATGCAAGCTGAGGCCTTGGCACTTCTGCAAGGTCTCAAGCAAGAAAAGGCTATTGGAATATCAGATGTCAGTATCATTGGAGACTCTCAGTCCATTATCAAAGTCTTAGTGGAGGATTCCTCTCCAGTAGATATCAGATTGGCAAGAGTGATTTCAAGAATCAGAATTCTGGTGAAATCTTTCCGGACTGCATCCTTTCTTCATGTTCTGAGGGAAAATAATAAGGATGCTGATTTGGAAGCCAACAGGGCAGTTCCACTTCCCGCAGGCTTCCTCTTGACAGAAGGAAGTGAGGAGTGGGATTCCATACCATAAACTTTGCTATGTTTTTCTACCTTTTATTGAAACAGTTTGTATGTCTATTTAAGATAGGGAAAATAACGGAGATAGACTCAATAGTCTCGAGTAAAATCTGTGGATTCCCAAATTTTGGGGCCTACGATCAGTTAGTGGAAGAAATTTTATGGGCTATGCCCGACCTAATGTAACTGGTGAAAGGCATTTTGGCCAAACTCTAATAGAAATCCATACCTGTTCTTGTTAAATATATATATATATATATATATATATATATATATATATATATATATATATATATATATATATATATATATATTAAGCAAAAACTGAACACAATTTTCACAAGTATATCTAAAAACTTATGTTATGAAAATTGTGAAGTGGTGTAATCCTATACCATAACATTATTAGTTATAAGTTAAATTTTTATAAGAGTGTTGTGTTAGTGTGTTTGGCGCATGACTGTACTAAATCACACTTTCTTAAGAGGTGTGGTTTTTCCCTCTTAAGTTAATGGTCATAGGCAGAAAATAGATGGATTCAAGCAAGTTAGTGGAACATGATAAAACATAAACATATTAGATAGAGAAATAGAATGCATATTCAAACATAAAATCTAAACTAAAACAAATAAAACAAAAGCTCTGAATAGAGTCAAACAACTTCAATAATCCAAACGGCGACGCTTACGTCCCCTCTTATTAAGTGCTGGTAGGAAATGAGGATGAAACTCTTACCCACTTGCTAAGGGGCCCTTGGAACTATGGAGCTCCAAGTCCCGATGCAAGGATGTCTTTACTTCTGAGCTGCCTTGGCACAAAGTCTCCCTCTCTCTACTATGGTGGACTAAAGGTGTTGGATGGCCAACAACTGAGTCCCCTCTATCTCTACTCTGGATCACACACTGTTGGTATTTCTTGGGGAAATTCTGGCCAACATAACAATGTGTTCTCATATTTTTCATCTCTTGGTGGCCTTTTATAGGAGAATTCAAATCCTCCTTCCCTGTCTTGGTACATTGTGGATGATGACCCAAGAGAGGAGGGTGATTCCACTATGTGCCACATTTATTCCATTCTGTGCTCCCTTGAGGTCCTAAGGAGGCTCGAGTGGTTGTCCTTAGGTGGCCTCAAGTGTGGGATCAATGTCCTGGATTGTGCCTTGTGGTCCCGGAAAGTGACTTCCACCACTTTCATGGTCGCGCGGCTTTTTGAGGAAAAGTCACGCAAGGCGCACTTATCAAATAATTATGCACGCAAAGGTGCATTTCATTGGTTCCTTCAATGCGCAAATTTATTTTTCCTTTTAGACCTTAGAGATTTTTAAATACTTCATATTCCCTAATGTTTCTTAGCCCTATAAATCCTTCTACCTCACATTAAATAATGTCATCTTTTCTTGTCCGATTTTCCAGTGATAACAGTTTCCCCTAATGGGTGAGGTCTAGGAAGAACTATATAGCTTAAATACATTATAGTTTCTTTTCTCTTAATTGTGTGGAGAGAGAGAGAGACCTGTGTGTAGCTCGGATTTGGAGACACCCTGCACCAAGTCGAAGAGTGGTCATGTCTTGTGGGATCCCTACAAGCAATGGTGTAATACAATATATAAAAAATTTCTACGAGGCGAGCATGTTCCATGCTCGTCATGCTTTGGCTAGTTAAACAAATCTACTTGACAAATACAAACTCTGTCTGTGTCACTAGTATGATAGTGACATGTTGGTTGATGACGACGACTATTGACGCCCTCAAGGGCATTTTTTCTTTGACAATAGGTGGAATGTGGTACCCATATGCGTAAACTTGGTATGAAATATAAATGCGCATTGTATGCATAGGCGCTAGTTGGGAACTTCCCGTGTAAGAATTGCTGAAAGAGACACTTATAGAGGCACGGGTCTTCGACAAATTTGATCAAAGTGTAATGGTTGTAAGGCACAATACCATATTAGCATGAAAGCTTGTGCTGTAGTCGAATGTTAGGAGGATCGATGACATATGTGAGAAATGATGTTTCCCACAGTGCCACCCAAGGATGTCCCTTTTTATGGAGAGGGGTGATCCAAGGTACAGCTTCCTTTTTGGAAAATAGGTGTTGATTTCGAAAAAAAGGAAGCCTCAACCAAACGAGAGGGTCATTGATGCTGGGGATCAGGATGTTGGATGTGATGGGTTTAACATAGGTATGATGGTGAAGGGTGACTGAAAACTAATGATGGGGATTTAGTGGCCGAAGGTTGGAGTATAAAAAGCATCTTGGCGACAGTCATAACTATTTCTGATAGGGAAATCCCTTGAGTCAGTAGGACTTCCAGGGTGGGTAAAAACTAGTTATGAATGTCATGGTGGCTTTTGCATGAGGTTTTGATACTTTGACCAAGGGTGACGAGGGACTGCTGCCATGGGAGAAAAAGTGAATGGGTGGGTGGTGGATATAGTGTGTCGTTTTTGGTCTTTGTAAACTTACCAAAAGAATAAAATAATAGGGTTTGGTTTGTACAAAACACAGAGACGGGTGCCTAAAAACATGAAAGTGTTCGCGCATTGATGATGTGAGGAAGGTGTTTTACTGAGGGTGGGGGCCCCATTGGTTGGTCTCATGTGTGGGGTTGATGAAGCCGATGGAAAAATATCATAAATGGGTTACGTTGGTGGAGGTATGGTAAGCCAAATGCGAGGCACGATAATGTGCTTTCAAACTACTTGCATAACCTGGTCATTCAGGAAAGGGGTTTTATTTTTATGTGGTAAAACTTGACCTGATGCATGAAGAGTGGATGGGCACGAGGTGCTTCCTGGACTACAGTGGTATGGCCATGGCGTCACTATTGTTGTGATATATGGTCTACTTTAGGTGACGAGCGCCATGGAGGGGAGGCTTTATTGACCAACGAGGATGCTTATCATGTGCAAGGGGAGGTGATGATAAACATGGTTGGGTGTTTAGAACCTATCGATGATTTCTGGTCGATAAATGATGTCAGGATATGCATAGTTTTTCTGGGACTCTATCATGCTGGGGGTAGAATGATAGTTGCTCTAAAAATTTCAATGGATGGGATTAGGAATGGTTTTCATACTACCTGCAAAAACAAATACCCCAAGTGAAAGCATCTTCTTTATTCAAATATTATTTGAAAGAAATGTGCTTCAAAAAGAAGATGAGAGAGGGCATACTTGCCGGCACTAAAAATTTATTTTTTTGGGACGTCTGGGAAGTTGACTTTTCACGAGGACGAATAATGGCCTCTAACGCGTAGTCACTGCAGAAGTTAATATCGAAGAAGGACAACACTAAAGTAACTACTTTTCTAAAATAATTTGATCCATCTATATTAAAATCATTCTTTTAGACCTACATGAAGTTTTGAGAGATCAGAAGTCTATTGAAGGACTCCAGGAGTTGATAAACTCTTACACTGGTAAAGAAGAACCATGAAGTTAGCACAACGTAGTAAAAAAATTGCATTGACATAAGAAAAGAATAGGAAGGGAGATGAGACTAACTGCGCAGATCGGGGAATATGAGATGGATCCGGTAATCCTAGCCCTGGGATCTAATGCCAACGTATTACCTAAGAAAACTTGCGAGAGAATGGGAAGGTCGAAGATGTAATGGTCTCCAATTCAGTTGAGGATTTCCAATCAACAGAAGATCGTTCCTATGGGAAGGTTACTAGGATTGATAGTAGACATTGAAGGAGTGTGTGTTGTTGCAGACTTTGAAGTAATTGAAATTTT
This sequence comes from Pinus albicaulis, assembly GCA_034641835.2. Taxonomy (NCBI): domain Eukaryota; kingdom Viridiplantae; phylum Streptophyta; class Pinopsida; order Pinales; family Pinaceae; genus Pinus; species Pinus albicaulis. Next base: position 1,442,030,100 of record CM076570.1, on the reverse strand, counting down.
ATATGATAACAATCCTTATTTGACATTTCTTGGAGCAAATTGTACTTTTGATGGTGAAGTGATAATAACTTTGAAGAAGACGAAGGTTTTGTTTGAAAAAGGTGATCTGAGAGTCAATGTTCCTTTAGACCCATCAGAGGGAGTGCATTATATAGAGCATGTCTGCAATGAGTACTGCGATGTAGATATTGAAAATATCTACAAGATAAAAACTAAGGAGGAAGATTGGATCAATCCCACTACATATGGAAGACTAAGCTAGGAACACGTGTTAGGTCCCTATATTACTAGTGTAGTCCATTATTGTTGTTAATGTAACCCCATTACTGTTATTGTTGTACCCATGTAACCCCCATATTGTTATTATTGTTCCCTTACATTATTGTTTTTAGGTCAGCTAGGATTATATTGTGACCTCATGGACTCCTATATATAGAAGGAGGTTTTGTCATTTGTATCATCGATGAATTTTTCATTTATGTAATGTAAAGGAGGTTTCCCCCTCCAAGTGGCTTATTTATAAGGTGTTGATCTCTCTTTTCTTCTATTTTAGGAGCTGGTTTAATAACATTTGGTATAAGAGCTTTGGATTCTAGGGTTTTTGTGCTCCAAACAGGTCATCGTGGAATTTTTCCTATAACTTTGTTTATATGAAGGTTTAGAATCTGAAATTTTTATCACGTGAATCCGAACTCCTGAGGAAATTCGTGTAAAAATTTCAGATCTTGGTTTGCAATATTTTCGGAGACATGATCTATGGAATTTAGGGTTTTTGTAGGCTCCCAAATTTCATCTAAAAGAGGCGACCTTGGGAAAATCGTCATAAATATCTCTCTGATCATCGTATTGGAATTCTGTAAGAAGTGACTGCAATTAAACTAACTTTAGTTTCCTTTGTATCAATTTTAGAGCCGAAAGAGGAAACAGTGACACGTGGCACATCGTACAAGTTTTCTCTACTGAAGTAGTCCATAATTAGGTCATTGTGGGATATTAGGCATAACTTTTCCTTGAAGCATCCAAATCAGGTCAGACCTATGGCATTCGAAAAAATACTCAAAGGGATACAACATGACCGAATTTCAGATATTGAATATCTGCAATCACAGAGATAATGCAGTTTCAATATCGAGATCCTGAAAAGAAAGAAAAAGGTGTGTATTTTTTTCAAATTGCAAAAGTCTTGTTTGAAAAATTAGTTTAAAGTGATTTCAAGGGAACATTGAAGCATAGATATCAGTATTGGGTTCTAAAATCCCCCCTAAAAAGAATTCAACACCCATTAAGCCCTCAGAATACTCTACTATGACTCATGAAGATGAAGAAGTGCAACATGATGTATCAAAATTACAAGAGAAGGTGCACCAAATTTCGCTCTCGCAAAGAGAAACAAAAAATGAAATGAAATTTTTGAAGAAAGGCGTGGAAGTGAAGATGGATGGTTTGAAGAATAATATGGATTTTTTTAAGAAATACATAGAAGCTAATATGGAGGGTTTGAAGAAAGGCATGGAAGCTAAGATTGATGGTTTGAAGAATGGCATGGAAGACATGAAGAATGATATCAAAGAAGACATGGAAGGCTTGAAAAAGTTGATACAATAAATTATTCCTAACAGCGAAAGGATAGTAGAGGAAACTAATTATGAGAAAAAAATAAATATTAATCGTGATTTCCTAAACTCGAATATTGGATGGAAGACCCACCATATTCCAAAGATCGATATGAGGAAGTTTGATGGCAAGGATCCTGTAACGTGGATACTGCAGATGGAGCAAAATTTTGATCTTAGTAATGTGAAAAACACACAAAATATATGCATTGCAACTTTATATTTAGAACAAAATACATTTGTATGGTATTGATGGCTTTTCTCATGTAAACAAATTGTCACTTGGTCAATTTTTACGGAGGAAATGATAACACATTATGAGGATACAAATAGCAACACCTTCTTTGGCCAATTAATAAATCTAAATAAAAAAAAGGTTTTAGTGGTGGAGCACATTGAGGACTTCCAAAAATTGAATATAATGGTAAATTATATTCCAGAGGAACACAGGATTGATGTCTTCATAGGGACTTTAAAGGATAACATCCAACATGAGGTTCGCCTTTGAGAACTTGATTCATTGGAGAATGAATTTAAGTTGGAAAGAAAAATTGAATGTAAAATTATGGTGATAAGGAATCCTACCACTCACATCTATAAAGATGGAAGTGTTGCTACTCCTAGACTTCCACAACCTACAAGGTTGACCCCAAAACAATTGGAAGAAAAAAGAGCAAAATGTCTTTTCTACAGTTGTGATAAAAAATACACTAAATGTCATAGGGGTGCTGAGAAGAAATTATTTTACATAGATTGTGAAGAGGAGGAATAAAATGAACAAGAAACTTCAAAGTAAGAAGTTATACACCAGGAACCAACCCTAGAGAAAGAATAAATGAGTCTGACTATATCGTGTAATGCATTGGTAGGAATTACCACTCCTCAAACTCTCAAGATAGAAGGACATATCAAGAAGAAAAAGGTAATAGTGTTGGTTGATTCGGGTAGTACCCATAATTGTTTTCATGTAAGGTAGCTAAGGAATTAAATTGCTTCCTATACCGAACACCAGAATGTCAAGTGATGGTTGCAAATGGAGGAACTATAAATTGCTCTAGAAAATGCCATAATATCAAGCTAACCATGGGGGAATATGTGTGAATAGTCCAATTCTTTCCATTCCAATGGGAGGTGCTGATGTTGTACGAGGAGTACAATGGTTACAATCTTTGGGGATGGTAGCTTTTAATTTTCAAGAACTTTTCTTGAATTTTTTGTTAGAAGGAATGGAATTCCAATTACGATGTATCGCAGGGAAGTCGAGAAAGATAATAAGCTCTAATGTCATGACAAAGCTTATGAATAAATAACAACGAGGTGTAATTGCATAATTATTCTCACTAGAAGTTCCAACATCAAAATCATCTATTTCTCCAGATCTCCAAAAATTCTTGGAAAATAATTCCAAGGTGTTTGAATCTCCCAAAAGACTCCCACCTATTTGTGATCATGATCATGCTATTGATTTGATTCGAGGAAGTGTTCCTCCAAACATAAAGCCTTATAGATGTCCTTATGTCCAAAAGAAAAAAATTTAACGTATGATTGCATAAATGTTATAGGTTAGTATAATTCAACGTAGTCAAAGTTCTTTCTATGCTCGAGTAGTATTGGTGCACAAGAAGGATGGATCATTGCGCATGTATCCAGATTATAGGGAGCTCAATAAGCTCACTATTAAAGATAAATTTCCCATTCTTGTGATTGATGAATTATTGGATGAATTACATGGAGCAATTTGTTTTACCAAGTTAGATCTTCATTCAGGATATCATCAAATTAGAATGAAGACTGAAGATATTCCAAAAACATCATTTCGAACTCATGAGGGTCATTATGAATTTTTGGTCATGCCTTTTGGCCTTACCAATGCACCTTATACATTTCAAAGGTTGATGAATTCCATTTTCAAACCCTTCCTTAGAAAATATGTGTTAGTAATTTTTGATGATATAATAATCTACCACAGGTCTTGGAAGGATCATGTTCAACATGTTGACAGGGTGCTCAAACTATTGGAGGAGAAACAATTATATGGAAAAACCTCCAAATTTTTCTTTGGAGTACGAGAGGTGGAATATCTGGGTCATATTGTATCAAGCGGGGGTGTTAAGGTAAGCCCTAACAAAATTAAAGCCACTAAGGAATGGAAAGTTCCCTCAACCATAAATTAGTTGCGAGGATTTCTCGGGTTAACAGGGTATTATCACAAGCTTGTTAATAATTATGGGATAATAGTATAACCTCTAACAACACTATTGAAGAAAGATGCATTTTCATGGACTCCTGAAGCAACTAAGGCCTTTTAACATCTTAAAGAGGAAATGTGCCTAACACTGGTCTTAGCTACACCAGACTTCACAAAAACCTTTATTGTGGAATGTGATGCCTCAGGAAATGGAATTGGTGTTGTTTTAATGCAAGAAGGAAGACCCATTGCTTTTGAAATTCGTCCAATCAAAGTAAAATATTTATAGAAAGCTATTTATGAGAAGGAAATGTTAGAAATACTACATGCACTAAAGAAATGGTGACCTTACCTAATGGGAAGACACTTCAAGGTAAAAATTGATCATGATAGTCCTAAACACTTTTTGAAACAAATATTTTCTTCAGAAGAGCAGAAAAAATGGGTCACAAAGATGTTGGGTTATGTCTTTTAAATCATCTACAAAAAATGGAAGCTAAATGTTGTTGCATATGCACTCTCAAGAAAGGATGAAGAGGTGGAAGAATTGCTTTGTGTCATTTCTATTATCCAACCAGATTGGATAACCGAAGCAAGGGATGAATGGAAGAAGGAAAAAGAAGTGTGGACACTCATTCAAAAGTTTCAGCAAGATTCTAGTACATCTGATCCATTTATTTGGAAAAATGATTCTTTATGGTACAAAGATCACTTATATATTTGGAACAATTCCCAAATAAAACAAAATATTATTTTGGAATTTCACACTTCTCCTTTAGGAGGACACTTGGGAATTTTAAAAACTTACCACAGGGTGGGCAAAGAATTTTTTTGGGATGGCCTTAAATCTAATATTCAAAATTTTGTGGCATAACGTTTGGTTTCCCAGCAAAATAAATGTGAGACAGTTAAGACCCCAGGTATTCTACAACCTTTATCCATTCCATGTCAATGTTGGGAGGAGATTTCAATCGATTTTATCATAGGTTTAACTATGTCAGAAGGAAAGAGTGTGATCATGGTGGTAGTTGATAGACTTACCAGGTATGCACACTTTTGTGTATTATCTCATCCATTTAAATAAAGTACATTTGCTACTGTATTTATGGAAACAATTCAAAAGATACATGGAAGCCCAAATATTATGGTAAGTGAAAGAGATCCCATTTTTACTGGAAATTTTTGGGCGGAATTGTTTTCTTGTTTGGGTACTCAAATAGCTCATAGCTCATCTTATCATCCTCAATATGATGATTCAATTGATATACTGAATAAATTTTTTGAAGGATATCTTCGTTGTTTTGTATTTGATAAACAAACACAATGGGTCAAGTGGTTACCTCTGGCTGAATGGTGGGGTAACACTTCCTTCCATACTACAGTAAAATGACCCCATTTATGACACTTTATGGATATCATCCACCGTCTATCACATCATCTTTAAGAGAAAATTCTAAGGTTCAAGAAGTGGAATATCACATCGAGCATCAATAGCAAGTTTTCCAACTCTTAAAGGATAACCTAAATTTGGCACAAAATAGAATGTAACAACAAGCAGATCAGTATTGAAGCGAGATAAGTTTTGATGTAGGAGACTGGTATTTTTATGGCTACAACCATACAAACAAACGCCCCTCAAGCAATCTAAGAAGGATAATAAATTATCGCCAAAGTACTATGGTCCTTACAAGGTGCTGCAAAAGATTGGTACTATGGCATACAAATTGGAGTTTCCTGATCCTTCGCGAGTGCATCCAATTTTCCATGTTTCATGCTTAAAGAAGTTTATAGGTGACAAACTTCAAGCTCAAACAATATTTCCAGAACTTGATGAGGAAGGAAAAATCATATTGGAACCTGAAGCAGTCACGGAAACAAAAACTCGATAGCTACGAATTCGATAAATTTCTGAGTATCTCATCAAGTGGAAGAACTTACCCACTGAATATTCTACATGGGAATATGATAATTTTATACAGAAGCATCTAAATCTACTCAAGCGTTGAGGACAACACTTTTTTGAAGGAGAGGGGCATGTTAGGTCCCTATATTACTAGTGTAGTCCCTTATTGTTGTTAGCGTAGCCCCCGTATTGTTATTGTTGTATCCATGTAACCCCCATATTGTTATTATTCTTCCCTTACATTATTTTTGTTAGGTTAGCTAGGATTATATTGTGACCCCATGGACTCCTATATATAGAAGGAGGTTTTTTCGTTTGTATCATCCAATAATTGTTTATTTATGTAATGTAAAGGAGGTTGTCCCATTGAAGTGAATTATTTCTAAGGTGTTGATCTCTCTTTTATTTTATTTTTGGAGTTGGTTTCATAACAACATGATAGTTCCTATACTTCGGATTCTAAGGAGGATTTGGAAAATTGGCAGAACCAGTTGCATGAAATATATACCAAATGATGTTCCAGAATGACAAGATCACTTCACTGAATAACTTTAGATGTATGTGATATGCCTTATTATGATGGGATAGGATATGTAAGTATTTTTCTTAATAAATATGAAAAAGAAGTACCAAAAGAACAAAGGTTCCAAGATTTAGATGTAGCCATGAGATCTACACCTGCTAGATGGTGGGGTACTCATAAAGAGAATATAAGGAGTTGGAAAGAGTATCGCAGGTTGATGAAGATCATATTTGGCCTAGTAAAAACCATAATTGAAGTAAAATGCGATGGCAAGAGTGACCCTCGGGAGCATATTTTTCACTAGACTTCAGCTTTGGGAGAAGATCCAGAACCAGAATGGGTACATGTGTTCTTTCACACATTGGAAATGATACCTATGAATTGGTATCTTGAGATAGAACTGCGACATGGGATGGCGAACTCGAAATATTTGGTTGAAGGGTTCCTACTGACATTTAGTTTTGAATATGACAGTATGGACATAGGTGAATGCCTTTAGGAAGTCAGAGCAGGGGTTTTTAAGAACACAACTACACTAACTTTGGATGTATCCAAATTGGACCGCGTAGTTGCAACAAATACTAGAATGCTATAATGTGACAATGGAAGAGGATAATGAGGATCCACACAATTTAATATCCTAGAATCATAAGGACATCACGAAGTTGCTGGACCAGAACCTAAGATACTTGACATAACACATCCCACATAGATGAAGAAGGTGAATATTGGGTCAGAAGAAGAACCAAAGTTTGCATTGATTGGAGATTATTGGGATGAACACACAATTAGAATAGTTGCAGAGTTATTTCACAAGTATCAAGAACTCTTCCCCACAAATTGTTTTGAATTGAAGGGTATAGTAGGATACCTAGGAGTTATGAGGATTACTCTTAAACCTGACACGAAGCCAGTAAGGTAAATACCATATAGGTTGAATCCAAATATAAGGATAAGTCCTATGGTATTTTAGGAAAATAAGGCAAAGGGAAAGATCATAATATGTGTGGACCTAAAGAAGTTAAATGATGCATGTTTGTATGACCCCTTTCCACACCATTCACAGATGAAGTATTGGACAATGTAGGAGGAAATGAGGCTTATTATTTCACAGATGGATTTTAGGGTTACCATCATATTAGAATTGTGCCAGAAGATAGACACAAGACAAAATTTGCCACAGAATGGGGTTGTTACTAGTATACAATAATTCCTTTTGGTTTGAAGAATGCTCCTGCCCTATTTTCTAGAGTAGTAGTCACAACTTTCAAGGAGTATATACACAAATTTCTGGAGGTTTTCTTGGATGATTAGACTGTCTTTGGGTTGTTGAAAAATCATGTTGCGAGCTTGAGGCTGATGTTGGATACATGGGGGTGATATCAAATATCATTGAATTTGAAGAAGTGTATCTTTTGTGTCCCTTTTGGTATACTATTGGGACATGTTTGTAAGCAAGGACTCATGTTGGACCCTACAAATATTGTTGCTATTGTAAAATTGGAACCACCTAAAATAGTGAAGCAACTGCACATGACACTTGGACACACTAGCTACTACAGAAAGTTTATAAACGTGTACGTGCAGATAACTGCGACAATGGAGAAGTTATTGAAGAAATGTTACTTTTCACTAGGATGGAGAATTCATTCTTATGGAAGCGACATATAGGTGAATATGGCTCAATTCATTTCATTTGTGTCGGTCGAGTGTTGTGAGGTCAGAGGCTTTTGAGGAGCAGTTCTTTCCGTTGTAGTTAGCCTAAGCACCCAGGATTAATGATTTTTTTAGCCAGGTAAGTTCCATGACATCCTACATTTTAATTTTTCCAGTGTATTGGTGTCGGGGTCCATACAAGATGGGTTTGTACTAACTTTATGTCAAGTTTTACCTTGACTGCGCGGGCGATCAAGGTACATGCTCACATATTGCACGCGAAAACTGGGTTTTGTGCATGTTTAGCGTGCCTGTCCTAGCTTTAGGCATGCCTTTGGCATGTCTGTGAGAAGGACAGACACGCCCTCCTTGCACCTGTCTGAGGAATAGGCGCGAGGAGAGCCGAAGCTATTTTTGTCAAAATAATTTGGAAATTTTTTCTGTTTTTAGTCTTTTTAGTGTGGCTGATGTGTTCCAGTTTTGATGACACGATTTTATGGAGGGAGAGGGATTGGCCTGAAATCCGTGTTGCCTTAGCTACCGACGGTCATGCGCACCAACAATTGGCATGATGGGGTCTTCTCAAATTTATGGAGAATGACCTACTTCGAACACAAGATCGAGTTTTGCACTACCTAGTTCGATGCTAGAATAGGCAACACAAGGTGATGGTGCTACGTGGGTGCAACCTTACTATCTATCCTAAGACGGATATTTATTTTGTGACCGGGCTGCTTCCTCAAGGTGAGGCACTTCGATATCCAATTCCCTCTGGGAGGATAGATCTCGAGGCTTTTTCAGCACGTCACTGTGGCAGGGCGCCCCTTACGAAAGGGTGTATAGATATTGCGATAGTAATAGATTTGGTCGAGCGGTGTGCTCTAGTGGCCATTGTGTGACTAGTGGGGTCGTCAGCTCCTCATCGGGCATCGAGTTTGCAGATTGGTGTCCTACACAGACTGAGGGTTGGACACTTCTTTTACTTTTCCCATTTATGTTACGACGAGATGTTGGCACAACTTTCCAAGGTCCGAGATGGATCGAAGCTGTTTAATTATGCCAGCATCTTATACAACATCATATATGAGCGGGTGGTGTTGTTGAGACCTATGGTGGTGGTGCCTGCTAGGGGGCCACAGGAGCCTTGCATGAGGAGGTGGGGGTAGGTTGGGGTGTTATTGGAACGCCACCACAGAGGCTTGGTTTGAGGCCAACCCTTAGATGTTCCTGCCTTTCCCTTACACAGGGATGGAATTCCAAGGAAATCCAGACATGGGTCGATCCGGTGGACATGATTGGGGGGGCGCAGGTATGTTTTTTTGTTTTCTATGTTTTCTTGAGTATATATGTTTATATGTGTATTATGATGGCACTGACATTGTTTTGATTACTCTTGCAGATGTTGGCAAGGTTGGTCGTCCTATGGCTTAGTTGGTCGGACACCATCCGATTCGGTGACCTTGAGAATCTTGCGAGGCACAGGGAGGAGCTAGTGCACAACCTCTGGGTGGAGCACCAGGTGGTGAGGCTGGACCTTCAGGGGACGGTAGCACCTTGGCCACTATCGAGACTGCTGCTAAGCGAGCTCGTGCTGATGTGGCAGAGGCTCGTGTTGCTGAGCTGACCAAGCAGGTGGAATGTTAGGTCCCTATATCACTAGTATAGCCCCTTATTATTGTTAGTGTAAACCCCTTATTGTTATTATTGTACCCTTGTAACCCCCATTTTGTTATTATTGTGCCCTTAAATAATTATTGTTAGGTCGGCTAGGATTACATTGTGGCCCACTAGGATTACATGATGGCCCCATGCACTCCTATATATAGAAAGGAGGTTTTGTAAATTGTATCATCCAAGAATTGTTCATTTATGTAATGTATTGGAGGTTTCCCCCTCGAAGTGGCTCATTTATAAGGCGTTTACATCTCTTTTCTTCTATTTTTGGAGCTGGTTACACAACATTTGGTATCAGAGCTTTGGATTCTAGGGTTTCGCTGCTCCAAACAGGTCATCGTGGCATTTTCGCTATAACTTTTTTTCTACGAAGTTTCAGAAGCTGAAATTTTTAGGGTGCGAAGAAAAAATCCTAAGGAAGCTTGTATAACAATTTCAGAGTTTGGTTCGCAATAATTTCGGAGATATGATCTCTGGAAGTCAGGTATTTTTTCAAGCTCCTAAACAGGTCATCGTGGCATTTGCGCTATAAATTTTTTTCTACGAAGGTTCAGAATCTGAAATTCATATGGTACGAAGCTGAAATCCTGAGGAAATTCATCAAAACATTTCAGATCTTGGTTTGCAATATTTTTGGAGATATGATCTGTGGAAGGTAGTGCTTTTTCAGGCTCCTGAATTTCATCTCAAAGAGGTGATCGTGGGAAAAGTTCAATAAATCTCTCTCTGAAGATTGGATTGGAGTACCGTCAAAATTGGTTGCAAGTACACAGACTGTAGTTTCTTCGCTATAAATTTCAGAGACAAAGGACAAAACAGTGACACGTGGCAAGTCGTACAAGTTCGCTCTACGGAACCAGTCAAGAATTAGGTCATTGTGGGAGATTGGACACAACTTTGTCTTGGAGAATCAAAATCAGGTCAGACCTATGGCATTTGAAAGAAGCTTCAGAGGGCTACTACAGGGCTGAATTTCAGATATCGAAGATTTTAAATTACAGAGATAATTCAATTTCAATATCGATCTCCTAAAAGCTAGTAAAAGGTGTGTATTTTTTTTCCGAATTGCATAAGTCTTGTTTGAAGAATCAAGTTGAATTGATTCCAAGGGAATCTTGTAGAATAGATATCAATATTGGATTCTAAAATGGCCCCTAAAAAGAATTCAACACCCATTAAGCCTTCAGAAGGCTCCACTATGACTCATGAAGATGAAGAATTGCAACATGATCTATCAAAATTACAAGAGCAAATGCAACAGTTTTCACTCTCGCAAAGAGCAACAAAAAATGAAATGGAAGTTTTGAAGAAAGGCATGGAAGTGAAGATGGACAGTTTGAAGAAAGGCATGGAAGCTAAGATGGATGACATGAAAGACAACATGGAAAACATGAATAGTGATCTAAAAGCATACATTGAAGGCTTGATGACAAGCTTAAAACCAGAAATGATTCCTAATGGCGGAAATATAGGAGAAGAACCTCCTGATGAGAAAAAAATAAATGTTAATTGTGATTTCATAAACTCGAATGTTGGCGGGAAGAACCACCATATTCAAAAAATGGATATGAGGAAGTTTGATGGAAAGGATCCTGTAACATGGATACTACAGATGGAGCAATATTTTGATCTCCATAACGTGCAAACACACAAAAGGTACGCATTGCAACTTTACATTTAGAACAAAATACATTTGTATGGTATCGATGGCTTTGCTCCCGTAAAAAAATTGTCACTTGGTCAATTTTTACTGAGGAAATGATAGCACATTATGAGGATACAAAGAGAAACACCTTCTTTACCCAATTGATAAATCTCAAACAAAAGGGTTTAGTGGGGCAGCACATTGAGGACTTCCAAAAAATTGAATATAAGGGTAACTGATCTTACAGAGGAACACAGGATTGATCTCTTCCTAGGCACTTTAAAGGATAACATCCAACATGAAGTTCGCGTTTTGGAACCTGATTCATTGTAGAAGGCATTCAGGTTGGCAAGAAAAGTTGAATGTAAAATTATGGCGACAAGGAAACCTACCACTCAATTCTATAAAGAAGGAAGTGTTGCTACACCTATATTTCCACAACCTACAAGGTTGACACCACAACAATTGGAAGAAAAAAGAGCAAAAGGGCTTTGCTACAGTTGTGATAGAAAATACACTAAAGGTCATAAGTGTGCTGAGAAGAAATTATTTTACATATATTGTGAAGAGGAAGAAGAAAATGAAAAAGAAGAGGATATACACCAGAAACCAACCCTAGAAGAAGAAGAAATGAATCCGACCATATTGTGTAATGCACTGGCAGGAATTACCACTCCTCAAACTCTCAAGATACAAGGACAAATCAAGAAGAAAAAGGTAATAGTGTTGATTGATTCAGGTAGCACCCATAATTTTATTCATTGTAAGGTAACCAAGGAATTAAATTGTTTCCTATACCCAGCACCAGAATGTCAAGTGATGGTTGCAAATGGAGGAACTATAAATTGCTCTGGAAAATGCCACAATATCAAGCTAACCATGGGGGAATATGTATTGACTAGTCCAATGCTTTCCATTCCTATGGGAGGTGCTGATGTTGTACTAGGAGTACAATGGTTACAATCTTTGGGGACGGTAGTTTTTAATTTTCAAGAACTTTTCTTGAAATTCTTTTCAGAAGGAAAGGAAGTCGAATTACGGGGTATTGAAGGGAAGCCAGGAAGGATAATAAGCTCTAATGGCATGACAAAGCTTCTAAAGAAAGAACAACGAGGCGTAATTGCACAATTATGCTCACTAGAAGTTCCAACATCGAAATCATCTATTTCTGCAGATCTCCAACAAGTCTTGGACAATCATTCCAAGGTGTTTGAAACTCCCAAAGGACTCCCACCTATTCGTGGTCATGATCATGCTATTCATTTGATTCCAGGAAGTGTTCCTCCAAACATCAGGCCTTATAGATATCCTTACTTCCAAAAGAGAGAAATTGAACGTATGATTGCAGAAATGTTAGAGGCGGGTATAATTCAACCTAGTCAAAGTTATTTCTCTTCTCCCGTAGTATTGGTACACAAGAAGGATGGATCATGGAAAATGTGTCCGGATTATAGGGAGCTCAATAAGCTCACCATTAAAGATAAATTTCCCATTCCTGTGATTGATGAATTATTGGATGAACTACATGGAGCAATTTATTTTACCAAGTTGGATCTTCGTTCAGGATATCATCAAATTAGAATGAAGACTGAAGATATTCCAAAAACAACATTTCGAACCCATGAGGGTCATTATGAATTTTTGGTCATGCCTTTTGGCCTTACCAATGCACCTTCTACATTTCAAGGGTTGATGAATTCCATTTTCAAACCCTTCTTAGAAAATTTGTGCTAGTATTTTTTGATGATATACTAATCTATAGTAGGTCTTGGAAGCATCATGTTGAACATGTTGACAGGGTGCTCAAACTATTGCAGGAGAAACAATTATATGCAAAAAAATCCAAATGTTTCTTTGGAGTACAAGAGGTGGAATATCTCGGTCATATTGTATCTCACGAGGGTGTTAAAGTAGACCCTAACAAAATTAAAGCCATTAAGGAATGGAAAGTTCCCACAACCATAAAGCAGTTGCGAGGATTTCTCGGGTTAACAGGGTATTATCGCAAGTTTGTTAAGAATTATAGGAGAATAGCAGCACCTCTAACAACATTATTGAAGAAAGATGCATTTTCATGGACTCCTGAAGCAACTAAGGCCTTTGAACGTCTTAAAGAGGCAATGTGCCTAGCACCGGTCTTAGCTACACCAGACTTCACAAAAACCTTTATTGTGGAATGTGATGCCTCAGAAAATGGAATTGGTGCAGTTTTAATGCAGGAAGGAAGACCCATTGCTTTTGAAAGTCGTCCAATCAAAGGAAAGTATTTACAGAAACCTATTTATGAGAAGAAAATGTTAGCAATACTACATGCACTAAAGAAATGGCGAACTTACCTAATGGGAAGACACTTCAAGGTAAAAACTGATCATGATAGTCTTAAACACTTTTTGGAACAAAGACTATCGTCAGAAGAACAACAGAAATGGGTCACAAAGATGTTGGGTTATGACTTTGAAATAATCTACAAAAAAGGAAAGCTTAATGTTGTTGCAGATGCACTCTCAAGAAAGAATGAAGAGGTGGAAGCATTGCTTTGTGCCATTTCTATTATCCAACCAGATTGGATAACCGAAGCAAGAGATGAATGAAGAAGGACAAAGATGTATGGACACTCATTCAAAAGTTGCAGCAAGATCCTAGTACATCTGATACATTTAGTTGGAAAAATGATTCCTTATGGTACAAAGATCGCTTATATCTTTGTAGGAATTCCCAACTAAAACAAAATATTCTTCTGGAATTGCACACTTCTCCTTTAGGAGGACACTCAGGATTTTTAAAAACTTACCACATGGTGAAGAAAGAATTTTTTTGGGATGGCCTTAAATCTGATATTCGAAAGTTTGTGGCGGAATGTTTGGTTTGCCAGCAGAATAAAGTGGAAACAATTAAGACCCCAGGACTTCTACAACCTTTATCCATTCCAAGTTAACGTTGGGAGGAGATTTCAATGGATTTTATCACAGGTTTACCTAAGTCTGAAGGAAAGAGTGTCATCATGGTGGTAGTTGATAGACTTACCAAGTATGCACACTTTTGTGCATTATCTAATCCATTTAAAGCAAGTACAGTTGCTACTACATTTATGGATAGAATTCAAAAGCTACATGGAAGCCCAAGGGTTATTGTGAGCGACAGAGATCCCATTTTTACCGGAAATTTTTGGACGGAGTTATTTTCTTGTTTGGGTACTCAATTAGCTCATAGCTCATCTTATCATCCTCAATCCGATGGTCAAACTGAGATAGTAAATAAATTTTTGGAAGGATATCTTCGTTTTTTTGTATCTTATAAACAAACACAATGGGTCAAGTGGTTACCTCTCGCTGAATGGTGGTATAACACTTCCTTCCATACTGCAGCAAAAATGACCCCATTTATGGCACTTTATGGATATCATCCACCATCGATCACATCATCTTTAAGGAAAAATTTGAAGGTTCAAGCAGTGGAAGATCACGTCGAGCATCAGCAAGAAGTTCTCCAACTCTTAAAGGATAACCTGAATTTGGCACAAAATCGAATGAAACAACAGGCAGATCAACATCGTAGCGAGAGTAGTTTTGATGTAGGAGATTGGGTATTTTTACGGCTACAACCATACAAACAAATGTCCCTCAAGCAAGCAAAGAAGGATAATAAATTATCGCCAAAGTACTATGGTCTTTACAAGGTGTTGCAAAAGATTGGTACTATGGCATACAAATTGGAGCTTCCTGCTTCTTCGCGAGTACATCCAGTTTTCCATGTTTCATGCTTAAAGAAGGTTATAGGTGAAAATCTTTCAGTTCAAACAATATTGCCAGAACTTGATGAGGAAGGAAAAATCATATTGGAACCCGAAGCGGTCACGGAAACAAGAACTCGACAACTACGGAATCGATCAATTTCAGAGCATCTCATCAAGTGGAAGAACTTACCCACTGAAGATTCTACATGGGAGGATGAGAATTTTATACAGAAGCACCCAGAGCTACTCAAGCGTTGAGGACAACACTTTTTTGAAGGAGAGGGGCATGTTAGGTCCCCATATCACTAGTATAGTCCCTTATTATTGTTAGTGTAACCCCCTTATTGTTATTATTGTACCCTTGTAACCCCCATTTTGTTATTATTGTGCCCTTAAATTATGATTGTTAGGTCGGCTAGGATTACATTGTGGCCCACTAGGATTACATTATGGCCCCATGGACTCCTATATATAGAAAGGAGGTTTTGTAAATTGTATCATCCAAGAATTGTTCATTTATGTAATGTATTGGAGGTTTCCCCCTCGAAGTGGCTCATTTCTAAGGCATTTACATCTCTTTTCTTCTATTTTTGGAGCTGGTTACACAACATGGAAGCTCTAGAGGATGCATGGGGTTGAGTGGACCACTTGAACCAGGGGATGCCTACTCGAGGCTTTGTGGATTACCTCGAGGATGTTTGGCTGGAGACCTCGATGGATCGGGAGAGGGGATATCGGTTGGTTTTACATCGGGTGGTGATCTCCATGTTGACTATAGTTTCAGTACTGGTACCAGGAGCGTAAGTGGGTCCAGGTGCCCCACCTGAGGGAGCACCACCCTAGATTCATTTTGTACACGGGGAAAGAACCCATTATGAGGATTCTTCCCCTATTTTTTTTTACTTATATGTGTATCTTTTGGGCTGACCTATGGGTCAAAGACACTATTTTTGTACTCATACACATAAATTTTTGGTATATATATGCGAGAGATATTTTTTGTGGCTCTACATGGTGTGCCCTCTGTTTCTGTTTATGGATTATGTTATGTGGATGGATATCTATGTTTTCTATGTTTTTTTTAATGTATGATGGTTTATCGGATATGCATTCCATTTTAGAATATTATTAGCTATGCGGTCAGTTGTTTGGTTTTGACTCCTTGGTACATGTGTAAATGTAATGTGGTCAAATTGTCTGCTTAATCTTTTCTAAATAGATGTGGATCTCTTATCTCAAATGTTTGATTTGACTGCGACACTACTAAATGGGAATCAAGGTAGATATGTATATGGTGTATTTCGTAATTGAGGGTGTCACACATAAGTCTGATGACGACGTAATATTCTGCCTGATTGTTTGTTGTTGAACCGATACAAACACCATTGGTGCAGAGTGGTAATCGATTAGGGTGATAGATAACCCAGGTAGCTGCTGCTAAACCTTGAGACCATCGTGATGCTCCATCATCAAATTTGAAGTAAGGTTCAGGTTGGTAATACATTGTAACACTCGAGCACGTTTTGTAACGAGTCTTTTAGTCAAAAATTTATAGTGGTTGGTTCTGTGTACGCTGACTCTATGGGAGGGCCTTTTTGGCCCTTATGGTTATAATTTCTTGAGGTAAAGGCCGTTGACAAGGTTGCTGAGGCATGTTCCATCTGGCTCAGTCAAGATGAATGCCCCCTTGAGAAGGCAATGTTTTATGATGTAGGGTACTTTCCACAAGGTTTCAAACTTTCTTGGCCCTAGGGCTTCTTTTGCGACATTGTAGCAGAGGACTAGTTCTCCCTCGGTGAATGATTGAGGGTTGATGTGATGGTCAAATGATTCTTTTACCCATTTTTTGTGGGAATCATTGTGTTGTAGCGAATGTTGTCAGCTTTTGTCGATGAGCTCTAGTTGTACTAGATGCTACTCTAGAGGTTGGGTATCTGCATCAAGGAGTTCGATGAAGGTATGAAAATTCAGGATCTCACAGAAATCAATGGAAAAGCATAGGGTACCCTGGTTTTTTAGGACGGGAACGGGGTTAGGGACCCAAGAGATGTGCGCTGCCCAAGTCTTAATTCTAACGCATGATGATACAAATAGGATATGGTGCATCATGTCCTCGGGGTTTTGTGGGGGGATAATCTTCGTGATGGGAGCTTGCATGAGCACAAGGTTGGGTCCCCTATTAGGATGGTCAATCTCCTGTCAGTGGAAATTGTTCCTTGTCTCGAGGTGCCTGAATGTTTCCATTAGTAGGCATGCCTCTGGTTCGTGGTTATGTCCAATGTAGATGGTGCATGGTACCACTATGCCAAATGAGTATATTTTATGAGAATCAACACTAATCTCATCCCATATGTGGATGCTTGGAAAGGATCTGTTGTAGAAGTCAAGAGATTCTGCTTCCATTTTCGAATTTTTGGCTTGGGTGTGTCTAACTCTTTTGGGGAGTGTAGACTTAACACTACTCTTGTCGCTCTAAGCTTTGGGAGATGTTCGCATTTTATTTTATGATGAAAGTGTGAACAAATCCAGCAATAAGTGTGCATGATTTTCTCTTGGTTAGAGAGAAGTCTCTGTGGGAGAGAAGAGACTGTGAGAAAAATGGTTGCGAGGTGCTTCAGTTCTTTGCATTGATTAACCCGATGGCCAATTAGGTCGCATAGTCCGCATGTTATCCTAGGTTAGACCTGGGTCATGCTTGGTTGGTGCATCGTCCTAGTTTGCACATTACGCCGAGGTGGGTATGGGGTTGCTGGCCTGGGGGTGATATACCTTCTATACCTGTTGAGGAGATCGTCGCATTTCTTTTTCAATGTATAATCATATCAATTAGAGGATGAACTGTTGAGATATAGGTACATTGTTGTTCATGGTGATTGCCCTAACACATTAGGAAAAATAGCCTAGATATGGGGTTCACGTCCTGCTCACTCAGTGGCATGACTAAGTACTAGCGGCGTAGCGTTTCTAAGTTGGGGCAAGTGGCGACCACATGATTAGGCATTTTACATAATGCACATGTTGGTCTTCTCTGTAGAGAATGGTTGGGGGTAACTAAGGGTTCCCCGATTGGTCGCTTTTCAGCTGATAGAAAGAGGATGGACTTACTCGTCACATCTTCTTGGGTTTTCGACTTGTTCATAGATTCCAAGTCAGAGCCATCTTCTTGGGAGAGGAGGACTATGGCTGAGTGCAAACTAGCTAGTGCTAAGCGGAATTGGGGGATATAGTGTAAATTTTATAAAATGTGGTTGTCAGCACATAAAGGACATGTGAATTTCTTTTCCCGCAAACCAACATAATAAACACGCTCAATAGGATACCATTTTTGGATGAGTTCCAGGGCTGCACATTCCTCGATGAAGTGACCACATTCATCACACAGTGTGCAGCGTATGATAGGAGGAGTGAATATGAACGAGAGTCTTTCTAGTGACTTTCGTTCCTCTTGTAGGTATAGAATAGCGCGAGGTTCATCTCCAGAAAACTAGATGGAGGGATCCACTTGATATGATTTCTCGATGGCGTGTAAGGTGTCCCTATATCACAGGATCTCTAGGAAATGATGGGTATAGTGTCCATAATTGCTGAAGATAGTGCATGCATGATTGGTACGCAATTCCTTGCCTAGGACTTTGGTGGCAGGTTCCTTTTTAAGGGAACTTGGTGCCACGATGCCTACTACAAAGCTAAGGAGTGGTTTTAATTCATCCAGCTCTAGGAAAATGTGGGTAGGGTGTCCTAATACGTCACATATGGCACAAAGTGGTGATTCCCATTGCATGGTGGGACTCTCCACCTTCTTTCTTCTTCTCTCGGTTTTCTTAGTCGTAATCATCGGTTTTGCAATGGGAATTTCCTTTGCAGGGATGTTTGCGACAGTCTCTTGAATGGCTGGGGCCAGTTCAGGATTGATAGGGATTAACCCTATAGAGGTGATGTGTGCGAATCCCATTGGAGTGGGTGGGACTAGGTACCAAACTGGTATTGCAAATGATAAGTTTGGTAGGACCACCGTGGCATGATCTTCTATGACACAAAACCAGCTGGGGGGAAGAGGAAAGGATTTTGGGAGGTGGTGTAGGCTAGAGAGGCTACCATGGTCGAGGAATCAGTGTCATTACTTCTCTCCGTGTCCTAACTAGCTTCGGTGCTTGATGTGGACATCATGCACACCAGGGCTTCTCTGATTGCAGATGGTGGCTCTAGGATAACATGGGGGCCACCTAGGAGTGACCCTAGGATGGATGATGGTTTGAACTGGTCGAGGCCATATTCCTGGTACCATGTAAGTGTGTCAACGGATGTGTCTACATAGGGTAGAATGACATCGGTATTTTTTAAGGGCCGCTTTTCGCTATGTGTCAACTAGTCGACAATAACAATGCGGTCCTCATGGGGGAACATCATATTTCGGAAGATGGAGGAGGAAATGGCTGACACGACATACATATAACTCTGGGCAAGGAGTATATTGTAGTCTAATTGGGTGTCCAAGACTTCAATGTCTATAAGGACCATATTTCTGACTAAGCAGACCAGGACGTTTTGGTAGAGACCGACGGGGGCTGAAGGGCGACCATCGTATGCTCTAATCACGATGTCTGATGGCTTTAGTTTGGGAGACCCTAAATTCTTCTAAACGTTATTTGACATTATGCATGTGGATGCACCTTCATCAATGATACATTGGTGAATGGTAATGTTTTGGACTCATACGGGTATTTGAAAGGCGACCATTGAAGGAAGCCTAGGGGTGGATTTATCTAAATCAAAAGCCATCAGGTGTGAATTGGCAGGGTCGATGGCACCTAATGCAGAAAGTAAGGCCTTCCACTACTTTTTCCATGATTGTAACACCTCCAAAGCTGACATAGAGGCGGGAGATTGGGATAAATCATCCACAATGCTATAGTTATGGGCTACTTTGGAAAGTTAGTCCCTTAGCCATTTTTGGCAAAGGTTCAATAAGCATTTTTGATATGGTCAAAGGTGTTATTGGTGCACTGATACTAGCCCCTGACGCGTTGGTGTCCGGTGGGGTGTCGTGATTTAGATTCCATCTCTGAAAAAACATTTCTTCACCAGTCATATAGATTTTATGGTTGTTTTTCCTGTAATCATCGAGATTTTGTTGTTGTGTGCTAACTGTCCCTTGATGGGGGAAGGGCTCATGCATGACTGTTGTCTATTGGGAGGATCCACCTTGTCCGTGGTTACTCTGCAGCTTCTTCAACTCATGGAGGTCGGGACAGTGGTGCGTGTAATGGCCGTACTCACTACATATCGAACAAGAGTGGTTCGTTCGAAGAATTTCCCTCTTGTTGTGCCTTTGGGGGTTTCTTGGCTCCTGGTTTTGATTTCAGTTGGAGTTGCCTCCAGCCTAAGATTACGGAGGGCGTTGTTGATTGTTGCCCCCTGTCTAGGATTTCCTTTAGGCTTGTTTTTTCTTTTTTCCTGACTGTGTTAGGAGGATAATTTGGATTCTCCTGGTTGTATGGTTGGCGCGGTTAGTTTTGGGAGGGTTGGACAAATTCCACCAGTTCATTATTCTGCATGGGCGGGTCTTGTGCTAGATATTGGACATATTTCAGTCCATGGTTTGTAAATGGATGCTGGGAGAGAGCTCTTCTATCAGCATGTCTAGCTATGTATTGGGTCTCCTGAACTAGAGGATATGGTCCTCCATGCTGATGGTGGTACGATGATGCCCTATTCATCAAATTTTGTAGAGGCATGTGATGACTTTGGCATTCGGGTTGTGGTATGTTCTGGGTATAATAATGCACATAACCGAGGTATTGAACAGTGCTACTTAGGTGATTTTGGGTCAACGACCCAATTAAACCATCTGCGAAGTTCGACGCGCTTGGAAATTATTTGTAAGTTTGTAAGTGCGGGGCGTTCGGTAAGATATTGTAAATATACCCTGACTACGTATAGATCAGCTCGAGCTGTTGGGCCTTACTAATGGCATCCTCTTTAGATATGGGATTTTTCTACACCACATCCTTTGAAATCTCTGCGGTGAGAGTTCTTAGGAACAGGTCTAATAGAACTCGATCGTCGAGTTTGGCTTTGCATAAACTACGACACCACCACCATTCGTGGAGATGATCCGAGATATGGACGGCGAGGGTTTGCCTAAAGTGGGTCAGTAACTCCATTCTAGAATCATGGTGGATGGGTAGCTGAAAATAGGTCAAGAACGTAGTGGCGAGGGCGTTAAAGGTTCCATGTGTAGCAGAGGGCTACTCCACATACCATTTCGTTGCTACTCCAATTAGAGTGTGTTGAAACAGTCGTAGTCAAATAGTATCGTGAACGATGTTGTTCAACAAACACCACAGGTGGAAAATCATAACATGATTTCCAAAGTCTTCCACTTGCTTCCCTTCAAATTTTTGGAATGTCTGAAGGGAGCTTCATGGGCATGGGAGGCCATATGGGGTTGTATGTAATGGGGTCGTTTGTCAACTTGCTTAAGTCTGGTAGATTTAACGAAGCTAGAAAAGGTGATTGCAATGTTGAAGCCATTGCGACTTGTGAAAACACAATGTTTTGGTTAGAAATAGGGTTTTTCTGTGACGTGCCCTATTGTGCATTCACCTGGCTTCTCGAATGGGTAGCACTCCTCTACCCGCTAGGGGTTGTGGGAGGAGTGGTGTGTGGTGACCATGTGGGGGTTTTCACCAGTGTGGCATTGGGAGACCGACTAGGGTTCCCAACTAAATATGCCCCGATAAATGATGAACCAATAAGGGTCGAAGTGTTTCATCTTTTATGCCTAAATGGTGAAAGACCTGGAACCCCTCCTGGTAATGGGGGGAGGTCCAAAAGGCATCTAGATCGATGAGGTCCCATTGGGTCCATTCTAGCATCAACTAGGTATGGTTTTGGAAATATTTGAGAGGATATAGATTATAATTAAAGTAAAAATTGGATCGCATACATAAAAAAAGTGAAAATAAAATAAATTTTCCCTTTAAATTAATCCTATGTGATCAGTCAATCAAAAAAATATGGTTTTTTGTTGTTTACGTATGATACTCAAATCCTAGAAGACCTAATCGTCCTCACACACTCAAATTTAACTGGGCCTTGAGAATATATCTTGCGAATGCTGTCACAACGTCCCGAAAGAACTGGCGACGCCCCCAGTCAACCGAAGAAATCGACCAAGGTAAGGGTAGAGGATCTAGTGTTGCCTGCACCGTCACCTATAGGGAAAGGATGTCGTAATTTTGGCCACTAAGCACCGTCATCCCACATGAGAATTTGATTCTTGGGATTCTTGGTAGTTCAGCTACTAGTACCGAGTATTAGATGGGTCAGGTAGCCCCAATTGATATCGCACACACTGCGCCTAAGCCTAACCGCCTCTGAATCGGCTCTCTGTTGCACTCAGGTTTTCTTTGACATGGGATGGATAGGTGGATTTGAAAGTTCCCTAAACAATCAACTTCTATTTTTCAAGATGAAGACTGACCAAGGCAACTTTTTGGATGCTTATCCCCTTGGTCCTAACTTAGACTATAAATTATTTTGTGGCCCCTGTAGGGAGAATTTAGTGAGTTTTGTTAAGTTAGTTTTAGATGTCTTTGCTTTACTTAGGGTGTGGATGTGTGTGAACAAAGGGTGAACAAGAACATAGTTTGAACATGTGGATATGCGATGATCCTTTTCAAAAGCCCCTATTTAAACTATGTTTCGTTGTTTCTTGCTCAAAAGAAAAACATGTGCGGATATGGGCCGCTTTCAATTTTTCCTAGTTAATATATATGATAAACTATAGGGAGATGGTGATTTTCCAATAGAGAGTGTTCATATGCTTGCCTAGGATCACCCGAGGGTACAAAGGCAGCAGAGATTACTTGCTCTTCTATTGTTAATTCAATCATGGTCCCAAAATCCTAGTGTAAAAATTGAATTAAACTAATGACTTTTACACTAGAAAAATGAAAGATAAATAGCTAAGCATGCGTGGACATGGGCCACTTACTTTTGGCTAATTAACTAGGTGTTTTGGTACCTAAATTCGCAAAACATAAATTATTTCGGAATGCAAGTTGATTTTCCTCCTACTTAAACTATGTGTTAACTTTGCGAAAATCAACTTGAAATAAAACTAACACCTAAACTATTAAGAGCAACTAAAAGTGAGCTTTAACAAGTTGTGGGGCACCTCAACCAGTTCTGGTAGGTGTATTATGGGCTTCCAGTCACTTTTACAAGCAAGAAAAGATGGAAATAGTGGAAAAAATCCAACTTCTCGTTTCTGCGCAGAAAACGCTGAAACAAGCGTGAAGGCCGCGTGCAGGTCACCTCTAAACGCGCACACTGGAGCATGTCTGTCTGTAAGAAAGCCGCACAATTTTCCTGCAAAGTAAATTTTTGGGAGATCTTAAGATTCAACCTGTCACTAGGGATGAACCAGGTAGTGAAGGAGAGAAAGGGGGCTGTTCCATCCCAAATCCATAGCAAAGACGAAGATCTCTGCAAAAAGGCACAACCACATAAAATTGGAAATAAAAGTTAGTGGAATCACCAATCCTGTGTTAGTGTGTTTGGTGCACGAATGTACCAAATCGCACCTGCTTAAGAGGGGTTTTTTTTCCCTCTAAATTTATTGGTCACAGGCAAAAAATAGATGGAGTCAAGCAAGTTAGTGGAACATGCTAAAACATAAACATACTAGATAGAGAAATAGCATGCATATTCAAACATAAAAACTCAACTAAAACAAATAAAACAAAAGATATGAATAGAGTCAAAAAACTTCAATAATCCACACAGTGGCACTTATGTCCCCTCTTATTGAGTGCTAGTAGGAAATGAGGATGAAACTTTTACCCACTTTCCAAGTGGCCCTTGGAACTATGGAGCTCCAAGTCCCACTGCAAGGATGTCTTACTTCCGAGCTACCTTGGCGCAAAGTCTCCCTCTCTCTACTATGGTGGACTGGAGGTGTTGGGTGGCAAAAAACTGAGATCCCTCTCTCTATTATGGATCAAACTCTACTGGTATTTCTTGGGGAAATTCTGGCCAGCATAACAATGTGTTCTCATATTTTTCATCTCTTGGTGGCCTTTTATAGGAGAATTCAAATCCTCCTTCCCTCTCTTGGTACATTGTGGATGGTGACCCAAGAGAGGAGGGTGATTCCATTTTGTGCCACATTTATTCCATTGTGTGCTCCCTTGAGGTCATAAGGAGGCTTGGGTGGCTGTCCTTAGGCAGCCTCAAGTGTGGGATCAATGTCCTGGAGTGTGCCTTGTGGTGCCAAAAAGTGAATTCCAACACTTTCAGGGTCGCGTAGCTTTTTTAGGAAAAGCTGCGCAAGGCACACTTATCGAAGAATTACACGTGCAAAGGTGCATTTCATTGGTTCAAAGTGTGCAACTTGATTTTTCCTTTTAGACCTTAGAGATTTTTAAATAATTCAGATTCCCTAATGTTTCTCAGCCCTGTAAATCCTTTTTCCTGACATTAAATAATGTCATCTTTTCTTGTCCGATTTTCCAGTGATAACAAGTGTGATTAAAAATCAAAGGGAAACCGTTCCAACTAAGATAACACTAAGAAGTATTTATTTCTAACATGGGGAAGGTTGGCCATAATAATTTGGACACGACCCCATTAATTGGTTACATGATGTCACATTCATCATTATGATATTTGGGACATTGTGTCTTTAAAAAATGTTTAGGCCTACCTTGGTAAGTGTTTTCAATTCCTATGTAAGGTTGGTAGCTATTTACTTCTACACTCTTTTTCTAGCTATCTCCTTCTACACTCTTGTCTCTCTCAAAAATTTTGGTCATCCTAATGCCAGTACCTACTATTATCTCTATGACAACTAAATGGTGTAAGATGTGGAGGTCAAGTGGCTCCCTACTCATGGTACATGAACCCCCACCCCAAAAACCATAGTGATTGTTGGAGATGGTCCATCACTATTCTTAATTTCCACACTTTCATCATGCTTTACAAAGATAGGTTGGCACAAGTTAGTGTGTGCTAATACCAAGGAAATCCTTGAGATTGGAATATTGAAATAAAAGAAACATCATTGTGTTTCTTCCATTTTCAATGTAAAATTTTGAATATAAAAAGAATCCAAGTGGAGTGGAACTTAATGTTTCAAGGAAGTTAGTGGAATAATAAGGTAGCTTCCCAGGATAAGGACGTGTAAGATATTGTTGATGCAATGACCTTGGAAAGGTATTCTTGATACAAAGAGTTGACCTGGGCCCACAAACACTTGGTTGGGGAAAAAAATGAGAAGATATGATTGAGATTATCTAATATTTAACACTAAGGGCAATGTGAATTTGGCACTCCTAAGTAAGGGAACCTTTTGTCCACAAGAAAACCCCCCATGACTAAACACCATGAAAAAAAGGATTTCTTAGGTTTTGTAATTGGTTTCCAAATACTACGAAGCTTAAATAATCATATTTTCCAAGGATATTTTAGGGTTCAAAGCTTATTTTGTTGACCTTAAATTATTTAGTGCAAAACCACTTGTATCCTAGATTCAATTTATCCTTAGAGAAGGTCATAGTTTTCCCCCATTTCTAGTCTTATCACCATGTTTGATGTCACATTGGAACACCCCAACTATGTGTAATATCATCATGAATTAGTCCTTGAGCATGTTTTACAATAAATTTATCTATTTTGACCATGTTTAATTTCCTCTTGAACTCAAAAAAAATAAATCCAATTATATGACTAGTTATGAAACAAATCACTATATGTTCTATAGTTCTATAGTTGAACTTTCATTATGAAATTAGAATTTCATGCATCTCAACCTTATTATCCTCAAGGTCACTGAGAGCACCAAAATTGTTCTCCATTATGTTAGGTTGTTGCAAAAACCACCAATATTGAAAATTGAATTTCCTCAACCACTTAGGTTAGGCATCAACATTGACCACTAATTCATTTCCTTGAGAATGAAGGAGTGAAAAATGAGAGTGAGATTTATGACTACCACTCCCTTTGCACACCTAGCCACTAGAGGGTTTGCTAGACATTGGAATATATTGCATGCTAGGACTAGTATTGAATCAAGCCTTCTAAGCTTGGGATATTTCCACCTTATATTTTGTATTCTTTTGATCCACTTGAGTCAATCCTTCACCATATATATGACAAGTATTTATCAATATAGGGGTCTGTGTGGATTAGATCTTGAAAAAATTGACCTAAAACATCAATGGAGAATTGTGAATACCATGTGTTTTTTATCCACCTCATACATCAAGCAAAAAGAGTAGCCAAGTGGAAAACCAAGAAGATTTATAAAGATGGCAGGATTGAGTAAGTTGGAAAGGACTTTGAAAGGAAAATTTCCTTAAGGTATAAGTACAGATGCTAGAATTGATGGGCATCATAACCTAGCAGGAAGTCACGTTCGGCACTCCGTATCATAACCATAAAGAACATAAGCGTTGGTGGGACTTTCCGTAGGAAGCAAAGGAGAGAAATAAGGCAGAAAGGCAGGCCCCTGGAGAAGGTGACGTCACCTTGTGGCGGACCAATCACAAGCTTTCCATGGGGTGGGAGAATGGAGCACAAGGCTCTCACGGACCCTGTCGAAATCCTAAGCGGGCCCGTCAATAATGACAGTTGGCACCAGTAAGTAAAGGTAAGGTAAGTCTAGGGAGGGCAGTACGAAGACCGGTACATGCCTTAACTCGACACATGGCTTTCACCTACCCAGATGCTGTCAGCCAATAATCCATCACCATGTGTCTCACTGTCGGAGTCCTTATGATTCCAACCCTACAGTTGTTACCTCCCATCTCGTATTCTTCAAAACTTGGTCTAATATAATCTTGTTTTACCCCTAGAGCATGTAAAATACTAGGTTTTACGAAATTTTCATGCAGAGAAGGTTAAAACTCCAATGCAAGGTCATTTTCAGCCCTACGTCGCTTTCCCCTGGGCTTCCTCACTGTTCTCAGGTATTTAGTCGTTTCTTCGTCTCACAATTTTCCTTCTGTTTTTTCTTTTCGAATGGTCACAGGGAAAATGAAAACCAAGAATTCTGAGCCTGAAACCCCACAAGACCGCGAGGTCAGGGTTGTTCCTAGACCCAAACCTCTCATCAACACCCATGTGCGAATTCACGACCCATTCCACCCTTTCATTGTAGCCCACATCAGACCTGAGTTGTTCGAATATCATCTAAAGGGTAAAGACAGGTTCAGAGTCATTGAGTCAGGTCTGTATTAACAAGTCACCCCGACCACATAGCCAATTCATGAATTCATTAGTTGGCTCGGAGAAGCTTATGACGAGCACAGAGACATGTTCCTTTCTTCGCAAGGAAACAAGATCTTTTGCATATCGCCCGAACTCATAAAGAGAGCTATTCGTTTCCCTTCCAGTCAAACTTATGTTGAGTTCTCTGAAGTTTCCCTTTCCATCGAATTCTCAAAGTTACCCTGGGAACAAAAAGTGGTTTGCTCAGCCTCCTCTCAGATTCTCGCCTGTAAGCTCTCCCACCCACGGACGTTGTTCCCTTATCCACTTTCCGAGACAATGTGCAGCTAGTCTTAGCTCTCATTTTAGGGTTTCTAGGGCTCCAGGAGGTTGATCATGTGTTTAAAGAGGGTATAGCTCTTATATGGCTCATGATGCAGAAGGGTACACTTTTAAATATTCCCACTTTCCTAGCTTCGGCTATCCAAACCCAGTTCCAAGAGTTTCCCTCTACTGGTTCTTTCAGGTTTTTTTCCTTAGTGTTTTACCTGTTCTTATTCAAGCATGCTGATAAGTTTGAGAGTCTAGGCCTAGAGATACTTTTGAGGACAAATGCCCAGCCAAGAACTATCTTTGAGTGGAATGTTTCAGTTCGCCAGCAGCTAGGGGGGGAGGGGTATATAAGGTTTCTTAATGATTTTATGTCCATAGCCTATGCCATAATACATGACAGCCCTCCGCCTAGAATATTTCTTGAGCATAAGTACTGGCTAAATTTCGATGAGGAAGACATCACAGGGGACTAGTACCTGTATGATTATTACACTGAGATCAGGCTCTATGGTGTAGAAGTACCTCCCTACCGCCTGCCGGTGTTTCTAGCTATGTGAGTCTTTGCCCTCAAATTCATTCGACAAAACTTGAAGGCTGACCAGATCCACTTTGTGCCTCCGAAGAAAGGATAAATTCTCAAACTCCCAACTTTATTTGGTCCCTTCACCATAAATTCGAAGCACGCCCTCTCCACCATGGAAAAATTGCTGCAAGGGATGAACCTTCTACAAGGAAAATAGGAAGAGGAAAATAAATTCAACTGCTTATGTACATGAAACTATGCCCTTCATTGAATGTAGAACTAACCTTGATACATTGCCTTTGGATGCACATATGGATGCCGAGTCTTCAGCCGCAGAAGGGAAGGGCGACAATGCATCCATTGGAACATAGAAAAAAGGGTAGGCAAATGCCTCAAATGTATCAGGAAGTCAAGAAGGTATGGACATTGTTGAGGGAGCACACCCTCATAAAAAACAAAGAACTGAAGGGCCGGAGGATATACGAGAGGAACCATCTTTGGAAGATGTCCCCCAATTTGGGGCCCCTGACAAAAATAAGGCAGGTTTTCTAATTTATTTCGATGATGCCTCCTCGTCGGGCCCCTCCAGGCTTTCGTAGGCAATTATGGTGCACAGAGAAAAAGTAAGGGAAGAGATAAACGCCAGAAACATGACCGCACGAGAAAAAATAAGGGCTGACCTGGTTGGGTTTGTAGACAAATATCATACTCGGTTCATATATGTGCTCGACATGGATAATGAGTAGCTCATATTGGCTATTCAACAAGTAGTGTTACAACCCTCAGTTGATTGAGGTCACTACCGATCCTTAGAGATCACCTTAAACCTAGACAATATTCCCCTGTTGGATAAGCTTGGCTTACACAAGTGCATAGGGGATATGTTACGGGACGAGGTAGTAAAACTCACACTTGCTTTGAGGAAACTTGAGCAGAAGAATAGCTCAGTATTAGAGAACGAAAAGAGAAAGAAGGCTAGTGTCAGAGCAAAAAATAACAAGCTAGAAACCCTTAAGAAAGCAATAAAGGACAAGGGAGCTAATGAAGATGCAGTTCGGAAAAATCTTATCATCTATCTAGAAGCAGAGAACTTAGAGCTAAAGCAGAAACTAAACATGCCCAGCGGGGAGCATGTGCAGACAGATGAGTAGGTCCAAGTGGAAAATTAAAAGTCATCTCTCGCCTATTTGCTTGCTAATGAGAATGAATAAAATTCCCAAAATACCACAAATATTGTGGGTTTGAAACAGATATTGTCCGATTTGCAGGCAAAATAGGATCAACACATATGCGTGGCCCCGGCATCTAGCGAGCCCGGAACGACCCCAGAGCAGCTTACCAAGGGCCTATCTAAATTGAAGGTATCAAAAGGTGAAACTCGTTCAGCCTATCAGAAACTAAAAGAGATGGAAAATCATTGGCAGCAAATCAGAAGGTGATAGCGTCCATGCAGAGGGAGGTCAAAAAATTACAAGGAGAAAAAGAGGCATAGGATAATTCTATCAAGGAATTAACGGCTTGAATCAAAGGCAATATGACACTCATGGAAGCCAGGTGTCTAATTTGGACACATATAATAGCAGAGGCCCAACAGCATTGGGATTACCTCACCCTGATGGATGATAAGAAGATTGCAGTTTGCTTGTTCAGAGTACAGCTGCAAGAAGGGCGCATGGACGAAGAAGCAAAGGCTTCAATGGCTAAAAGATATATTTGGTAGTTGAATGAACTAGGCCCCGAGGAATTGCACACACAAGGAATCAATGATCATTTTAGAATGGTAATGGAGGTTGGAAGAGTAATCGAGAATGAGACCGCTCGCGCAAATGCGTTGGGTTGTTTAAACCTAGTTTCAAGAGGAGTTGAACAGTTTGACCAGGAGTGGAATAAGCTAGTGGAAGCAGGTCTCCCATCATGCTAGCATCCAGAAACATCTACATTCTCTGAGCTAATGGCCTACGAGCAAAAAATGACAGACATCATGAATAATACCGACATACCCCTGGAAAAGACTGCTCGGTTGAAGGCAAATACAATAATAGTCGCTTTGTGTAAATATTTCTTCCTCCTCTACCAGGTTAAGCAATTCCTATCCATCCACGTAGATTATACTAAACTCACAAATATTCAGACCCTGGTTGAAGACTTTGTCGTAATGCCATCTCCAGGGGAAAGCACATGGAAAAAGTGCACCGAATATGCCAACACTCCGGTATCCTATTCTTCTCATCAGCTGTAGCCCCCTTCTGGTCACAAAGTGGGATCGTCCTCGTCATTAGCTCAGCCACATCCGCAGCCATCAAGCATGCCTTGTCGAAACACCAACAAATGAAACTCATGTTTTGGCCCACGCGACCTGTTTAACTTTTATTTTTCATGAATTGTAAAATCAGGTGAAACCTTGATTTCACCCTATGCACTCTTTATTTTCTACTTACTATTATGTTTTAGTTAGAGCCTATGTTAGGCCATGCTATATGAGATGAGAGGTCGTTTCGCCTCATCATCATTTTTGGTTTTTTGATTAAGGCTAGGAACAAACAATACCTCCGAGGAATATTTTTTGATTCAGAAAATATCTTCTCTAAAAGCACATGTGAAAAGCTATAAAATATGGAATCAGAGATCGAGAATAGGTTCTGGATTTTCTAGAGAATAAGTGTTAGTATGTGAATTGTTCCTTTTGTAAACTTTGAGGTTCTCTCACAGTGTATATCTGAAGACCCTTTTGGAAAATTAATACAAGATAGTCTGTGATTTTGATGGATTCCTACTGAGATAATTGAACAGTATGTATTTTCTTTGCAGTGATTCAATTTAATGCTCATTGTGTTTGCATCATCTCTTTTTTATCGTAGCTTTCGGAATGTGAATGTTCTATAAGTTAGATGTGAATTTATCTTAATGGTACTCATGTCTTATCTTCTTGTAACATTTTAAATACTGCTTGAGGCGATTCCTGTTTCATGTTCCTCTTACAGACTGTTATTATTCTAACGTCATTTAAGGGTGGATTCTTGTGTTGGAATAAGCCTACCTAGCTTTGACGTTTTCTTAATTTTCTTACATGGTATCTCATTTTCATTTACCTTTATAACTGTTCACCTGTTTCACATTCGCCCCAGATTTCGATAGCTTTTCCTCATGATTGTTTCAGGCCCACTCTAAGTTTCCCTTTCTATATATAGTTATAACTCATCCCTACCAATATTCTATCTTTTATATCTTGGACCAATATTCAAAGCTTTAATTACCTTTTCATAACGAGAGGTCACCTTTGATCAATATGGAAAATACCTTTAAAACCTCTTGTCTTAAGATGTCATAGGAACTGGTCTTTAGCAACTCAAGGTTTTCTCTAGGAGTTACAACATCTTTTTGGCGCCATTGCTGGGGAACGAAGTTGAAAATATTTTCCCCAGAATACGACAATTAAATTCACCCTTAAAATCAGGTGAGCACGAGGGGTTGAGAGTTGTATATCCCTCACCTTGGTGACTCCACTGTTCTTTAAAGTTAAATTCATTCGCAATCCTAGCTTACCACAGCCACATCTAAGGTCAGTTACCTTCCAGTTGAGAACACCCTCAGTTTCCGATCCTGAAAAAATCATATTCAAGAGAATTTGGAAAGAGAAATAGCCAGCTCAAACTGATATACCCAAATTCTCACTAGAAGACTCTCTGTCCTCTTCTCAACAAGCTCAGGTCCAAGGCCCTAGTTCCACTGCCTGAGTACTTGAATACCCCCTAGATAACCCTATTCTGGACCATACTGAGATAAAAGATGAGGCAGAGTCAGAAAATACATCTGGGGTCTCCTTGCATCCTACTCCCGAAGCTGAAGAGATCAAACAAGTTACCATCCTCCAGAGCTCTCCCCAGATAAATTTTCAAGCCACCACCTAGCACATACCTGTCATCATTCATCAAAACCCTCCACAGAATCCACCACCTCCCATGGATGTTCTAGGATTTTTACTGAATAAATATGATCCTCTGGCGCTACCCCAAATTCTAAATGATATGCCTCAATATTTTATGAAGCTCTTACCTTGGTTCACTGGGGAAGATAATAGTGCTGCCCAAAAGAATATTGAAGATTTATGTGCTTTTGCTGAGAATTTCAACGTGGAAAATTTGGATGTAGTATTGAGACTCTTTGTCCAATATTTGGATGGAGAGGCCTAAAAATGGTTCAAAACTCTGGATGACCACACCATCACCACCTGGGAGGAGATAGAGAATTCTTTCACATGAAAGTGGGGGAGATCATGGCTATATTCTTACAGAGTTCAATGCCTTGAAGAAGAGACACAATGAGGACGTAACTAAATTTATCAAGAGATTCAACAAGTTGTATAATAACCTACCTGTTGATATGAAACCTCCTCAGACAGCCACCAAGGTAGTTTTTGTGGGAGTATTTGAATCATAATTTGGTTTCACCTTAAGAGAAATAAAATCTGCATCACTAGACCAGGCCCAAACTGATGTGTTGGAATTTGAAGCCAACTTCGCTTCTACAAGGAAATTTAAAGGAAGAATAGACCCTGATTTCAGAAGGAAAGGTAAACAAGAGGCTTCTTCTTCAAATCAAGAAAGGGAAGCAACAAATTATAAGATCAAAAAAATGAACAAGATGATAAAGAACCTATCAAATAAGTTGGTGAAACTAGAGTTTGAAGCAAATAATTATTCCTCTTGGCCGACTCAGGCCGCTCCTAACAGGGGTTACAACCCACAGTATTGAAAACCACCCCTGAAAATACTACAAAGAGATAGGAAAGAACAGAAAGACCATATCTAGCCTCCTCTCTATTTGGAGGGACAAATGGAAGGTCCAACTGAAGATGTTCCTGATGGGCAAGATGATCAGTATCTTGCTTATTCAAAAGGTGAAGAGGTATAGCTTACTCCACGGGAAGATGACGAGGAAAAATTAAATTCCCTTGAAGATCCAGAAATCGATGACTATTGCAGGCAGTTTATAGACTTCATGCAAGCTCAGTTCGACAAGAAGTACGATCTTGGAACTTCTAGAAAGAGGACCCAGATGCAGGATCAAGATGAAGAATCAACTCCAAAAGAGTCGGTTCCTCAGAAATCTGACAACAAAGGTAAAGTTCCTGTAGAAGAGCCTTGGCATCAAAAAGACACCACTCCTTCTTCATCTAATTCAGTCCATGAATCCCCTATAATTCCTAAATATTCCTCAGTCGTCATGAAGTTTCCAATCCCACCGAAAGAGAAACCTAAAGAAGTCATCCCAGAGAAAAATCTTGTTGTTTTTAATCTCCAATAGGAATTAGATAAAGTGAAAATCTCGGTCCCCTTAGTCGAGCTTTCGAAGAAACCATCTTATAAAGCTTAGGTGTCTCAATTTATGCTCCCTCATGGAGTAGCTCCTCCCCCAGATAGTCTTAACCTCTAGGAAGAGAGACCTATGGTAGTCTTTGGCCCACATGTGGAAGAGTTAGACTCAGCAACCCCCCTATTCTATGTATCCTTGGTCATCCATTATCTACTTCTTCACAATTGCATGTTGGACATAGGGGCTTCACACAACCTGTTTCCTTTGTCAGTCATGGAGCAAATAGGGTTGCAGATTACTCGCCCATACAAAGATATGTATTCTTTCGACTCTAAGAGCGTTAAATTTTTGGAAATGATTAAAGATCTGGTGGTGAACCTGGCTCATATCCCAGCCAAAAGTGTCGTGATGGACATCGTAGTTGCTAATATCCCAGCCCGATTCAGGATGCTGTTGTCTAGACAATGGGGTACTAAGATAGTCGGGTCGATTAAAATCAACTGCAATGTCCCAAAATTAGCTTCATCTAATTTGGAACATTAATTTTTCCTTATTCATTTTGTATTTCATGATAAATGAATAAATTGTAAGGGAGGATGTCTACTGACTTATTTCTTGCTTATTTCCTCCTGCAATCTATTGTAATTCTTAAGGAAATAATCTAAATTCTGATTTTATACTACTATATTGTTACATATGTTTGATGGATATTTTTCAGAGATTCTCAGCTAAAACTGCACAATTCTGAAGTGGGTTCTTCTTCACTCCATCAGCTCTTCTCTTTAGTTGATTTTTAACTAGTCAGCTTTGTGGGAGATCTGTTTAAGGCCCTTAAACCCATTTATTTTTGCTGAAAATCTGCATGGAGGTCCTACACAGCCTAAAATAAGGGAAACAAACCCTGAGAAACGTTATTATTGCACCATTTTCATTATACAACGTTTTCACTGAGCCTCTTGTAGTTTTGCCTAATAGTGGAATTTCCCGCTTCTCTCTTGTTTGGTTTTTGCTTCTCTTTGGACCCATACTTTAGATATGTAGTTATAAGGTTCTGAAGTGCAGAAAAATCCAAGAGGAGTGTGTCATTCCCACCCTTGTTTTGTTTCATCAGTCTTCTATAGACATAGTCTAGGACGGGCCAGGAAGCCTCTAGTTTTCATCCTCTCCCTATAGGTGATATAACTAGTAAATGCCCTACTAGTCTATATATGGTTTAGAATTTTGTGGTGTGTTTTCCACACTACTATGATCCCATAGAGGAATATCTTAAGATATTCCCTACTGTGCCTATTTTTCCCCATTTGGGACATTACAGTGGTATCAGAGCATGATCTTTGGCTCCGCCTGTGAGATCAAGCTATCAGTGAAATCAAGAGCAAGGGAAACATGGAGAGGATGATATTACTATCATCTCTATTCATATCTAAGAAGAACCTCCCCAAGGAGGATGTGCAAGAAGAAAAGAGAAGTAGTAGTGAAGCTCCCAAGGAGTTTCAAAAAGAAGATCTTCCAATCAGATCTATAAGATCTGTGCATGAGGAACAATCTGAATCCTCATCTTATGGATATGAGCACTCAGCCATATCATCATAGCTTCAGTATTTTTCCTGTGATTCCTTCATGAAGGAGGAGAAAGAAGGTGTGAGCTTTATTGATGCATTTCCAAGGGCAAAATCTCCATTTGGTGAAGAGTCCTCATCTCAAGAGGAAAGCATGAAGGTTTCTCCTACAAGGGTTGATCCGGATCTATTGTCTCTCATTGATGATGGGAAAATTTCAGTTATTGAAGAGGAGGAGAAGAAAGAGGAATATGATAACACAGTCACCTCAAGGGCACCTCAAGCACTTCATGAGGAAGAGGTTAGAGCACTTGCTCCAAGAAGAAAAACTCTTACACCCCTGTAAAGAGTCCCACTGGATCTCATACATGAGGAGTATGTACCATCATTTATTAATGATGAGGTATTGGAGATAGGGAAGGAAGAGGGAGATGAGAATGCATCCACCTCAAGGGCACCTCAAGCACTTCATGAGGAGGAGGTTGGAGCACTTGCTCCAAAAGAAGAGACTCTTGCACTCTTGCAAAGGGTCCCACAGGATCTCATGCATAAGGAGGATGTACTATCACTGATTTGTGACGAGGTCTTGGAGGTAGGAGAGGTCGAAGGAGAGGAAGAGCATCATAATGAAGGGAGCATGAATCCTCCTCTACTTCAAAGTGTGGAAACATAAGGGAGGCAAAAGGATCCATGCAGCTGTGGTGAGGGAAAGTATGCCTACTTAAATCCAGATCCTACTTCATGCCTTCATACTTATTTGCAAGGAGGCCCTCTACAAGGAGCACCTCTTGATAGGAGGAAATCTAAAGTGTTCCTTAATCTATGGGCTGCATATGCATACTTGGACAAGGAAGGAGCCTTGGGAGAAGCTAGCACGGTGCAGAGAATCTCTGAAGCATTCAGGAGAGAGATGAGCAGTTTCCTAAAAGGGACATTTCAAACTCCCATTCAAATATCTGCGCTGAGGAAGGAGATCACTACAAGAAAAAATCACATTGGTGAGGGTCATGCTTGTGACGAACCTTTAAGGTCCGTCACCAATGTCACATATGGTGACGGTCCTTAAAAAACCGTCACTGTAAGTGTATATAGTGATGGTCCTTTATGGTCCGTCACCAAAGACATTTTCAATGACACTTTTGGTGAGGGTTTTTAAAGGCCCATCACTAATTCTCTCTTTGGTGACACTTCTAGTGACGAACTTTTAATGACCCTCACCAATGCTCTTTTTGTTACTTTTGGTGACGGTCAAAAAATGTCTGTCATCATTGATCATTAAAAAACCGTCACTGTAAGTGTATATAGTGATGGTCCTTTATGGTCCATCACCAAAGACATTTTGAATGACACTTTTGGTGAGGGTCGTTAAAGGCCCATCACTAATTCTCTCTTTGGTGACACTTCTAGTGACGAACTTTTAATGACCCTCACCAATGCTCTTTTTGTTACTTTTGGTGACGGTCAAAAAATGCCCATCATCATTGATCATTCCAATGAGTTTTTGATGACACTATGTGCCTGTTAATATATTTTTTTGTCAAAAGTTAACAATTTAATACCATTATTGTGGATTATTTTTTATAATATTTCCAAAGCCATAGTGGTTAGGGTCAGTGAATTTTTTAGAAGTAATTAGTGTGTATCATTTCCCTCAAGTAATAACTAGTCGAATAGAGATTTCCTATGAGTCAACACATGATCGATATATATTAAGTTTATTATCTAGAAAATTCCCTTTAGATAAAGTTCCACTATTGTGTGTAGGAAATATATTATTTAATACATAATCAAGCTTTGACAATTCTATTAACGAGAAAGACCTAACGATCCTCACCAATCTGGGCACGCCTTAAACTAATGCTTTGGCACACACTAACATTTCTTAGCACCCCACATGTATTGGAACATATTTGTACCTAGAACATCTTGTGATGACACTTATGCCCAAGAACATGGTGGCATGCACTAGCACAACATCGAACTCTCCTAACATGTGTTGGCATGCTGCATATATTCCCTAGCATGCCTTGGAACACCTTGGTTGAATGCATTGACATACATTAGCACTTGGCACACAATGCCACTTGGCATGTATTGGGACCTATTATTAGTGTGCCTAGCATGCCCCTTTTCAAAAATATAAAGTCCTAACTTATTAACCCTCTTATTGGTTCTTCCTTTTGTTGCCTTGACACATATTGACATACCCTGGTCCCCTGCACCACATCCTTAGCACCCAGCATGTATTGGCATATCTTGGAACTATTAATTGGCACATGATATAATTAGCACACCCTGGAACTCCCAAGCACACTTTGGGAATTCTTGGCATGCCTTGATATTCCCTAGCATGCCTTACCAAAGCTTAGCATACCTTGCCAGTCCCTTCTTGGCATGACAACTAACACTCATTAACACTAGTCTCTGGCACACGTTCCTCATAGTCATTATCTTTCATGAATTTTTACTTAGTGCTCCCTTAATGTTTTTTCCTAGTAATCCTTAACACTCATGAACATGCATTATCACTCTCTAGCACACCTTAGCACTCTTCAACATTCCCTTCCACTTCATAACATGCATAACACTAGTCCCTGACACATATTGGTGCTTGGCACGTGTTGGTGCTTGGAAAGTCTTAGCATGTGTGGAATACATTGAGATGCCTTGGTATGATTTGGCATGGTTTAATATTAAATTTATTTGTGATTATCAGTTGTTGGAAAGTAGATGAGAAGCAACAAAGGAATACTTGGCACTTAGAATGCACTAAGACTTTTCAGTTGGCACCTATTGCTGCCTAGTGTTGGCATGCCTAGCATGCCCCTCTTGGAAAAGGTAAATTGATAACTTATTAACCCTCTTATGTGTTCATTTCCTTGTAGTTTAACTTTTTTCTCCCTTTTGTTTTCTTGACATTCCCTGACACACATTGACACACCCTTGCACATCTTGGCATGCCTTATCACTTGGCACATATTATCATGTTTGACATGTATTCCCACTATCTAGCACATTAAGGGGGTGAAGAGAGATGTAGTCCTAAAGTAGGTTGAGTACGAGGGCGAGTAACGGTTGCTAAAGGGAGGTCATGATCATCCTCCAAGAGCAAGATCATCATGTGAAATCGCATTAGCATTTGTAGTCCTCGGAGAGATCTTTCTAATGAGGTATCATGTGCGTCAAACGAAGATCGTATGACCAAGTTACGACCCCGGAAAGTTGGCTGCCCAACTAACCCCAACGGGGCCCATAAACTCTTGGTGTTACATCTCCTCAGGTTAGGGTTTTGGTTGTTTAGGATTTTATCTTATTTTTAAATAATAAAAAAGACCCTTTATCCTTATTGTAACACAATTCAGAGGAACATAACTATCATTTGTATTTATAGAAAATTTCCCGTGTGCAATTATAAAGTCATTGGGATGCCATGATGGATTATGCAATAAGGAAGGTTGATTTTCCTAATTAATATGGAGATAATTCCATAGGAATTGCGTGAGCAAGGCAGGCTGAGAATTGGCTAAGTATTAGACCGATTTTTCCTAGATCAGCAGGAGACAATTGGCAGAGTGTTGGAGAATCTCAAGAGAGATTAAGCATTGTATTGTTTCATGATTCCTTGACTTAATAAAAAATAGAGATAGAGGGTTTTGAGCAGTTGCTTCCCCAGATACATCTTGTGTTGTGCGATTGATAACTTGTTTCTCTTACTTATATGTGATTGTGCGATCGTGTGTTGTTTCCACAAATTGTAGGAAGGATTCAGTATCTTGTTTTAGTACATTACAAGATCATATTGAATCCCATTGGTTAGATTTTCTACATGAAATAGAAGAGAGGGTTGATACCATCTTGCCTTGTGGTGGTTAGTAGGCTGCAAGGTCTGTGATAAAGACCAACATAAATGGAGGAGGGCTTGCACTGTAATTTAGAGCCATAACAGAAGTCGACACATGCATAATATTGACTGATTTAACCCTAGTTTGAGGGTCGACATTGAGATCTGAAGTTCATGTCAAGATTCAGTCAAAGAAATGCCCAGAATCTATGGATCCATATGAGCTAGGTCGAGTATCTTATGGAGGCAAGAGTCGCGTTTTTTCTATGTGTGGATAGGGTTTGTTCTACAACAATTAGAAGTACATAAGTATAATGCCCTAGTTAGGATAGTTTCCTAGCATGTTTATTTCATAAGGTATGCCCTTAAGACTGTGACAAATTTGCGTAGAAGAAGACGGGTTGTGACCCTTAGAGCGAGGTTTATTTCTGCAATAAAGACCACAGATCTGGAAGATGGTTTGCAGATTCAGTATGTGTGGAGACAATAGATCCAAAGGAGGGTGGAACCTGAGCAGAAGATTGAGCATGCAGAAGAAATGTGCCATATGAAGAATGGATTGACATGCAAAGGAGTTGATTTTGGTGGATTTTCCATAGAGTTTTAGACAAATATCTGAAGAAACCTATAAAAAATTAGTAAATGGACTGTTAGTGGCTGATTTGTGACCCCATTTCAGTCATCTACAGATTGTTAGAAGTATGATAAGAGGATTAGTTCATATTTGTTTGTAGATTGGACACAAAGATCAAATTGTCGATACACAAGAACAGTGATATTGAGAGGACTCAAACCCTTGTTAGGTGGCAGATTTGAAGAGCCCTAGATGAATACAATATTGTGGGCCCTAGATCAGTAAAAATAATTGACTGTGGTTGGGAAGATTGATGGTAGTCCAGGTACAGTTGGAGGGTTGTTAGGTTACTGTCAAAGAAGAGCCCTAACTCTTGTTCTAGTGAAGGACAACAAAATTGGTAGAAGGGTAGGTGTATAGGGCCCAAGGATGTAGACTTTGAAGGACTAAAGCAATAGACAAGTGGGCGAACCAACTAGCCCTAGTTCACTATATTGTAGAGGATTGATTCAGAGAGAAGAAGGGTAGCCTCCATAGCCCTGGACTTCTCATCTTGGAGCTGCAATATGGAAAAAGTGGGCATACCAAAGAGTTGTTCACAAATGGAATTGTGAACAACTTGTTACCACTCAAACTAGTAGCGGACCTAAAAGGGGTTCCTAAGAGGGCAACTGCTAGGACAAGGGAAATGATGGAGGCTTAGCCCATTGTCACCACAACTAAGGCTCTATGCTCTTCACGGAATTTCACCGATGGGTGGAGTCTCGATAGTTTAGGAAGTCACTTGTAGAGTATAGGTCAATGAACTGGTGGGAAGTGACCCTCAAAACCCTTTCCCTAGGATAAAATAAAGAGTGGGACTTGCTTTCCTTCTAAGAAAGTGAATTTATCTTCTAGGGAGAGAAGAGGGGGATTAAAGGGTTGAGGGAGAAGAAAAAGACTTATAAAGGAAGTTCTCAATCCCTAAAATCCTTTGGGAACTTGGATTCCCAAATGGTCCTTGATGAAAGGCCTTTGACACCAAATGGAACCACACGGGGCCAGGTGGACCCAGCCCAGGTTTGGGGATGGAATTTAGCAACCAATGATTTTCCTATACTGGACAAGGTGAGGGGAAAGGATCAGACAAGAGTTTTTACTTCGATAGGTCAAATTGATCCTACTAGGTTCTATCCTTGGGACCACCTAGGCAAAACTTGATCCTAGAGCTAGGGCTTGAGGTATCTGAATATTCCACTGTCGGAATTGGCC
Organism: Pinus albicaulis; assembly: GCA_034641835.2. Lineage (NCBI taxonomy): Eukaryota > Viridiplantae > Streptophyta > Pinopsida > Pinales > Pinaceae > Pinus > Pinus albicaulis. Next base: position 1,441,989,555 of record CM076570.1, on the reverse strand, counting down.
CAAGTTCTGAGGAGAGTGAGGGTACCCAACAACCCAACTACCTCTAGGAGATAGAAGTTTTCCTCTAGCTAGATTCCTAGGAAATTGTTGCCCTAGGTGACCTAATGGGGCTAGACCTAGGGAATGTGAAAATTTTCTTTAACTCTAAATCTCCAAATTCATCAAATTATATCCTGTATTCAAGCCTGCTCCTCTATGTTAACCATTCTGAAGATAAGGCTGAGAAATTACTATAGAACCATCACCTACATGTAGTGATCTTATTCTGTGAGCAAACAACCTACTTTCGAGAAGACACGGAAAGGTAAACACTCTCTGCCAAGATTTTTCATACAGCCCAGGTTGAGCAACCACATATACATCACCAATTTTTTCTCTTCAGATTTGTGACTTAGAAGAGCTTTGTCTGACCACCTCCGGGTTTCTCCCAGAGTCACCCAGGCAAGCCCTCTCAGCATCATCCTCTTTCTGTAGTACCTAATTAGTAATTTAATTAACCATAACAGTTTCTTGATCATGTAGGTATTTCAAATATATTTCCAATAAGCATAAAGCTTTCATGTTAAACAATCATGTCAAAATACTTTAGACTATGATGCAAAAAATACAAAGAAACCTCACCAACACTCAAAGGACAAACAAATTCAAACCTCTACAAAGTATAAATAGATATCTGATAAACTTCATTCCACCACAAAAATGTGTTTAACTAAAGAAAATTCTAATTACTGTGCTTTCAAGACAAAGCTTTCAAGGGCAGTGATGTTATAAACATACCCCTAACACCTCGTGAAAAATCAATGTGTATAAGTAGACCATCATAAGGCTCATTTTAAACATCATTATTATCATTTTATAAATCATTTTTATCAAATCAACAAGAAGCAAGCAACAATTGCATTCAATTCCATTGAAGCAAAGTATATGGCAGTTTCATATACTTATTATGAAGCTATCTAGATTTGCAACTTGATTGTAGAGTCAACCAATCACTTCTTGAAGCCCAATATTGTCTCTTGTGAGAATCAAAGTTACATCAAGCTCTATGAAAATCCAATGTGTCATAACCATTTCAAACACATTGATATTCAATACAATTTCCTAAGATTCCAAGTTCATTAGGGAGTTGGTAGTGTTGGACCACATTCTGACAAAGTTGCATATGGTTAATAGTTTGACAAAGCTCCTAACAAAGGGGAAGTTGCATATGGTTAATGCTAGTCATATCTGTAGAAGGAATATTATAAGCATAATTTACCAGAAAAACAAAAGAACATTATCAAAGGAATAGTCATGAGAATGCAGGTTGCACAAAGAATATTTACATGTACAGGATTTTCTAAAAGTTTAAACACCAGCCCAAGGAAAGAAAATCAAGGGGAGGTTTTGCTGCTTCATCAAAGCACTGATCCTAAGATTTGCCTAACAGAAACAGGAAAAAAAAAATGCAGCAAACTAGAATTTTCCTGCTGTGAAATGACAGAAATATTGCAGACTGGACACTTTTTTTTCTAAAGCAACCACTGCTTGATGCAGGCCTCGTGATAACTATGACTACACTTTAAACTGCCCAGCTCATATCTTTCTTCATACTCTTCTTGTATAAAAAATTCATACCATCATTTTCATACTTTCAGAAGCAAGGGTTTCCATATGTTTTTGAATCTGAAGAGGGAGAAAATTTTACACTTTGAAACTACCAACTAAACCTATAAATCTACAAACAAATTTTGAAGTCCAAGCCTGCTTCATTCTTTGATAATCTTACTGATTACTCTCTTTTTCAGTGATGTTTTCATTATGCCTTGAAAAATATAAGGTAACTTGGTGTGAAATTGTAAATTGATCATTCCAGCTGGCAGCATTTCAAGACTTATGGACAAGAAGTGGACATTTATTAGGTACTACATTCAAAGAAAATTCCTCCCCACAGATATTATAAATACCTAGAAATTGCTGCATTTGACTTCAATATCCACACTCTAAGAAGCATACTCTGTTTTTGAGGAGTACAACCTTTTCTCTAAACAATTGGAAATAGTCTCCTCACTAAGTCCTGTGCTAACATCCTTATGATGTATGATGTATTTCTGTAGTTTTTTTATTAAGAACAATAGAGATTTATGCAAATAAGTGTGCATTCACATTAAGTAAAAGAGAGGCAAAAATTTGATTGTGTGCCATGTTAGGTTCTGGAAATGCTATAACATGTGAGAAGTAATGAACCAAAACCTCTCATTGCAATTATGAACCAAAACATAGTGCCACAACACTTACCTTATGTGACCCTGAAATATTGATTTGTGCATCAAATTTGTGGACATTAGTACATATAGACAGTGAACCTATCTACCCTACACTGATATGACCTTGAAATTTGAGTATACTTAACTGAGATATCATATTTGACGAAGTTTGATACGTTGACATATTGCCACGATGTATTGGTCTTAACATTGACACATTCAACCTCCATTGACATTGAAATTACACATAGACCACAATGTAAGATAGACCTTTGGCATTTAGACTTCACAAGTGTTTTGGGCATTGATATGTTGACCTCAGCTTAGTAGCAGTATCCAATGTCCTTGAGCTAGTTCATCCTACATCTTAAATCTTAGACCCTAAAACTTTAAATGCATTATACCAAAAATGTGAAGGCTTTAAACCTTGAACCCTGCTTATTAAGAAATATGAACACTAAAATACCCTTTAAAGCCCCAAAATCCGTGATGGACATTGGTTAAAATGTCCTCAAGAGATATCCAACCTGTCTACAAGGGTAGTTATGCACACAGATATTCATAAATAGCCCATTGTAAGTTCACATTCCATACTATGACCCAATTACCTTTTGAAAATGACTAAAAGCATTGCAATATGCTTAAATAGCCCATTGGACGTGCACATTCCATACTATGACCCAATTAGCTTTCAAAAATGATTCTAAGCATTGTAGTATGCTTTAAGAAATGACCTTTTGAAAACGATTGTAAAAAAATGGTGAAACACTTGAGGAGCTTTTGGTATTATAGATAAACTGCACTTAAGGACTCTTTGATATCTCTTGGAAATACAAGAGAAATGATTCTAAGAATCATTGTAGTATGCTTTAACTGGTCTTTTGAAAATGATTCTAACAAAAAAGGTAGCACACTTGAGGAAGTTTTGGCATTAGAGATAAACTCCACTGAAGGACTCGAGATGTATCTTAGAAAAATAAATTTGTTCTAAATTAATAGGAGGCTGTTGGAAAGGCTTTTTCAGCTTCATGTACATTCAAGTTCCATATATCAATTAGGGGCCTTGGTCTGATCTACACTTTGACAGAGGCAAACTTCATTTCACTATATCTATATCGCAAGGAGATGCAAGTTTTTTGTGGGAAAGGGATTTGAAGATTATTGATCGTCTATGAAAGTAATAGACCTCATTGAAATCTACCATATGTGCACTCCATATTGCTGCATCTAGAGTTGATTTCCTCCATAGGAAGTCTAATACAAGTCAAGTTGTATTTGTGGCATAACTAATAATATATGAAAGGAATAGTTTTCATGTAATAGTATTGACTAACAAGCATTCATTGCAGGCATATTAACATTCACCCCTTGAAAAAATTCAATCTTTAAATTTTCCAATCACTTAAGTTATTCAGATGAATCTTCCATTGAAATTGGTCAATAATTCACAGAAAATATGGGAAAAAAATTGCAATAGGATTAATAAAAGCTGCATTTTTTTTCTTGCTTGAGGCTTTATTGATAAATGCTATTAAAAACTGAGTATCAAAATGCACTGCAGATTGAATCCTTACCGCAGTTTAAACATTGTCATCCACTGCAATATGTGGCATCATCCATTCTATTTTCGGAGGTCAGCCTTTGTTAATTCTTGGGGTGGCTGAACCTACTATGCTTATGTATACATTCATGTACAACTTTGCCAAAGATAGAGAAGACTTAGGCCCAAAGTTGTTTCTATCTTGGATAGGGTGGTATGTACTTCAAATCTGATCACCTTGTGTCAACAAGTTACAAATTCATTCTAAATTTTTGTAGTCTAATAAAATTCTCTTCATGCTAATTTCTTGTGATCTTGTTTATGTATATTCTTCTTTAATATTTCATCAAGTCAATTATCAAATTACTCAGTCAAATGTATAGAGACAGAATTATTTTTCACTTGTAACTGAATTTCTTGACAATTAGTTAACTAATATATCTTCAGTTCACTTTTTATCTATCTTTAGTATCAACTAGCTTATATAGCTCTTTGCAGACACAATTTCAAAGGACCTTGGAACATATTATCAAATGGACAAAAGAAATTGGATGAAATTGAAAAATAGGTATAGTTTGTGTATTTGATTATTCATCGCGATATGTGAAAAATGTATAAGTGGTAACTTTTTCTCAATTAAATTTATATGACTCGTAAATTGGTTATGTGTAGAACACTAAAAGAATATAGAGATGGGGTTGAGGAATTCTTAAATTTTGCCGAGGAGAAATCAAGGAATAAGATGTCCACAAAATGTCCATGTAATAAATGTGGCATAGTGAAAGTACAAACATTTGATAAAGTACGAGAGCACTTGATTTGTGATGGTATAATCGAACAATATAGCATTTGGTATTTCCATGGAGAGAGCATTCCCATTCAGGTATCTTGAAATTTTTTTGAATTGATCTAGTTTCACTCTTATATGTTTTACAATAAAGATATCACTTATTTTTATATGTGCAAACTTCAATTTTTTTTCTTTGTCTCCTTTAGATTCCATCTATTATTGGCAAGGACAGGCAACATTCTGAAAATGAGCCACATGAAGTTCTTGAGCATATTTCATCTCAACTGGTAAGCCATTTCATATTAGTCAAGGGTCCTATTTGACTAGGTTGACCAAATGCTATTGATTCTAATTTTCATAAAAACCATAAAATTATTAACATAAATTTTGATTTTCTTATTAATAGGGTTATGAACATGTTGTGGAACATGATTATGATAATCAAGGTGATGAGCATGAAACATTGTTTAGGAACGATAGTGAACCTCTAATTGATGGTGATGATGATGCAACCATTGTCGGTAATCAAATGCTTGAAATAGTGAATGATGCCAATCGATGTCTTAATCAAAACATCAATGAGAGTTGTGATAATGAGGGGTTGGCGTCAAAAAATGTACTAAATGAAGTTAATGAATATAAGAATCTTATCGAAGATGCCAAGAGGCCATTGTACCCAGGTTGTGTTGACTTCACAAAACTGTCAGCCACTGTAGAATTCTACAATCTGAAAGTGAAGAGTGGATGGTCTGATACAAGTTTTGACCAAATGTTAAAATTGCAAAAAAATGTGCTTCCTAAAGATAACACATTTCCAGATTCTGCATATGCTGCAAAAAAGATGATAAAATCATTGGGGTTAAACTATGATATGATACACGCATGTCCAAATGATTGTATTTTATATCGAGGAAGTTATGATTAAATATCAATGCCCAACATGTGGAAAATCTCGATGGAAGGTGGATGCTCAATCTCAAAAGGTGTGGAATGGTGTTCCAGCCAAGGTGTTAAGATATTTTCCCATAGCACCAAGGCTAAAAAGAATGTATAGGTATGATCTTGAACACTATAATTTTATTCAAGTTTTCCCCTTCTTGTATTATCTTTACCATTTGTCATAGTGTTATTATATGATAATACTTTATATAAATGATTTTTATTTTTTTTTCATTATAGCTCTACAGATATGTCACAAAAAATGAGGTGGCATCATGAGAATGCAAGAAATGATGGTCAAATGCGCCACCCTGTTGATAGCCCAGCATGGAAAACTATTGATGACAAATGGCCTAGTTTTTCTAGCGAACCTCGCAATGTACGACTTGCAATGGCAGTAGATGGATTTAATCCTTTTGGAGACTTGAGCAGCACATACAGTGTTTGGCCTGTAGTGTTAGTTACATACAACCTTCCACCATGGTTGTGCACAAAAAGGAATTTTTGTATGCTAACATTGTTAATCCCTGGTCCCAAGCAACCAGGAAATGACATTGATGTGTATTTGGAACCCTTGGTAGATGAACTAAAGGAATTATGGGACCAAGGGGTATGGACATATGATGCTTATAGTAAGACATCATTTAACATGAAGGCAATTCTTATGTGGGTGATCCATGATTTTCCTGCTTATGGGAATATGGTTGGTTGCACAACAAAAGGCTATAATGCATCTCCCATATGTGGGAGGAACATAGAATCAGAGTACCTCAGTTGTAGTAGGAAATGTGTGTACATGGGACATAGGATATTTCTTCCTCAACGTCATAAGTTTCGCTCACAAAAGGCACCGTTTAATGGGAAGGAGGAGCATCATTATGCCCCTCCAATTGTGAAAGTGTCAGATATTTTTAAGGAAACAAAGGAAAAGGAAGCAATATGGGGGAAGATTGAATCAAATAAAAGGAAAAGAAACAGTAAAACAGGTGAAAAAATGGATGTTGTGGTGTGGAAGAAACAATCAATTCTATTCAATCTACCATATTGGGAGGTATGTAGACCCATGATCAACCATGCCTAATTATTGGACACAACTTGCTTAGTTGACCTCATTGTGATTAGATGTCTTGGTTGAATTGACTGTTTATCTTTTTGTCCATATTAAATATTGTTCTGATATTCTTGATGTGTTTGAATGCAGAAACTCCTAATACGCCACAATTTAGATGTAATGCATGTGGAGAAGAATGTGTGTGAAAGCATTTTTGGAACCCTTCTGGATATAAAAGGGAAGTCCAAAGATGGGAAAAAATCGCGTGATGACTTGCAAAAAATGGGCTTGAGGAAATCACTATGGCCAGAAGTTAAAGGATAGAAAATATTCCTTCCACCTGCACCACATACTTTTTCAAAGAAAGAGAAACAGACCCTATGTCATGTTCTTTTCATGTTAAAGGTGCCAGACGGTTACAGCTCTAATCCAAAAAAACATATATCTATGGAAGAGCTTAAGTTCCATGGTATGAAAGCACATGATTGCCATGTTATAATGCAACAACTCCTCCCAGTGGCTTTGCGTCATGTGTTACCAATTGTTGTCCGAAAGACGCTTTGCAAGCTTTGTTACTTTTATAGGCAAATCTGTGCAAAATCAGTTTCAGTAGAGAGCCTTGATAAGCTGGAAAATGACATTGTGGAGACATTGTGCTTTCTTGAAAAGTACTTCACTCCTTCATTCTTTGATATAATGTTGCATTTGAATGTACATTTGGTACGTGAGCTTCGATATTGTGGCCCAATTGCATATAGATGGATGTACCCCTTTGAGAGGTACGTGAAACTTTAATTTTTATCAAGCACACCAAATATTTTTTTGAAAGATTTTGACATTACTTAATTTTTTTGTTTGTTAATTTTGTAGGAACATGAAAGTATTTAAGAGTTATGTTAAGAACAAAAATAGGCCTGAAGGATGCATTGCTGAAAGCTATACTGTGGAGGAATCAATAAAGTTTTGTGGAGGATACTTGAAAGGTATGGAAGCTATTGGATCCACACATGGTCGAAATGAAGTGTGGGATGAGGAAGTTGAAGAAGTTATCCTTGATGGAAAGCCATTATCTGCTCCAATTCCTTCAGAATTGGATGGCATTAGTTGGGAACAAGCCCATAGGTGGGTTCTGTTTCACACAAACGAAGTTGATCCATGGATAGAGTAAGTTACATATTTGGCCTGTAATTTTTTTGTTTGTTTGTTTAAGGTTGTTTAAGGTTTAAGATATTTGACCTTTAATTTTTTTTTATTCATATTTAATCAAAACATATTAACCACCATATCTATTTTCCATAATTGCTGAATTAGGATGCACAAAATGGAGATTGCCAACTCAATTACCCAAATGAAAAAAGATGAAGCTCTATTGCAGAAACTCCACACCCATAAATTTACTAGCTGGTTAAAATAACAGGTAAGTACATTATTTATATTATAATTGTACTTAAAAATCATTACATGGGAATATTATCATGCAGGAAATTAAATATTTTTTTTAGAGGTTGAATGTATGAATTCTAACTACATTTAAAAATCTAAAACTATACAGGTGGAGGGAGATGGAAATGTGTCTGATACACTTAAATGGCTAGCGCATGGTCCTAGGAAATTTGTGAATAAGTGCAAGGGATACCTAACCAATGGTTATAGATTCCATACAAAAAGCATGGAGAATGAGAGAACCACCCAAAATAGTGGCGTGTGTATGGAAGCTCAAACAATGATGAGGTCAAGTTCCAAAGATGCAAACCCTATACTTCAAACCACAACATTTTATGGAGTGGTAGAAGAAATAATTAAATTGGACTATTTTTGTATGGAGTACACATTGTTCAAATGTAATTGGATTGATGTATACAATAAGAGAGGGATCAAAACTGATGATTTGGGTTTTACAATGGTGAATATGAAGAAATTTTTAAGCCAAAATCATTGGCAAGATGATCCATTTATTCTAGCATCGCAAGCTAAACAAGTATTCTATGTACAAGATCCAGTTGAGACTGACTGGTATGTAGTGTTAACATGTCCTCCAAAAGGATTGAGAAATAATGCATCATATGAACCCGAGTATGTAGATTTGTCACATGTTGTGGAATTTCAAGAAACAAAATGTGTAAGTGAAGAAGATATAGTTGATGTCGATGTCAACGTTGACGTGAACGTGGATTATGTCCATTTAGATTGTGAAGGAATATGGTTGAACCTTAAGAAATAAAACATATTGATTTTTCTATTTTGTTTTGAGAACTCCAAAATTGATATTTGGTTATGAAGAGAGATTCCTTTGTTTCTTATCTATAAAATGTTTTAGTCCCATTTAGTAGATATATTTTTAGTCCCTCCAATGACAGTGACGATTGTTTTCGGATTGCACCATTAATCTTGTCCATACAAAAAATTGAACACATAAAAATTTGATATGTGCAAAGTTTCTGCAATTTTTATATTTTTTAAGATTAAAATGAGAATTTTCTATAATATTATTTGATCATAGCCTTAGAAATTACTCATTTAAAAGAACCAATAAAATACAAATTTCTTGGGCACATGCCATTTTTTAGCCTTCTTTTGCGACTGTTGGTTTCAAAATGAACTATTCAGTTGTGGGTTGCAAAACAAACTATGGAGATAGAGGAGTGCAATTATTGGGAGGGAAAAAAAGGAGCATAAAGAATTTGAGCATATTACTAGACGGTCAATTGGAGGATTCCTTAGCTTAAGCGCAGTTAAGATAATCATTCTGCATTTTCCTCCATGCAGGTCAGCAAAAACCAAGATGAACATTTACAAAAACGTAAGTGCCATTCTCACATATCAGTTTCTTTGCCAACAGTGTTGTAGGATAATATCTACCTTTCATCTTAATATTTCTTGTTTTATTTCCTAAAGGTTCTAGCTTTAAGAGACTATATAAGCTAATAATTCTGCATTTTCCTCCTAGTCCTTGAGATAATACTAACTGGTATTCCATCTCCATTCTTGGTGTTTACTGGTGCTTTAAAATATTACATTGACATTTTGATATACTGGGGATTTACAATTGTAATTCAGATCTTCTTGTGCTTCTTTATGTATTGTCCATTCGTGAGGTGATTGTTTTTCTTCAACTGATAAATTGCTTCTTCCAACAGTTAAAAAAAAAAATGACTGTAAACTTGCCATTCAAGTATAATTGTTTATTTCCTTGGAAACTATTTAGGTGCTTGATAAGGATGGTGAATTTCTTTAAAAATGTAACCTGGAAAGTGGTGCAATCTGGTCAGTGGAATTGGGTCGTCAAATTATGGGGTGCCCTATCATAGTGGAGAACATGAGTCAGCCCCAAGAATCGCTTATAGAGGTCAGTTAAATTGTTAGATTAACAGGGTTTTTATATGCACTCAATAATTCAATTTTGTTATTTTGAGACATGGTTTAAAGTTGTCATGCTATCTTCTGTTGGTTTTCACCAATTTTGTAGATGCTTTGTGAGGAGCGGGGGCTCTTCCTTGAAATGGATGACATCATTTGAGTCTTGGGGTTTATGATTTTAAAGGGAGTCATGGAAGCTCACAATGACAAGATCTGGGATCGCTTTGTTGTTGAGGTAATGCCATGGTTGCAAAGACCTTTCATTCCATGTAAATCTTCCTCTTTTGTTTGTGTTTGGTTGCTTGAATAGACCATAGACTTCAAGAATTGGCATTGTGATTTATAATGAGAACGGGGTGTGCAATTTATTTGAAGGCTGCGTGTGTTTCTAGAGACCAAACAAATTGCATGGTTGATGCTTAATAACTATCACTTGGAGATTGTTCTTGGGAATTTGATTATTTAGGGTTGTAGACCATAATATATTCTAGCTATAAACCTCTATATTACACCATATGTGCTCTATGTTCTGGCATTTAAAATTTTGAAGGCACCATAGCCTGATTTGTCATGTTGTGAAATTTGGCAGTTTCACAATAATTTTGCACAGTAGTGGCTTCCTGGATTGGAAGTGAAACTATAATGATGTAAAAATATCAATAATGTTCTAATAGCTGCACAGAAATTTGAAAATCACAATTTTGATCTTTAGTGAGCCCTGGACATGCATGCTATTAAAGACTATTTGCACTTAGCAAGAGACAGGTAAATCAGTGAAACTGTTTTGGTAGACTTAGTACTCTCACTTGAATTTGTACATTAGAATTATGGAACTGTTGGAAGATGCACAGGGAGAAGTACTGTAGCATTGTATTTTATGACTTTTCCATAGGTACACCGTACATCCTTAGGAGGCTGTGTGAAATCAGGTCAGGCTGTAAGTTGTAACACAGATTTGAACCTAAGAAATGAAAATTTGACACTGTAAGCATTGGTTGCTGGGTCTAATCAGGTTTAAGATATTCTAAAAAGTCTAATTAAGGGCAAACTGAAAGGAAAATGTTCATTGCATGACGGCATTCTGGAAATTTGAGAATGAGATCCACTTGATATTTAAGACAAATTGAAAGTGTTAGGGGGATAAAAGGAAAACAACGGAGATAATAAAGGAAAATTAATGACATACATAATTCTCACATCAAGCTCTCTTGCTTTGACTAGGACAATGAAATGGAATCACTTTTCAAAACTGGAACGCTAAAATGCAGCTAATTGGGTCCTTTCCATGGTCAACCTTTGCCCCACAAAAATGCTCTGTTTAAAATGTTTTACTTAGAAACATTAAACAATTTTGTTTTCGGCCAGGAACTGTCCGTTGTTACCATGGATTAAGACTGTTGGGAAGTTAAATTGGTTGGCACTATTGTATGCTATTACTGTAATCTAAAATTAAGGACAAGAAAAGAAAATCATCATTATTTTCAACGATTAAAGTTAAAATCCCTGTTCGTTCCCAATAATATCTTTAAGTTTCTGAGGATAGGTGGCTTCTGGTGTAAGCTACACTGATTTCTCAATATTTTCAGGTTCCTCTACCAATGGATAAGTCTTGTCAATATCTCCATTCTCTGCTGCCATGCCCATTTTGGCTATCTTCATAATGTGTCTACAATCATCAATTCACTTTCCCACACATTCAATATTAATTCATTAGATTGTTGTTTAAGATGAGGCTTCTAATCTGTGTTGATCTGTGAAGTGCCCAATAAAATAAGAATGAGAAATTCTTTCCCTCATTTTACATTTAGACTTGATTATGAAACTAAAGACATTGCAGAACTAAAATTCATTTCCCAACAGAGTTCTACGATACACATTAGCTATTTACTGATAAAATTATGAAGACTTGTAATAGCTCACCTTTTGGAAAGGGAAAGGTCCTATTGAAGTAGACATATTTTTAGCAATGTTCCACCAAGTCCCCTGGAGGTGGGAGCGAGGGGGCGAGGGAGCGCGGGAGCAGCCTGTACAAAAGCTCCCTACCGATTTTAAGGAAACGTGGGGGGGCGTCGGGTTCATAAAATTAAAAAATTATAAAAAATAAAAATATCTATTAATATTATAATATTAATATATTATTATATTATATATGATATATCATTGAATCAATAATATAATATTATTTTTCATTTTCGCAAGGAATGTATATACATATATAGGACTATGAAAAAAATTATTATGCTGTTATAAATATGCCATATTCAACTTGTGTTATGCAATAGATACCCAGTAGAGAACTCCCAAAAAGTCAATCTGAAAAATTGCTAGCCAAATTTTTTTTTTTTTTTTGTATGGGCTCATTTTGTACCATGCTTATCATTTTCATTATTTAAAGTTGATGTCCAACGTTGGCACCTTTCCTAATGAATCGAAATTTGAAAATATAGTTTACAGTCTATTATCTCTTCATCGATCTCCCAATTCAAGAAAGTTATAGGACTGTAGGAGAGATGGGATAGAACTAGATGAACTGGTTTAATTATAGAGACTGCATTTTTCCAAAGGATCTTGGCATTAAAACAACACTTCAAATCCCTTTTATGTGGAATGGTGCCTATATAGTATATATACTTGGTCTCTGTTTTATTAATGTATGAATAGATAGAAGAATGGAAACAAAATGTAACATCTTCCCTTGCCAAATTAGCTCTATGAAAAAGAAAATTAAATCAGGAACATCAAGATTGTTAAATGTTTTAGTTGTCAGAACACTAAAATATTCAATGAGCAATCTAGGAGATTGCCTTGATTGTTGCAAGTTCTTTAGGCAATACTTCCTCCTCTTTGTGATACATCAGATGTCGTTGGCACTTTTTAAATTCATAGCCTCATTGGGTCGAAACATGATTTCCTCACAAACATTTGGATCATTCACTTTGCTCATTGTGTTTGTTCTTGGAGGGTTTGTGGTATCAAGAGGTATTTGACATTATAGTATATGCAAAGATATTTATTTACTCCAAAGAAATATACTTTATACTAATATTGAGCTTTTCAACTAGAACTCGGGTTACAAAATTGAAAAAATGGTTCCTTTTATTCATGTTTCTAGAACAGAGAACATACCTAGCTGGTGGATTTGGGCATATTGGTGCTCACTGATGTCCTATGGCCAAAACACCAGAGTGGTGAATGGATGTCTAGCTCCTAGATGGGAGAAAGTATGTGTTATCACGTACTGATAGAGTGTCCTATAATCATAATCCCAGGAAAGAAATATTGAATATTTCCTTTCCTCTAAATATTTCATCTTTGTGCATCCTGTCAGTAACAGCTCCATTGAAACACTTGGACGTGCTATCCTAGAATCTCATGGATTATTTTCTGAAGTTAAATTTTATTGGACTGGAATTGGAGCATTGATTGGGTTCTGTGCACTTTTCAACATTCTATACACTGTTGCTTTAGCATGCCTCAACCATAAGTATGACATTCCACTATAAGGTTTGGTTTTCGCTACTATTTCTCTCACCTAAAATTATCTTAAGAGTGAGATATAATGAATTCTCCTCCAATTACAGCTTTAGTGAAATCACAGGCTGTTATATCTGAAGAGGTTATTGGAGAGAAGCAAGCAAACGGAGCTGGAGAAAGAAACCAATAAAAAAAACATCGTTCTGTTCAACTGACATCACAATGAAGGTCTAGTGGTAAGTCGAGCTCTCAAGAAATACTTTAGTAGTTCCCAATATTCAATCTACTACTCACAGATTAAAGTACAATGTAAATGGATATGGTGCTAATTGTAACTGATTAAAATATTTGATAGAGAATTAAATGAGAATATCTATTGCCCCAGCCGTCCCCTCACGCCCCCTCCCGTCCCCTCCCGTCCCCTCACGCCCCCTCGACCCCTCCAGATGGGGAAACATCCCCCTTGACGTCCCCTCCAAATTTTCGAAAATTGGGAGCGTCAGGAAACGTCCCCTAGAAGTCCCCAAGACCCCGAATCGCGGGGGGGCGAGGATTCTAGACCCCTAGGGGGGGGGGGGTGGACAAGTCCCCGTGTAACAATGATTTTTAGTCTCTGAGTTTTTCACTGCATCACATTCACTTAAATTAGCAATGACAAATTACGAAACTAAAGACATTGTAGAGCTAAAATTCATGTTCCAACAGAGTTCTACTATGCTTGGGTGTTAGATATTTAGTGATCAAATAATTAAGACTTGTAATAGCTCACCTTGTGGAAAGGTAAAGGTTCTATTGAAGTAGAAACTTTTTTAGTCCCTGATTTTTTCAGTGCGTCACTTTCAATCAAATTAGCAATGACAAATTTTTCAAACTTCTTAGAATCTGTCAATAATGAAACATTCAGATCCTGGACATTTTCAAGAGTAAAAATATCAGTGCCAAGTGATTTCCTAATTTGTGATCCACTATTATGATAGTGAGTGGCTTGTTCACATGCCTTTTCAACTTGTAAGTTGGCAAGAAGAAAAACATGCAGTGTCTGTGTTGCCACTTCCTCATAACCTAGGTAATTAGAAGTACATGTTATTACACAGAATGCACTTCCAACAGACAAATGTTTTTCAAGTGATGTTTTTCATTTGTGTGGAGAAGAATGGCCACCTTCCTCATAACCTGGGTAATTAGAAGTACATGTTATTACATAGAATGCACTTCCAATAGACAAATGTTTTTCAAGTGACATTACATGATGCTTTTTTTGGTGCACAATTAGCTTTACTTGGCTCAGTAATGTCTTTATTGTATAATATAGTACTCACTGAAGTTGTCTTGAGGGAAACAATGTAGCCTTGAAATATCCTCTGGTTCTTGAACTTCAGAGGCCATAAATCGAGTTGTTACACTTCCCATGTAAATTATCTCAGCTTTCTCCATATAAGAAGCTAGTTTGTGGTTACATGTATGTGCCATATTTTCACTAGTCCATGGTAACATAGAAGACTCCTCTTCTCTCTGACTCAAGGTTGATGACAACTTTTTAACACTTACCTGGGCATAATTCAGAGTTTTTTTTTTTCCAAACACACTCATTATCGTTCACCATTTCCACATCTCTGACTGCAAACTCCTCTTCCATGGCATTTTTATAAACAGATCCTGAATCTTTCAACAACTAATTATTTTCATTGTGCCTGTTAACTAGAATTTTGGTCAAAGATTTTCATTTGGTAAGCACATGAGCAGTCTAAATTGAGAGTTTAGAAGCATTTGCACAGATTTTGGAGTTGTTTCTTCTGACCATACATTTAAAGGTCTCAAATTTCTTGATTTATATGTATTTTCACCCATTTAAAGGTCTCAAATTGCTTGATTTAAAGGTCTCCTCCTCATATGATGTACTATTTTGAATATTCTATTCTTTGCATATCAAACATTATAAATCCTCTTGCACATTTTTCTCATCTCTTTTATTTGAACATAATTCCGATAATCATTGCATTCATGAAGAAAGGATATATTCATGTGAAACCCTGTCCAGCTGCTTCTCTTGGCTAATTCCATCACCTACATCCCATAGAGAATCTGACAATTGAATGTCGACTTGACCAAAGGCATTGCTTACTTCCTGCTGAGATTGAACAAGAGAATCAAAATCTCTCCTTCCAGGGGTCATTACTCTATGCTTTGAACTTGAAGTTTGCCTCTTTTCCCTTCTCTTCTATCCCGAGACTCCAAAAACTTGTTGTATCCCATCCTTTATGTCTCCTCTGCCCACTGAAATTTCAAAAGCACTTCATCCTCGCCCTTATATGCTCCTTCAGTTTGAAATCCAAAATCATCATTTCCACTATTCTTGTTTTCTGTATTTACTTCTGTTGAATCTGTATTTTGTGTTAGGTTATGAGTATATTGTTTTAAATTATTCACTTCAGAACAGACACCAATCATAAGAATATTCTTATTTTTTGCAGGCTTGCAATCCATGACTGAGGAGGAATTGACAGCAAACAATAAACCACATTGCTCAGAGGCATTCAACAAAATTGGCAGATCTTTGGTGTTTTTTCTCAAATTCACCCGATTGTTCAGACGTTGGCTGATTCTTCTTACCTGTATGTTCAAACGCCTCTCCCAAAATATATAGCCATCTAGAAGGTAATGACTTTTTGAGCCCTTTGAAAATACACCACATAATAATCTCTGCCCAATTGTTTGAGCTGCTTATCAACTCACCAATGTCTAGTCCAAACAAGTTTCCTTCAAGGATCAAATTAATTTCCTCTTTTCAAATAGAGTTTAGAAGCATTTTCACAGATTCTGGAGTTGTTGCTTCTGACCATACATTTAAAGGTCTCAAATTGCTTGATTTAAAGGTCTCCTCCTCATATGATGTGTACTATTTTGAATATTATATTCTTTGCATATCAAACATTATAAAGCCTCTTGCACACTGTTCTCATCTCTTTTATTTGAACATAATTCCGATAATCATTACATTCATGAAGAAAGGATATATTCATGTTAAACCCTGTCCATCTGCTTCTCTTGGCTAATGCCATCACCTACATCCCATAGAGAATCCGACAATTGAATGTCGACTTGACCAAAGGCATTGCTTACTTCCTGCTGAGATTGAACAAGAGAATCAAAATCTCTCCTTCCAGGGGTCATTACTCTGTGCTTTGAACTTGAATTTTTCCTCGTTTCCCTTCTCTTCTATCCCGAGACTCCAAAAACTTTCTGCAGCCCATCCTTTCTGTCTCCTCTGCCCAATGAAATTTCAAAAGCACTTCATCCTCGCCCTTATATGCTCCTTCAGTTTGAAATCCAAAATCATCATTTCCACTATTCTTGTTTTCTGTATTTACTTATGTTGAATCTATATTTTGTGCTAGGTTATGAGTATATTGTTTTAAATTATTCACTTTAGAACAGAGACCAATCATAAGAATATTCTTATTTTGTGCAGGCCTGCAATCGATGACTGAGGAGGAATTGACAGCAAACAATAAACCACATTGCTCAGAGGCATTCAACAAAATTGGCAGATCTTTGGTGTTTTTTCTCAAATTCACCCCTGACTGTTCAGACACTAGCTGATTCTTCTTACCTATATTTTCAAACCCATCTCCCAAAATATATAGCCATCTAGAAGGTAATGACTCTTTGAGCCCTTTGAAAATACACCACATAGTAATCTCTGCCCAATTGTTTGAGCTGCTTATCAACTCACCAATGTCTGGTCCAAACAAGTTTCCTTCAAGGATCAAATTAATTTACTCTTTTCAAATAGAGTTTAGAAGAATTTTCACAGATTCTGGAGTTGATGCTTCTGACCATACATTTAAAGGTCTCAAATTGCTTGATTTATATGTATTTGCACCCATTTGAAATGAAAGCTATATTGTGCAAAGTTGTTTCAAGCTCAAAAGTATTATCCTGCCTATAGAAGCCTGAACCCCAATAATCCTTGCAGTGGCCAATTTCACCAAGTAGAATATGTGCTTCATCAACATCATCAAGCCTCAAACCTCGATTTCCCTTCCAAGTTTTTCTCTATAACAATTTTTGTGAGTCCTGCTTGCCGGACACCAGTTACAAACTTTCTTTCACTTGAAAATTCACAACAATTGAATTTAAATTAGCCTCACATGGGTTGTATTTCATTTTTAGTATATTTCACTTGATTATTTCTTTATACAATCTCCCCACTTCTCTTATCCATGTTCCGGCGTTCTTTTGCACCTCTTGGTGCAATTTCTAGTTATAAGAATATTTAAGATTCTGGATCTATCGATCTGAGATGGATATTGCAATATAAATCTCAAGGATTCATGAGATTACTTCATGTTTGATCAGATTTTTTTAATGATAAATGTTATCTTGTAGGAAAATTTCAAAATTTGAAGCCATATTAATTCAGTACATTGATGCAAATTCATACGCTGATGCGATGTATATGATGGCAATTTCATTTTTTTACAGTTACTTTTAGTTTAATTATATCATTTAGCTCGATGCTTTCCATATATTCAACTAAACCTTTGTTGCTTAACAAGACTTTGTCATTTCCATGTTTTAGTGAAATTGTTTATGGTTTGATACTCTCATACAACCTCTATCAAGTTACATGCACCCTCATTAGAAAAAGCAAGAGAATTTTGCTTGCCATGACTATGTTTCTTTGTCATTGTTGACTTAAGAAAGTCTTTTAGCTAAGAAACTAGTTTCAAGGTTATGGCATAACTTGTCATATAAATTGAACAGAATTTATATCCAAAATGTTAACTTGTAAACTACTTAGCTGGTTTTAGGTTTTCCATTTAAAATCTACTTCAGTTTGAACTTTGAACGAGTTGTTCCATAGACTTGAATATTAAGAGATTTTGGTGTAAGGATTAAAAATTAGCCCGTAAGGCCTCTCAGTTATTCATTTATTTTATCTAATATAAAATTTACTATTAAATTAGAACCACTCGGCACAAATACGTCATAGATCAAGATCATACTTTGTAGAGTGTCGTAGAATAAAAATAGGAGCAAGGACACCGAGTTCTTTTAGTTTTCCTGGTTCTTATTCCTTTGGTGTATCTTTGCACCTTTAGGGGCAATTGCTAGTTTAAAGCCTAATTCTTTAAAGGGTGCTAGCTCAATGGAAGAGCACCTGCTTTACAAGCAGGAGGTTGGTGGTTCGATTCCATCGTGCCCTGATATTCATATATAGGGAATGATGAAGATCAGTTTTTGGTGACGGATGCTCTTTTGACCATCACCAATGAGCTTATGGTGACATTTTTCGACCCTCATCAAAATATGAAATGGTGACGGTCAACGAACGCCGCCATATATACGCATCAATAGTGACGACCATTAAAGGTCTGTCACCATAAATCGTTGTTGTTTATATGAAATGGTGACGGTCAGTGTTTGTAATTATATTCATTATTCGTGATGGATCTTGATGTCACCAATGCATTTATGGTGACGGTCAATGAACGTCGCTATATATATGCACCAATAGTGACGGCCATGAAAGGTCCATCACAAAAAATCATTGTTGTTCATATGAAATGGTGACGGTCACTATCCATCATTATAATTAATATTCGTGACGGACCTTGACTGTAACTACAACACATAATTTCGGCGACGCCACCTTTGGTGACGTTCAGTTTTTTGGTGACGGAGGCTATTTTCCATCACCATTGCTCATATGAAATGGTGACGGTCAATATCCGTCACTATAAATCATTATTGGTGACGGACCTTGAATGTCACCACAACACCTATACTTTCGGCGACGCCACCTTTGGTGACATTCGATTTTTTGGTGACAGAGGCTATTGTCTGTCACCATTGCTCATATGAAATGGTGACGGTCACTATCCGTCACTATAAATCATTATTGGTGACGGTCACTATCCATCACTATAAATCATTATTGGTGACGGACTTTGAATGTCACCATAAAACCTATACTTTCGGCGACGCCACCTTTGGTGACGTTAAGTTTTTGGTGACGAAGGCTCTTTTGACCCTCACCAATGAGCTTATGGTGACCATTTTCGCCCCTCACCAATGTCCTTTTTTCTTGTAGTGAGAAATCAGAGATCTATGATGGCACGAGCATGATGACACATGGCAACTCCATATCTTTGGGGCAGCCCATGATCTCTTCATTCACAAGGAATATTTCTGATGATGGCAAGGGGATCTTAACCCTCTTGTACACATGGGCCAAAAGGAGGAGCTTTTGGAAGACAAGGACTTTCCAAGGGGAAGTTGATTTCCATATGCTCCAATCTTGTCTTGTGCAAGAACAGCTACAAATGGAGCAGCAAAAGGAGGATGATGATGCTCCAACATGTGATATTGATATCAAGGATGTAAAAGATGGGAGCCATGAGAAGACAGGGGTTGCATTCCAAACCTCTACTGCGTTGTCATTCTTGGAGAGCTTGGATCCTTGTTGGGATTCCCAACTCAAGATGGAATACTCCAAGGACCCTTTTACATGGGGGTTCTTGAGGGCGAGGTGAAGGATGAAAGGTTAAAGGTGGTAGATGGAGTTATCTATTTCTACAATATTATTCTTTTGGCTGGTAACTCCAAACTCAAGGAGGGTATATTTGATGCCATCTATGAAATCCTGCTTACCAAACCCACTAGTTTTGTCAAATCATATCATACTCTCTTGGGTGGATTCATATGGGAAGGCTGCAAAGAAGATGTGTACTCTCATATGAAGAAGTGCATGGACTACTTGGTTGAGGAGGAGGAACATAGCTCTTGGGAGGAGCCACCTTTCACACCTCCTTATCCTTTGAGTGTGAGGGGGAACTCATCCATGAGTTACCCAATTGATGTAAAGCAAGTATATAGAGAGACTCATCCTCTTGAGCATTATTTTGCATCTCCTATATGCTTATATTTTTTTGACACTTATTTGCAGGGAATGGTGCCAAGATGGGGCACTCAGTATGATGGGTTTCATGGGCTATTTAAGGCCATGAACTATGTTGATGAAGGCCATTCCTTGGAGAACCTTGGAAAGCTACTACATTCCTCATGGTGTGATTATTTTACACCAACTATGATATACATTCTCCAAGTGTTCCAAAGACATGAGGCAGCAAACAAGTGTTGGGGGAGGCACTTGTCATATCTTGTTCTATGGAAGTTGAGGATAAAACTGCGCTGGTTGCACATGAGGGAACATATTCCTTCTTATCTATCACACATGGCAGCTAGCATACTTCTAATCATGATCCCACAAGCTGAAGATGTCCTTATATTTTTTGGGGGCATATTTGGAGGAAAGGCACACTTGTTGAATGTGCCACCGGGGGAAGGAGTTCCCCATTCTTATTGCATTACATGCTTCCACAGGAGCATGGGATTTTGTATGGCCACTATGATTAAGCACTTGTCTGTTTTTAAAGTGAGCCATATGTTGGATGGTGACATGCCTCTCACATGTAGTGGGGAGGAGATTTTCTATGGATTGCCAAGATGGGAGGTAATCCACGTCATTTTGATGATAGCATGGGGATGGGAGTCTTTCATGGATCATGAAAACCCCATGATAGACATCACTTCTTTCTTGAGGAGGCCATGGATCAGCAAGAAGGTTTCCACAACAACCTTCAATTTCTTCATGATGAGAGCCTTTGATTTTATTCATCAAGGGAAAACTTGCATCTTAAAGAAGGGCCATTGGAAGGACAAAGATAATGCAGAAATTTCAGAGTAATGGAGGAGACTATATGATGAGGAGGCCACAAGGAAAGAAGGAGGATTTTTTCAGCACCCTTGCAGTTGCTTGGGGACAAGCAACATTTGGGAGGGGGAGACTGTAATGTCCCAAAATTAGCTTCAGCTAATTTGGAACATTAATTTTTCCTTATTCATTTTGTATTTCATAATTAATGAATAAATTGTAAGGGAGGATGTCTAATCCTCTTGCAAATCAAGAATAAATCAATGCCTATGTGAAAGGAGACATATTTAGGCCATCATAATAAAATCTTGCAGGTGTGAAAAGGCCAAGACAACCAAAGGAGATCCTGTTTGACCAAGTCAACAGTGTTGTCTAGGTTCATTAAACCTCCTTGATGGACTGCGTAGTTCTAGAAGGGGTTTCCAAATGTGAAAATGACCAAAGGATGAAAGTGGTTTAGGGTTTGTCAAGAGACTCCAATGTTATAAAAGGAGGATGAAGGCTCATGAGGATGTTGTTGATCATATTTCATTTTGAGAGCTTGCTAAGGCAACTCCATTTCTCTTTGTTGTTTAGCAAGAGAAAGAGAGGATCTCCTGCTTAGGAATCCTCTATCCTTCTTTTAGTAGCTCTTGGAGGGAAGTGAGCTATATTGAACCACTATCAGGTTGGAGGCCAAGCTATGCTTGTGTTGACAGCGCTAGCTCATTGAGGGTTTTTCTACTACAGCAAGTGTAGTAAGTGGGAATTCTAGATATGCAAGGATCTAGTAGTTTTGAGGGATTTCTCTCAGGGAGGGTGTCTTGTGACCACCCGGAGGAGGATCTCTATCATATTTCCATTTCAGATCTATATATTTTACATATTTTAACATTCATCCCTAGCTACTGTGCATTCTCCTTGGATAACTACGTTATTTCTCATGTATTGCTTCACCATTGTCTAGATCTGTCATTGTACTTATTTCTGGTGATTGAGGCTTGCCTCTTACCCTGAAGATTAATGAAGTATCATGCTGATATCTTATGTTTAGATCTGATTTATATCATGAATAAATTCATCTCATAAATTACTGAAGCTTTCTACAGTTCTGTGTATAAAAATTTAGATCTACACTTTCTAGTGCATTATTTTGTAAAACCCTTAAGGGGTTCTTGATTAAAAGGTTGAGTAGTTTCCAGATCTGATATGGATATGATGTTTCAGCCATGTTTCTGCTATATATATGTAATTTAATTTCATACTGCTGAAGCACACTTAGAGGTATGATGTCTATTCAGATCTGCATTTTCTACATGTATTGCAGTTCCTGTTTCTGAAGATTTCTTGCTTATTTCCTCATGCAATCTACTGTACTTCTTAAAGAAATAATCTAAAGTCTAATTTTCTACTTCTATATTTTTACATATGTCTGATGGATATTTTTCATATATTCTCAGCTAAAAATGCGCAATTCTGAAGTGGGTTCTTCTTCACTCCATCAGCTCTTCTCTTTAGTTGATTTTTAACTAGTCAGCTTCGTGGGAGATCTGTTTAAGGCCCTTAAACCCATTTATTTTTTCTGAAACTCTGCATGGAGGTCCTACACAGCCTAAAATAAGGGAACCCATCCCTGAGCAATGTTATTCTTGCACCATTTTCCTTATACAACGTTTTCCCTGAGCCTCTTGCAATTTTTCCTAGTAGTGGAATTTCCCGCTTCTCTCTTGTTTGGTTTTTTCTTATCTTTGGACCCATAATTTAGATCTATAGATATAAGGTTCTGAAGTGCAGAAAAATCCAAGAGGATTGTGTCATTCCCACCCTTTTTTTGTTTCATCATTCTTCTATAGACAGAGTCTAGGACAGGCCAGGAAGCCTCTAGTTTTCATCCTCTCCCTAGAGGTGAAATAACCAGTAAATGCCATACTAGTATATCTTTGGTTTAGAAGTTAATAGTGTGTTTTCCACACTAATATTATCCCATAGAGGAAAATCTTAAGATATTCCCTACTGTGCCTATTTTTCCCCATTTGGGACATTACATCGCCCTCACTTATGCTACCATCCTAGTATTCGGAGGAAAAGAAAGGAGGTTATATCGGGAATATATATTTGTGAATATGGTGACTAGAGCCAATGGCTCAGTCAATTCTCCTGTGTATAGCAAGGAGGGGGAGTTTTCCTGCCTTATGCTTGAGGAGGATGAAGATTTATTACAGGAACTAGCGTTCCACCCTTTGAGACCAAAACAATATGAAAGTAATGAAGAGAGGGGGCATATGGACTCCACATTTTGATGGGGAAAATTTGAGGGAAGGAAATGGAGCTGGAGTCCTTCTAATCTCACCTTCGGGACAATTGGTCCCATTTTCTTTCAAGTTGGAATATGAAGCTACTAACAATGTGGAGAAATATGAAGCACTGCTCCTGGGGTTGCAGATAGCTAATAACGTGAATATTAAAAGCCTCAAAGTATTCAAATATTCGGAGCTGGTGGTGAGGCAAATCAAGAATCAATGCCAAGCTAAGCACCCTCGGCTCAGAGCTTACAGGAATGAAGTATGGGATCTTATGGAGAACTTCTTCCTAGCCTTTAACATACAATTCATGCCTAGAGATCAGAATAGGATGGTTGATTCGCTTGATGTTGCAGCTAGTAACTTTCTCCCACCACAGAACCCGCTCCTCAGGTATGAAGTTGAAGTACGTTATCATCCCTCTATCCCAGATAACGTTAAATATTGGCAGGTGTTTGAGGATGAGGAGCAAGTGAAACACTTCATGGAGACCATCGAAGAATTTTCTAACCTAGTTATTGATGTTGTGGAAGAGGATCCTGAAGAGAAGCCTCAAAGCAAGTGGGAAGAGACAATGGCAGGACATCGGGTACTGCAATTAAAAGGGAATGTCATCTCCAAAGGCCTTGTGCCCTTGGAGAGATTATTTGACAATAATGATATTCTGATTAACCCAAGCAAGCTAACTCAAGAAGATCAGGTGGATGATATAAATATTGGGACGAAGGGGGAACCGAAAATAGTAAAGTTGTCTAAAGGAGTCCTAGAGGAGTACAGAGATCAATACTTCCGGTTAATTCAAGCTTACAGAGATGTTTTCGCATGGTCATACTAGGACCTGAAAACGTTTGACGTAGACATCATACAACACAAGATCCCTCTTAAGGGAGATGCTAAACCTCACAAACAAAAACTGAGGCAAATTAATCCTTTTCTAAACTTCCATCCATTGAAAAAGAAATCAAGAAGTTGCTCCAGGACAAAATTATAGTTCCCTTAAGGTATTCTAAGTGGGTGGAAAATTTGGTTCCAGTCTGAAAGAAGAATGGGGAAATAAGGCTGTGTGTATATTTCCAGAATTTAAACAGGGCATCTCTCAAATATAACTAGCCTCTCCCCAAGATGGAACTCATACTGCAGAAGGTGGTGGGATCTTCCCGAATGTCTATGATGGATGGCTTCTCTGGATATAATCAGGTGGCAGTTCTCCCTGAGGATCATAAGAAAACAACATTCACCACGCCATGGGAAATGTTCATGTATGCTCGGATGTCATTCGGCCTAATAAATGCATGAACCAATTTTTAGCGAGCGATGGATATCGCTTTTGTTGGAGAACGGGACAAATTCGCGGTGATATACCTGGATGATATCATCATGTTTTCAAAGAATGATGCTGAGCATATCGAGCACCTGTGCCGAACCTTTGAGAAGTGCCGTAGGTATGGTTTATCACTTAATCCTCAAAAGTCCATGTTTTCTCTAGAGGAAGGAAAATTGCTGGGACATATTGTAACAAAAGAAGGGGTGAAAATTGACCCCAAAAGGGTAGAGGTAGTCAATGGCATATCACTACCTCGAAATAAAAAAGAAGTCCAGGTGTTCCTGGGACGCATAAACTTCTTAAGGAAATTTATCCCAAACTATGCTAAGATAGTTCAACACATCACGGAGATGCTCAGAAAGAAAAATGAAGTAAAATGGACCCCAGAGTCACAAGAGGCTTTCAATAGAATTAAACATGGTTTTGCAGAAGCGTCGGTATTGGCAGGTCCTGACTACAATAAGTTGTTCATGATATTCTCCTTTGCATCCCCGCACACAATAACTGCAGTGTTACTGTAGAAGAAGGTAGACGGGTATGAGCAGCACATTGCCTTCTTTAGCCAGGTACTGCGGGATGCAAAGCTAAAATATAATATTTTGGAGAAGCAGGCATACACCTTGGTTAAGTCTCTGAAAGCTTTTCGAATGTATGTGCTACAGTCTTCCATAACTACTTTTGTTCCCACACTTGCGGTGAAAAATATTATGATTCAGGGAGACAGTGAAGGCAAGAGAGGCAAATGGATTGCCAAGATTCAAGAGTACGAACTGGACATCCGCCCCACGAAGCTCATTAAAGGACAAGGGCTGGAAAAAATCTCGTCCGAGTCAAATTATCCAGCATTGGGCATAAATCTGTCCATGGAAGGAGGAGAGGTACCCAAGGGTGTAGAGGAACAACCTGGAATAGAAACCACAGTGCAAAATACGCACATGAAGTACATGCTCAGCACTTGGTACAAAGATATCGTAGAATAGCTGCTAAGCCTTGGGTGTCCCTTAAACTTTGATAAGGGAAAATACCATACCCTGAGGTTGAATATACCATAAAGACACTTCAGGAATTCTGCTCCTATGTCTTACAGAATCAGAGGTGGAGGATGTCATGGCCGAGTTTCATGAAGGAATTTGTGGGGGTCATTAAGGCTGGTGGTCCACTACTCATAAGATATTGAAAGCTGGTTTCTTCTGGTCTCGGCTGTTTGGAGATGTGCATATTTTGGTTCGAGCATGCGAAAAATGCAAAACATTCGCAGAGAAGCAGAATTTCGCTCCCCTACCGATGATACCGGTACATATCGAAGAACCCTTTCAGTAGTGGGGTATTGTTTTTATCGGAGAAATCCATCTCGCATCAAGTAGTCAACACAAGTGGATCCTCACTGCCACAGACTATTTTACTAAATGGGTAGAAGTGATACCTGCAAGAAATGCTACTGATGTGGTCATGATCAAGTTCATGGAGGAGAACATAATATCAAGGTTTGGGTGTCTAGCCAATATTTTCATAGACAATGGTCAAGTCTTCAAGTCCACCAAGTTCAACTATTTCTTTTAGTATTATAACATCACTTTGGGGCACTCTACAGCCTACTACCCATAGGGAAACGAGTTGGCAGATTCTTCAAATAAAACCTTGGTAAGGGCGCTGAAGAATAACATAAGCGAAAACCAGAGGAACTGAGACTCCCAGCTAAAATTTGCGCTCTGGGCGAATAACATAACCAACAAGAGGTCCATGGGTAAGTCTCCCTATGAATTGGTATATGGCCGAGAAGTAGTATTTCCCATTCAAATTTCCTTGCTTGTTGCCAGGTTCCTATAGGACAGACAAGAGGAACCAAATGATCTTATCAGATAGATGAATCATTTGGTCGATTTGGAAGAAACTCAAGCTCAAGTGAATAGCAGGTTATCAGATTACCAGGAGAAGATGAAAATCTTGTTTGACCAGCATGTGAAGGATAAATAAATGCAAGCAAGGGACTTGGTCCTGGGATGGGATGTCAGGGGAGCAGATAAGGGTAAACATGGAAAGTTCGACCCCCTATGGTTCGGACCATTCAAAATTGTTGAGGTAAAAGGAACAATACTTTTATATTGGAAAATTTGGAAGGTGATTTGATCGAAGTGCCCGTGAACAGGAAGTTTCTGAAACCTTACTTCTAATAATAACAATTGCCTCAGGGGCCTATTGTACATATTGTATATAATTTCCATCTTTATGTTACTGTTGTTGTTTTTGTTCGATTCATCATAGGGGTGCACAAAAGTTTTGGAGGAGCCCCAGATTTTGATGGGTGTACATGCGAAGGGTCTATGAAGTTCTTGACACCCTTGAGTATGAGCGTGCCATCCCCGGGTGGAGCCAATGTTGTTTATCCACCTCATACATCAAGGAAAAAGAGTAGCAATGTGGAAATCCGAGAAGATTTATAAAGATGGCAGGATTGAGTAAGTTGGAAAGTACTTTGAAAGGAAAATTTCCTCAAGGTATAAGCACGGCTACTAGAATTGGTGGGCATCATAACCTAGCAGGAAGCCACATTCAACATTTTGTATTGGAACCATAAAGAACATAATTGTTAGTGGGAATTTCCATCGACAGTAAAGGAGGGCGGTAAGGCAGAAAGGCAAGCCCCTAGAGAAGATGATGTCACCTTGTAGCGGACCAATCACAAGCTTTCCGTGGGGTGGGAGAATGGAGCACAAGGCTCTCACAGACCCTGAATCCTAAGAGGGCCCATCAAGAAGGACAGATGTCACCATTAAGTAAAGATAAGGTAAGTCTAGGGAGGTTAGTACAAATATCGGTACATGCCTTAACTTGGCACGTGGAATTCACCTACCCGGTTGTTGTCATCCAATAATCCATCACCACGTGTATCACTATCAGTGTCCTTATGAAGCCAGCCCTACAACTGTTACCCTTCGTCTCGTATTCCACAAAAATCGGTCTAATATAATCTTGTTTTACTCCCAGACCATGTAAAATACTATTTTTTATGGAATTTTCATGCAGAGAAGGTTAAAAATCCAGTGCAAGGTCATTTTCAACCCCGCATCGCTTCCCCCTGGGCTTCCTCACTGTTCTCAGGTATTTAATCATTTCTTCGTCTCACCATTTTCCTTCTATTTTTGCTTTTCAAATGGTTATGGGGAAAATGAGAACCAAGAAGTCTGAGCCTGAAACCCACAAGCCTGTGAGGTCAGGGCTATTCCTAGACCCAAACCTCTCATCGACGCACATGCACAAATTCACGACCCATTCTACCCTTTCAATGTAACCCAAATTAAACCTGAGTTGTTAGAATATCATCTAAAGGGTCAAGAAAGGTTCAGAGTCATTGATTCGGGTCTGTATTACCAAGTCTCCCCTACCACATACCCAGTTCCTAAATTCATCAGTTGACTCGAAGAAGCTTATGACGAGCACAGAGACATGTTCCTTTATTCACAAGGCAACAAGATCTTTCGCATATCGCCTGAACTCATAAATAGCATTATCTTTTTCCCTCCTAGTCAAAATTTTTTTGAGTTCTCCGAAGTTTCCCTTTCCTGCCAATTCTCAAAGTTACTCTAGGAACAACAAAGCGGTTTCCTCAGCCTCCTCTCAGATTCTTGCCTGTCAGCTCTCCCGCCCACAGATGTTGTTCCCTTTTCCACTTTCCGAGACAATGTGCAGTCGGTCCTAGCTCTCATTTCAGGGTTGCTAGGGCTCCAGGAGGTTGAGCAGGTTTCTAAAGAGGGTGTAGCTCTTCTATGGCTCATGATGCAGAAGGGTACACTTTTAAATATTCTTGCTTTCCTAGCTTCGGCTATCCAAACCCAGTTCCAAGAGTTTCCCTCTACTGGTTCTTTCAGGTTTTGTTCCTTAGTGTTTTACCTATTCTTATTCGAGCATGCTGATAATTTTGAGGCCTAGAGAGACTTTCGAGGACAAATTCCTAACCAAGAACCAGCTTCAAAAAGAGAAGAAAAGAGATATGAACACCTTAGAAATAAGCCACTTCGAGGGGGCAACCTCCAATACATTACATAAATGAACAATTATTGAATGATATAATTCACAAAACCTCCTTTCTATATATAGGAGTCCATGGGGCCATAATGTAATCCTAGTGGGCCACAATGTAATCCTAGCCGACCTAACAATAATAATTTAAGGGCACAATAATAACAAAAAGGGGGTTACAAGGGTACAACAATAACAATAAGGGGTTTACACTAACAATAATAAGGGGCTATACTAGTGATATAGGGACCTAACATGCCCCTCTCCTTCAAAAAAATTGTTGTCCTCAACACTTGAGTAGCTCCGGGTGCTTCTGTATAAAATTCTCATCCTCCCATGTAGAATCTTCAGTGGGTAAGTTCTTCCACTTGATGAGATACTCTGAAATTGATCGATTCCATAGCTATCGAGTTCTTGTTTCCATGACTACTTCAGGTTCCAATATGATTTTTCCTTCCTCATCAAGTTCTGGCAATATTGTTTGAACCGGAAGATTTTCACCTATAACCTTCTTTAAGCACGAAACATGGAAAACTGGATGTACTCGTGAAGAAGCAGGAAGCTCCAATTTGTATGCCATAGTACCAATCTTTTTCAACACCTTGTAAGGACCATAGTACTTTGGCGATAATTTATTATCCTTCTTAGCTTGCTTGAGGGACATTTGTTTATATGGTTGTAGCCGTAAAAATACCCAATCTCCTACATCAAAACTTCTCTCGCTGCGATGTTGATCCGCCTGTTGTTTCATTCGATTTTGTGCCAAATTCAGGTTATCCTTTAAGAGTTGGAGAACTTCTTGCTGATGCTCGATGTGATCTTCCACTGCTTGAACCTTCGAATTTTCCTTAAAGATGATGTGATGGATGGTGGATGATATCCATAAAGTGCCATAAATGGGGTCATTTTTGCTGCAGTATGGAAGGAAGTGTTATACCACCATTCAGCAAGAGGTAACCACTTGACCCATTGTGTTTGTTTATCAGATACAAAACAACGAAGATATCCTTCCAAACATTTATTTACTATCTCAGTTTGACCATCAGATTGAGGATGATAAGTTGAGCTATGAGCTAATTGAGTACCCAAACAAGAAAATAACTCCGTCCAAAAATTTCCAGTAAAAATGGGATCTCTGTCACTCACAATAACCCTTGGGCTTCCATGTAGCTTTTGAATTCTGTCCATAAATGTAGTAGCAACCGTACTTGCTTTAAATGGATGAGATAATGCACAAAAGTGTGCATACTTGGTAAGTCTATCAACTACCACCATGATGGCACTCTTTCCTTCGGACTTAGGTAAACCCGTGATAAAATCCATTGAAATCTCCTCCCAACGTTGACTTGGAATGGATAAAGGTTGTAGAAGTCCCGGGGTCTTAATTGTCTCAACTTTATTCTGCTGGCAAACCAAACATTCCGCCACAAACTTTTGAATATCAGATTTAAGGCCATCCCAAAAAAATTCTTTCTTCACCCCGTGGTAAGTTTTTAAAAATCCTGAGTGTCCTCCTAAAGGAGAAGTGTGCAATTCCAGAAGAATCTTTTGTTTTAGTTGGGAATTTTTACAAAGATATAAGCGATCTTTGTACCATAAGGAATCATTTTTCCAACTAAATGTATCAGATGTACTAGGATCTTGCTGCAACTTTTGAATGAGTGTCCATACATCTTTGTCCTTCTTCCATTCATCTCTTGCTTCGGTTATCCAATCTGGTTGGATAATAGAAATGGCACAAAGCAATGCTTCCACCTCTTCATTCTTTCTTGAGAGTGCATCCGCAACAACATTAAGCTTTCATTTTTTGTAGATTATTTCAAAGTCATAACCCAACATCTTTGTGATCCATTTTTGTTGCTCTTCTGAAGATAGTCTTTGTTCCAAAAAGTGTTTAAGACTATCATGATCAGTTTTTACCTTGAAGTGTCTTCCCATTAGGTAAGTTCGCCATTTCTTTAGTGCATCCAGTATTGCTAACATTTCCTTCTCATAAATAGGTTTTCGTAAATACTTTCCTTTGATTGGACGACTTTCAAAAGCAATGGGTCTTCCTTCCTACATTAAAACTGCACCAATTCCATTTCCTGAGGCATCACATTCCACAACAAAGGTTTTTGTGAAGTCTGGCGTAGCTAAGACCGGTGCTAGGCACATTGCCTCTTTAAGATGTTCAAAGGCCTTAGTTGCTTCAGGAGTCCATGACAATGCATCTTTCTTCAATAATGTTGTTAGAGGTGCTGCTATTCTTCCATAATTCTTAACAAACTTACGATAATAGCCTGTTAACCCGAGAAATCCTCGCAACCGCTTTATTGTCTTAGGGACTTTCCATTCCTTAATGGCTTTAATTTTGTTAGGGTCTACTTTAACACCCTCGTGGG
The DNA here is from genome assembly GCA_034641835.2 of Pinus albicaulis. Classification (NCBI taxonomy): domain Eukaryota; kingdom Viridiplantae; phylum Streptophyta; class Pinopsida; order Pinales; family Pinaceae; genus Pinus; species Pinus albicaulis. The sequence continues at coordinate 1,441,958,434 of CM076570.1, read as the reverse complement.
ATATAATATGACCCAGATATTCCACCTCTTGTACTCCAAAGAAACATTTGGATGCTTTTGCATATAATTGTTTCTCCCGCAATAGTTTGAGCACCCTGTCAACATGTTCAACATGATCCTTCCAAGACTTGCTATAGATTAGTATATCATCAAAAAATACTAGCACAAATTTTCTAAGGAAGGGTTTGAAAATGGATTTCATCAACCCTTGAAATGTAGAAGGTGCATTGGTAAGGCCAAAAGGCATGACCAAAAATTCATAATGACCCTCATGAGTTCGAAATGCCGTTTTTGGAATATCTTTAGTCTTCATTCTAATTTGATGATATCCTGAACGAAGATCCAACTTGGTAAAATAAATTGCTCCATGTAATTCATCCAATAATTCATCAATCACAGGAATGGGAAATTTATCTTTAATGGTGAGCTTATTGAGCTCCCTATAATCTGGACACATTCGTCATGATCCATCCTTCTTGTGTACCAATACTACAGGAGCAGAGAAAGAACTTTGACTAGGTTGAATTATACCCGCCTCTAACATTTCTGCAATCATACGTTCAATTTCGCTCTTTTGGAAGTAAGGATATCTATAAGGCTCGATGTTTGGAGGAACACTTCCTGGAATCAAATGAATAGCATGATCATGATCACGAATAGGTGGGAGTCCTTTGGGAGTTTCAAACACCTTGGAATGATTGTCCAAGACTTGTTGGAGATCTGCAGAAATAGATGATTTTGATGTTGGAACTTCTAGTGAGCATAATTGTGCAATTACGCCTCGCCGTTCTTTCTTTAGAAGCTTTGTCATGACATTAGAGCTTATTATCCTTCCTGGATTCCCCGCAATACCCCGTAATTCGACTTCCTTTCCTTCTGAAAAAATTTTCAAGAAAAGTTCTTGAAAATTAAAAGCTACCGTCCCCAAAGATTGTAACCATTGTACTCCTAGTACAACGTCAGCACCTCCCATAGGAATGGCAAGCATTGGACTAGTCAATACATATTCCCCCATGGTTAGCTTGATATTATGGCATTTTCCAGAGCAATTTATAGTTCTCCATTTGCAACCATCACTTGACATTCTGGTGCTGGGTATAGGAAACAATTTAATTCCTTGGCTACCTTATAATGAATAAAATTATGGGTGCTACCTGAATCAATCAACACTATTACCCTTTTCTTCTTTATATGTCCTTCTATCTTGAGAGATTGAGGAGTGGTAATTCCTGCCAGTGCATTACACGATATGGTCGGATTCATTTCTTCCTCTTCTAGGGGTGGTTCCTGGTGTATATCCTCTTCTTGTTCATTTTCTTCTTCTTCTTCACAATCTATGTAAAATAATTTCTTCTCGGCACACTTATGACCTTTAGTGTATTTGCTATCACAACCGTAGCAAAGCCCTTTTGCTCTTTTTTCTTCCAATTGTTGTGGTGTCAACCTTGTAGGTTGTGGAAATCTAGGCGTAGCAACACTTCCTTCTTTATAGAATTGAGTGGTAGGCTTCCTTGTCGCCATAATTTTACATTCAACTTTTCTTGCCAACCTGAATGCCTTCTCCAATGAATCAGGTTCCAAAACGTGAACTTCATGTTGGATGTTATCCTTAAAGTGCCTAGGAAGAGATCAATCCGGTGTTCCTCTGTAATATCAGTTACCCTTATATTCAATTTTTGGAAGTCCTCAATGTGCTGCCCCACTAAACCCTTTTGTTTGATATTTATCAATTGGGTAAAGAAGGTGTTGCTCTTTGTATCCTCATAATGTGCTATCATTTCCTCCGTAAAAATTGACCAAGTGACAATTTTTTTACGGGAGCAAAGCCATTGATACCATACGAATGTATTTTGTTCTAAATGTAAAGTTGCAATACGTACCTTTTGTGTGTTTTGCACTTTATGGAGATCAAAATATTGCTCCATCTGTAGTATCCATGTTACTGGATCCTTTCCATCAAACTTCTTCATATCCATTTTTGGAATATGGTGGTTCTTCCCGCCAACATTCGAGTTTATGAAATCATGATTAACATTTATTTTGTTCTCATCATGAGGTTCTTCTCCTATATTTCAACCATTAGGAATCATTTCTGGTTTTAAGCTTGTCATCAAGCCTTCCATGTATGCTTTTATATCACTCTTCATGTTTTCCATGTTGTCTTTCATGTCATCCATCTTAGCTTCCACGCCATCCATTATGCCTTTCTTCAAACCGTCCATCTTCACTTCCATGCCTTCCATCTTAGCTTCCATGCCTTTCTTCAAACCGTCCATCTTCACTTCCACGCCTTTCTTCAAAACTTCCATTTCATTTTTTGTTGCTTTTTACGAGAGTGAAATTTGTTGCACTTGCTCTTGTAATTTTGATAGATCATGTTGCAATTCTTCATCTTCATGAGTCATAGTAGAACCTTCTGAAGGCTTAATGGGTGTTGAATTATTTTTAGGGGCCATTTTAGAATCCAATATTGATATCTATTCTACAATCTTCCCTTGGAATCAATTCGACTTGATTCTTCAAACAAGACTTATGCAATTCGGAAAAAGAAAATACACACCTTTTACTAGCTTTTAGGAGCTCGCTATTGAAATTGAATTATCTCTGTAATTGAAAATATTCAATATCTGAAATTAAGCCCTGTAGTATCCCTCTGAAGCTTCTTTCAAATGCCACAGGTCTGACCCGATTTGGATTCTCCAAGACAAAGTTGTGTCCAATCTCCCACAATGACCTAATTCTGGACTGGTTCAGTAGAGCGAACTTGTACGACTTGCCACGTGTCACTGTTTTGTCCTTTGTCTCTAAAATTGATAGCCAATACACTACAGGCCGTGTACTTGCGACCAATTTTGACGGCACTCCAATCCAATCTCCAGAGAGAGAGTTATTGAACTTTTCCCACGATCACCTCTTTGAGATGAAATTCAGGAGCCTGAAAAAGCACTACCTTCCACAGATCATATCTCCAAAAATATTGCGAACCAAGCTCTGAAATTTTTTGACAAATTTCCTCAATATTTCATCTTCGCACCATATGAATTTTGAGATTCTGAACCTTCGTAGAAAAAAAATTATAGCGCAAATGCCACGATGACCTATTTAGGAGCCTGAAAAAAGACCTAACTTCCACAGATCATATCTCCGAAAATATTGCGAACCAAGCTCTGAAATTTTTAGACAATCTTCCTCAGGATTTCGGCTTCGCACCCTAAAAATTTCAGCTTCTGAAACTTCGTAGAAACAAATTTATAGCGAAAATTCCACGATGACCTGTTTGGAGCAGCGAAACCCTAGAATCCAAAGCTCTGATACCAAATGTTGAGTAACCAGCTCCAAAAATAGAAGAAATGAGATATCAACGCCTTAGAAATAAGCCACTTCGAGGGGGCAACCTCCAATACATTACATGAATGAACAATTCTTGGATGATTCAATCTACAAAACCTCCTTTCTATATATAGGAGTCCATGGGGCCATAATGTAATCCTAGTGGGCCACAATGTAATCCTAGCCGACCTAACAATAATAATTTAAGGGCACAATAATAACAAAAGGGGGGTTACAAGGGTACAAAAATAACAATAAGGGGTTTACACTAACAATAATAAGGGGCTATACTAGTGATATAGGGACCTAACAGTGTAGCTCTTCTATGGCTCATGATGCAGAAGGGTACACTTTTAAATATTCCTGCTTTCCTAGCTTCGGCTATCCAAACCCAGTTCCAAGAGTTTCCCTCTACTGGTTCTTTCAGGTTTTGTTCCTTAGTGTTTTACCTATTCTTATTCGAGCATGCTGATAATTTTGAGGCCTAGAGAGACTTTCGAGGAAAAATTCCTAACCAAGAACCATCTTTGAGTGGAATGTTTCAATTTGCCAGCATCCAGGGGGGAAGGGGTATACAAGGTTTCTTAATGATTTCATGTCCATAGCCTATGCCATAATACATGATAGCCCTCCACCTAGAATATTTCTTGAGCAGAAGGACTGGCTATAGTTCAATGAGGAAGATAGCATAGGGGACTAGTACCTATATGATGATTACAGTAAGATCATGCTCTATGGTGCAGAAGTACCTCCCTACCGCTTGCTGGTGTTTCCATCTATGTAAGTCTTTGCCCTCAAATTCATTCGAAAAACCTTGAAGGATGACCAGATCTACTTCGTGCCTACGAATAAAGGATACATTCTTAAACTCCCAACTTCATTTGGTCCCTTCACCATAAATTCGAAGCACGCCCTCTCCACCGTGGAAAAATTTCTGCAAGGGATGGACCTTCTGCAGGGAAAATTCTGGCCCTATGGCCCAAATGGAGTCCTTTCCAATTGAAAGAGGAAAATAAAGTCAATTTCTTATGTACATGAGACTAGGCCCTTCATTGAATGGAGAGCTAACATTGATACATGGCCTTTCGATGCACATATGGAGGTAGAGTCTTCAGCCGCAGAAGGGAAAGGCGACAATGCATCTGTTGGAACAGAGAAAAAAGGACAGGTAGACACGATATGTCTCAGGAAGTCAAGAAGCTATGGATATTGATAAGGGAGGAAACCCTCATAAAAAACAGAGAACAGAAGGGTCGGAGGATATGTGGGAGGAACCATCTTTGGAAGATGTCCCCCAATTTGGGGCCCTTGACTAAAATAAGGCACATTTTCTAATTTATTTCGACGATGCCTCCTCATCGGGCCCCTCCGAGCTTTTGTAGGAAATTATGGTGGATAGATCAGAAGTAAGGGAAGAGATAAATGCCAGAAACAGGACCACATGAGAAAAAATAAGGGTTGAACTAGCTGGGTTTGTAGACAAATATCATACTCGGCTCATCTCTATGCTGGACATGGATAAGGAGAAGATCATATTGGCTATTAAACAAGCAGTGTTACAGCCCTCAGCTGATGGAGGTCACTACCAAGCCTTAGAGATTTCCTTAAACCTAGCCAATATTCCCCTGTTGGATAAGCTTGGCTTACACAAGTGCGTAGGGGATATGTTACGGAACGAGGTAGTGAAACTCGCACTTTCTTTGAGGAAACTTGAGTAGAAGCATAGCTCAGTATTAGAGAACCAAAAGAGGGAGAAGGCTAGTGCCATAGCAAACAATAACAAGCTAGAAACCCTCAAGAAAGAAATAAAGGACAAGGGAGCTGACAGAGATGCAATTCAGAAAAATATTATCATCGATCTAGAAGGAGAGAACTCAGAGCTTAAGTGGAAACTAAACTTGCCCAACGGGAGCATTGCAGACAGATGATTTGGTCCAAGTGGAAAAGTAAAATTCGACTCTCGCTGATTCACTTGCTAAAGAGTACGAAGAAAATGCCCAAAAGACCACGGATATTGTGGGTTTGAAACAAATATTGTCCAATTTGTAGGCAAAATGGGATCAACACATATGCGTGGCCCCGATGTCTGGCGAGCCCAGAACGACCCCAGAGCAACTTACCAAGGCCCTTTCCGACTTGAAGGTATCAGAAAGTGAAACTTGTTCAGCTCGTCAGAAACTAAAGGAGATGGAAACTACACTGGCAACAAATCAGAAGGTGATAGCGTCCATGTAGAGGGAGGTAAAAAAATTACAAGGAGAAAAGCAGGCACATGATAATTCTATCAAGGACTTAACGACTAGAATCAAAAGCAATATGACACTCATGGAAGCTAGGCGTCTAATTTGGACAGATATAATAGCAGAGGTTCGGCAGCATAGGAATTACCTCACCTTAATGGGCGATAAGAAGATTGCAGTTCGCTTGTTCAGAGTACACCTGCAAGAAGGGCGCATGGACAAAGAATCAAAGGCTTGAATGGCTAAAAGATATATTTGGTACCTGAATGAACTAGGCGCCGAGGAATTGCGCACGCAAGGAATCATTGATCATTTTAGAATGGTAGTGGAGGTTGGAAGAGTAATCGAGAAGGAGACCGCTCGCGTGAATGCATTGGGTTGTTTAAACCTAGTTTCAAGAGGAGTTGAACAGTTTGACTAGGAGTGGAATAAGCTAGTGGAAGCAGGTCTCCCATCATGCTGGCATCCAAAAACATCTGCATTCTCTAAGCTAACAGCCTACGAGAAGAAAATTATAGACATCATGAATAATACCGACATACCCCTGGAAAAGACTGCCTGGTTGAAGGCAGATACAATAATAGCCATTTTGAGTAAAGATTTCTTCCTCCTCTACCAGGTTAAGCAATTCCTAGCCATCCACGTATATTATACTGATCTCACAAATATTCAAACCCTGGTTGAAACCTTTGCCACAATTCCCTCTCTAGGGGAAAGCACATGGAAAAAGTGCACCGAATATGCCAATACTCTGGTATCCTCTTCTTCTCATCATCTTCATCCCCCTTCTAGTTGCAAAGTGGGATCGTCCTCATCATCAACTCGGCCACATCCGTAGCCATCAAGCATGCCTCGTCGGAAAACCAACAAATGAAACTCATGTTTTGGCCCACGCGGCTTGTTTAACTTTTATTTTTCATGAATTGTAAAATCGGGTGAAATCTTGATTTCACCCTATGCACTCTTTATTTTCTACTTATTGTTATTTTTTATTTAGAACCTATTTTAGGCCATGTTGTATGAGATGAGAGGTCATTTTTCCTCATCATAATTTTTGGTTTTTTGATTAAGACTAGAAACAGACAATATCTCCAGGGAATATTTTTTGTGTCAGAAAATATCTTCTCTGAAAGCTCATGTGAAAAGCTATAAAAGATTGAATCAGAGACTGAGAATAGGTTTTGGATTTTCTAGAGAAGAAGTGCTAGTATGTGAATTGTTCCTTTTGTAAATTTTGAGGTTCTCTCAGAGTGTATATCTGAAGACCCTTTTGGAAAAGTAATACAAGACAGTCTGTCGTTTTGATGGATTCCTACTGAGATAATTGAACAATATGTATTTTCTTTTCAGTGATTCAATTTAATGTTCATTGTGTTTGCATCATCTCTTTGTTATCGTAGCTTTCGGAATGCGAATGTTCTGTAAGTTAGATGTGAATTTATCTTAATGGAACTCATGTCTTATCTTTCTGTAACATTTTAAATACTGATTGAGGCTCGATTCCTGTTTCATGTTCCTCTTACAGACCATTATTATTCTAACGTCATTTAAGGGTGGATTATTGTGTAGTAATAAGCCTACCTGGCTTTGACGTTTTCTTAATTTTCTTACATGGTATCTCATCTTCATTTACCTTTATAATTGTTCACCTGTTTCACATTCGGCCCAGCTTTCGACAGATTTTCCTCATGAATGTTTCAAGCCCACTCTGAGTAGCCCTTTCTTTATACAATTAGAACTCATCCCTACCAATATTCTATCTCTGATATATTGGACGAATATTGAAAAATTTAATTACCTTTTCATAACAGGAGGCCCCCTTTAATCAATATGAAAAATACCTTTAAAACCTCTTGTCTTAAGATGTCCTAGGCACTGGTCTTTAGTAACTCAAGGCTATCTCTAGGAGTTACAACACCATGATCCATGCTTTGGCACTAAAAATATAAGTTTGGTAGGTTGATGTAACGAATTGGTATCCTATGAATCCTATATCCCACTTGGATAAGCACAAATTTCTTAAGGCCTTTTCATAGGTTAACAACATTCACACAAATGTGTTGTCGATGCTCGGAGTTTAAGAATATATGTAGTTCATGGCATATAAATCTTCCCAAAAGGGTAAATATTTGTTCTACCATTATCTATATCTACATTTAAACGCTAAGAAACTCATCCTAGATAAAGAAACATAATTATGCAATGTTTTAGGATAATACCATGTAGAGAATACAGTTAAGGTATTTTTATAAGGTCCTCTTCTCAAAATATTCATCTCATGTGTGGGTTCATTAAAATAGAATAAAATGAAACCCTTGGCGAGGCTACATCTATGGAAGCAATGTCAGCCTTGCAAATCCTACACTTACCTATCCCATACCCCAATGATTATTTGGAGGCACCCTCCCAACAAAGTATTATGGAATGGAGCCCTCATGAAATTTATTGCATAAAATATCATATTTATAATAGGAAAATCCAATATTAAGAGGAGGGAAATTACTTTGTGATCAACTTCGGAACAATTTTTAAGGGGAGCTTTGGTGCCACCCCTCTCTCTTGATTAGTCACAGTCTCCACCATGGTATAATTTTTTTCAAGCAATGGGGAACCAATCATTATCCCACCTAACTTATGATTGAAAGGCCATAACCTAATAGGTTAGTTGGGTCAAATTCAATGTAATGGGATTAACTAATAACACTTGAAATATCACAATAATATATTTGTCTTAATGACTCAATGCATTTATGTCTAAGTTAAATACCCTCTATAAAACCCAACCATTATCATCACATTCTCAAACATTGTCTTAATGACTAAATGCATTTATGTCTAAGTTAAATACCCTCTATAAAATCCAACTAGTATCATCACATTCTCAAACATATGGGCCTATCCCAAAAGAAATATAAAAATGTTTGTGTCAATGAATAAATTGTTTTTATTTAATCAAATGTTTTCCTATATGATTTATATATATAAATATAAGACATTTTATACATAAAATTATTAATTAATTAAGGTGGCCACCATGAGAAAATAGTCTAAAAACCTGCTATTAACTAAACCATTAATTATTTTAAATATTAAAAAATGCATAAGGTTATGTCATAAAAAAGGAATAGTTAATAAGTAAAGTAGGAACTACAAGGAGAACACAAAATACCAATGCCAACTAGTTTCTATGAATATAACACAATATCATGTTGTAACTAGGATCGTGTTAACACATAGTGATAGATTGCCTCAATCTTTGAAGCATGACTCTCATCCTTTAATGGTTGGGCTAGGGTTACTATAATGGGATCTTATTCATCATTTATACCTTGATAGCGATAAAAAGGCTTCACAGCCTCAAAAATGAAAAGGGCCAAATTTAGGAACTTGTCATTTTGAAAGAAAGGTGTAGGAGACCAATTACGGTACCTTCTTGGAGTTCAAAACTAATCCCACGTGATTTTGTAGGTGATTAAATTCATAAGGTTACATGTAACAAGAAACGGTATTAACAACGCCCTACTCTAATGCATAAGCAATATCCAAATTGTAAATAAAATGACATAATTATTTCTTCATCATTTTAGTGTGGATACAATAAATATAAATTGGTAGAGAATTCCATAATAGAACTATGTAGATGTGTGATCTTTCCAACGTTACGGATGGTTTCTCCATCCGTCATTAGGGACCAAAGTGAACTTATGAGTGAACGAGTGTTGGAGAGCCTATTAATAAGAATATTATGGGTGATGTATTCGATGGATAATGATCACAAAACATAAATGATAATATTTGACCAATTGATTAATATTTGAATAGGAAAATTTAAAGGGATTTTTTTTTATTGACTGTAATACCAGATTTTGGATTTAGATATTTATTTTTGACCAAGAAGAGGGCAAAAAATGAGATGAAAATGGATAAAAAATAGTTAAATTTGTTAGCTAGATTGTATTAAATTATTAAATAAAAATAGTCTAACTAAATTGTATAATAGATGAAATTAGCTAGTAATAAATTAATGAAATTAATAACAAGGATAAACAAATGACAACAAATTCAAGATATATTAGTTGAAATTGAATAGAATAAATTAATTGGAAATGGGCATAAGTTTATAATATAAAAAGGGGAAGAAATAAAAAATTCCTCGAACAATGAAAAGGATAAATTATATGGAATATATAAAAGATTAAAAGGGGATAGGGGTCAATTCGATTCATTATTACGTAAATATAGATAAACCTAGACATAAGATAATTTAAATTTAAAATATTAAACTATTAGGAGAGGAATAGATAATAATTAAAGGATAGGATCAAATAAGGGAGAAAGGAGGGGGGATAGAAATCAGGTTAGGGTTAATACTCAAAGGGTAAGATGGTGGATGACAAGCTTCCAAGAATGGCTAAGTCTATAACCATCCTCCCTATTAAATTTAGTGGCATTCTTCTCTATTTCCAGGGCTTCTCGAATGACGCGGGAGGTGTAGAAAGGTGCAGAGGCTAAGATTTTATAATGATCAAAGAAAATTAAATTTTTGGTCTTATGCGAGTGATCAACTATGGTAGACTTAGTCCCGGATGCGGGTGGGCTTTTTGATTAATTGCGAGCAGCTGGTCAGGTGGGTTGGCACGTGGCTCACCACCACCGCCACCCAACCTCGCATGCTCCTGCTCTTAAATGCCACTGTCCGGCTCTTAAATGAAGTTTTATGGGAGCTCTCTCCCCGATACCTGCTCATTCCTACTTTAGCTATGGCGCGCTCAGATGAATTCCTGTGTGTTAAACCTCTCCGCGTATGTTGCTCCCTTTCTGCTGCTGAGCATAGCTCACGCACCAGCACAGGGTCTCGTTGCATCTTAAGCTGTTGCATTGACATACTGTCGGGCTTCCATTTCTCCAATTGCTCCTCCTGTAACCTTTCGCGCCCGTCTTTTTCGCCTACCAGTCGCCCGCAAGTTTATCCCGCCCTTGTTGCTCCCCCTGTCCATAAAACCATGCCTCTCCTTCGCCCGAGAATGCGTTGCAGGCGTGGCGGTACCAGTGGGCGTGCCATCAGCAGATCCTCTCCCTCCACTTCTGATTCTTCGTCTTACTCTTCTGAATTCGGACCAGTCCGCTTTCCTGCATCGCGAAGAGGTCGTGGAAGGGGTCGTAATCATTTTAATCCCGCTGGGCACTTTCGCTTGTCTTCCAGGGCGCATTCTCACCATGCTCGTTTCCATTTCCCCTGCAGTATTAACAACACCTCTCTCCTTGCAACGGTTACCATCGACCTTCGGGTAGCCTCCTCAGAACAGGTTTCTTTGGGCCAGGTTCGAGCTACTACGGAGGCTTCTCTGGAGCCCATAGCAGATGCCGAGCACAGCAATCCTCAAGCGGACAACCAGAAGAATGTTTCTTCTGGCAAGGCAGCCAACTTGGGCCTTCAGGCAAGTTCCTCTGCTCCAACTGATGGCGGTCTTGAGCGCCAGGATGACCCTCCTCCTGAAGATGAGGATCCTTACAAATTTGGCTGCCTCATTGTCGAGGAAGATCCTCCCTCCGCTCATTAACGTGTATCCAGGTTTGTGCTCCCGGGTTTTGGTTTCCGTCGGCCTGAAGGTGTTCATCTTCAGTATGGTGCATCTGCTTAATTGTGCTTCTGTTCTTATGGTCACTCTTTTTCTTTATGGACGACCTCCCCTGCGTGGGAGTTATATTCTGATCTATGTCCAAGTTCTTGCTTTGGTCACAGGTTTTCGAACTGTCATTTTTGGTTTTGTTATGGTTCGAAATTGTAAGAATCTTGCCACCCTGGCTTACTCTATAGGGGTCATACTGTCAAGTTCTATTCAATTTCCAGTCATAGATGTCAATCATGTCTTAGGAACAGACAATATCACTGCTCTTGAAAGCTCTCATGTTCTACCTCCTAAATGTTTTGATGGTCAATTATCAAATTGCAATGTAAGAATGTTGCAGCAATGGGCTGGAACTCTCGAGGCTTCGGTCTCTCTGTAACACCATTTTTTGTATCAATATAGAAGTAGCCATATTCAGAAAAAAAAAAAAAAAAACTATGGTAGACTTAGAATGACGATTATGGTTGGTGTCAGCTATGTGTTCTTTGAGGCGGTATTTGAAAGGAAAGCCTGTTTTTACAATGTACAATTTTCCGCAGGAACACAAAATCTTATAGACCCCTGCTCCTAGCATGGGATTACATATGTCTTTGGCCAGTCATAACATTTTCTTGAGGGTTTTGTGGGGTTTGAATACGGTTTTTATGCTCTTCTTGGCCAAAATATTAGCAATAAGATCAATATTTCCCTTAATGTAAGGGAGGGTAACTTGGCCACATGAAGGAGAGGGTTTTACTAATTGGGTTTAGGGTGAGCAACGGATTTGAGAGATTTCGAGACCTGATAAGATGAATAGCCATTGTCTTTGAAAGCTTTGATTATATGGGATTTTTTTGCTGAAAGAAAATTGTGAGTAGATAATTTTAAGGCTCTAAAGAAGAGGGTTTTAAGAACTCTAGACTTTTGGGTGGGTGGTGATGAGAGTGAGCATGGAGATAGTGGTTGTTGTGAGTCTTTTTTCTATAGTCTTGAAGGGCAAGGGAGCCATTACAGAGGTGGGTAACAAGGAAATATAAGAAAGGGAGGTATTTGTTTGATTCAATTTCCATTGTAAACTAGATATGAGGGGAGATGTTATTAAGATGGCAATGGAAGACATCCAGTGCTTGGCGTCCATGTTTGCAAATGAAAAAGGTGTCATCAAAAAAATGGAGCCAACATTTGGGTTTGAGATGCCATGAATTGAGAGCTGTGGTTTCAAAGTGTTCCATAAATATATTAGCCACTACCAGGGATAAGGGGGATCCCATATTTGTCCCTTCATTCTGCTCATAAATAGTTCCTTTTAAAGTAAAGAAGGTGGATTGAAGGTAAATTTGGATAAGGTTAAGGTTTTTGGGGTCAACAAGATGGGAAATCAAGTTAATATCTTTGGGGATAGGGATCTTGGTGAAAAGGCAAATAACGTCAAAGATAACCAACAATTCATTCTCTTCAATTGAGATGGATTTAGTATTTTCAATGAAATTAGTAGAATCCTTGATGTAAGAGGGAGTATACCCCACAAATTGTTGTAGGTTGGTGGCTAAGTAACGACTTAGCGTGTGGGTGGGAGATACAATGGAACTCACAATGGGACTGAGGGGGATATTAGGCTTATGGATTTTTGGTTGAACATAAATTTTAGCAGTTTGGGGGGCATGGGGAATGAGCTTATGTTGAATGGCCACATGAATAGAGGAATATTTTATGACCTTGAAGACCAGCTGAGAAATAACATTGAGGGGGTTTTAGGAAGGATTTTATAGGAAGACGAGGACAAGAGCACCATAATTTTTGAATCATAATCACCAGAGTTGATGATAACTGTAGCATTTCCTTTGTCTACCTTGAGGACAAGGATATGGAAGTTAAAATTGAGGCCCTTATCCTCAATTGGTTATAGTTTTTATTTGTTTTATTAATTTAATACAATCTAGCTAACAACTTTAACTATTTTTATCCATTTTCGTCTCATTTTTTCCCTCTTCTTGGTCAAAAATAAAAATCTAAATCCCAAATCTAGTATTTATTACAGTCAATAAAAAAAATCCCTTAAAATTTTTCTTTTCAAATTTTAATCAATTGGTCAAATATTATTATTTATGTTTTGTAATCGTTATCCATCCAATACATCACCTGTAATCTTCTTATTAATAGGCTCTCCAACACTCGTTCACTCATAAGGCTCGCTTTGGTCCCTGGTGATGGATGGAGAAACCATCTAAAACGTTGGATGGATCACACATCTACACAGTTCTATTTTGGAATTTTCTACCAATGTGAATAACTGTGGAAGTTTCCAATCACTCATAAATATAAATTTATAAATATAAATAATTATAAATTCATATAAAACCATATCAATAAATATTTTTTATTTTGAATAAAGTAACTTTTTATTTGATTTTAAAAATAGATATTTACATAAGTATATGGACATAACAACCATATGAGCTCCAGCTAGACACAATCCCATTCACCAAAATAATCACAAAGAAGACATATCCTAATTGATCCAAAAAACAAGTAGAAATATCCATCGCCAGAACTCATGAAATTACACTGAAGAGAAAACATCCCAGCAAGCAAGTGTGTTACTGGCATAAAAAGGAAATATATCATCAAAAAACATAGAATTTCAATGATAATCATAGCACCATTCAACCCGAAATCCAAACACACTAAGTCATCTAGCAATATGTACCAAAGATACCAAATATAACGCAATCTAAAACCATTCGATAGATATGTAGCATGCATGCATATCTCCAACGCAATAACAATCCAACACTCTTCCATTAATGAGAAGCGTACCAGTGAGTACCCAAAATGAGATAACTAATAATTGTGCACAATCCTTCAGTATACTTTCAAAATTCCAAAAATATCAAACCAAATATTATACCATCCCGTCGAAGTTACCATTACTGCCACAATAAGAGTCCAGAATGTAATCGATCATGAGATAAACGGATTGAATTCCCATGTGCCATCCAAAACTATTCTAGAACCAAATAACCAACAATGTGTTACTCCTCATGGTCTAAGGAGCATATAGTTGGAGTTAGAGCATTATCATCCATTAGAGGATCTGGAAAATCTCTAGATTCAGAATCACTTAGAAAAAAAACCTTCCATCTTTGACAAGCGAGCATCAACATTGTCTAAGAAAAACTACATATTATGAAGCATACACTTTAGATTTTGAAGAGAAAATAAAACATTATAATTTTTGACTTGTTTGTATCAAAAGACAAGACGGAATAAAGTCATGATTTTTTGGTTAATAGTCAGGGAACTCAGAAAATGAAACCTCTGCCGACGAAATCTACCAGGAGCTAGCAACCACTTCTAATCCTCAGAAACTAATTTTGAATCTAAAAAATAAAGGCGGTTACCAGCTTCCTTACTTTCTAAAATGAGAATCTCATGATGAACTTCCAGGGGGACCACATCAAAAGAAGAGGCCACATATTCAAAACCAAGGGCACACCCTTTTATAAACATAATGACTAAAACCTCTTTTATGGCTTGTCATCCTCTATCTTCGAGGCATGAGAACTGAAGAAAAATTAAAGACACACGGGACATTGAATCAACAACCCGTGCCCAATGAAATTGTGCAAGGAAGGAAGTGGAAATACTTCAAAACCACACTTAAATATAATAAGATCGTCAGCTAAAATCCAAACAAGAGGACCAACTCCCAAAATATTTTTCAATTCCCCACAATGAAAACTCATAACCCACAAAGATAACAGACCTACCTTAAAAAAACCTAAACGATACCAGAGACAAAAACCACAAAAATTGGGTAGGGAGGATTTCTAGAGCAACAAAAATACCCCTCCAAAATCCACCATTCATAAAGGTACTTCTATAAATTGACTTAGGAAAGTATCCATAGATGAACAACAAAATATTACATGCTCTAGAGGACTAATTTTCACACGAGCACAAGGAAAGACCCAATTGTACATAATTACCTAGACCTGGTATGCAAGGGATACCAAAGACCTATAAATTGGCTTACAAGCATATATAGACCCATTGAAATCCCATAAATACATAGAAATAGCCCAAAGAGTAGAAGGGATGCCACCAAAATTCTCAGTCGCCACCTCCCCAAGAGTTGCACACCAAAATTCACACCAGCGACCACGAAGAATAGAGACCAGGCACCCACAATTCAATTGAGACACACCCCATCTTTCAAACACCAATGTAAGGAGAAAACAAAAACCACCCTTCGCCACAACAAATGCAAACAACAGTGGAGAACGATGAGGACTCCTCACCACTCCTCTCAAACATACCACAACCTCCCCTTATGCAACCTGGTATATTAATACATCTCATATCTTTTAGTTTGGCACACCATCATAGGTACAAGATATAAATGTCATTAGCCACCCGCCCTCAACGATGAACTGGGTGTTCCACCAACACACCCACCAATGCATCTATTGAAATCTCGCTATCACCCCATTGGGGAATATTTGATCTTTCTTTAAAATAAAATTGAATAAACATTAATGCTTGTTTTCAAAATCAACAAGTGTAATATGTAGTGTTGTTGCTTAGTACCTGCCTCTTATGCAAAATGTAATTGATAACAAAATAATTTACGTTATAAAAGTTATAGGGTTATATAATATAGAGTTTGAATAATCAAAATATTTAAAAAAATTAAAGCTATATTTAACAAAATTTTATGATAAAAATAATTGCAAATACAAGTAGTTATAGTGTTTTGAATATACTTATAATAAATGAAATAAACATATTAAATATATTAAAAATAAAGAATACATTTTTGTTAGAAAAATCTAAATTAAAATTAATTAGACATTTTAATTTTTTTTTATATTTTAATTTTAATTTTTAATAATAATATAATTTTGTATTATATTTTTTTGTTATTTAAAATATATTTTTAATATATAAATAAACCTAATAGCTTAAAAGTAAAACATAAATTATACACATTATAAAATTAAAACTCATTAATTTTTAATCAAAATTAATTATATGTACAAAAATCAAAACATAATAATAATAATAATAATAAATAAATAAAAACTACAAAATATATCACCCCATACATATATATATATATATATATATATATATATATATATATATATATATATAACATGTTTATATTTCCTACAAACGTTTACATAGAGATTTACAAAGGTTTGACTTGAGTGTCCTGTTTACTCTTATATATAAAAATACGAGATTGTATTATATGATAATATATATTTGAAAGGCATAAAATAATGTATATAGAATCTTAAATATATATTTGAAAGGCATAATGAACACTATCGTTATATTTGAAAGGCATAAAATAAAGTATATAGAGGTATAATGAACACTATCGTTATGTTGGTTCATTTATTAAAATGAGTTTTTCGATATATTGATATAGATGTCAATTTTAAAAATTATTATATTTATAAAAATAGTTAGATAAAATTATTTATATTAATAATTTGTTTTTGATAGTCACTTCGAATCACGTAAACCTGCCTCTTTTTGCGGAACCATGTGAATTTTGAAGAGGCATAGAAGTATTCGAAAGTTTTTAATTAGAATAAATATCAATAGCCATGGATGAAAAATCTCAAATTTATATTTATTATGTTTTAAATATTATATTTTAAATGATTATAATATTTGTTGGTAGGTATGGTATTATATATTTAGTTTTGTCTTTGATTATGTATTAGTTTGTTTTTATAAAAAATGTTTAATATTAATTTATTGGGTTTATTGACTATTTTGTTTATTAATTTGTTGGGTTTATTATATTAACAATTATAATATTACTAGCAATTGCACCACATGTTGCAAAGGAAACGCGGTAAGGTTGTGGTATAAGAAAGAATAGCATATAAGAAAGAAAAGGTAGTAGGAACTTTCTTGGCTCCAACTAATCCTCCAGAACAACGAGTGGAGAATTATGTTTACTAGACCTCAAATCAAAATATCCATATTGAGTAATTGATGTGGAACAAATTCTTCATTATTAATTGCATGTAAGATGTGTTTTTTCATAAGGGATGAGACATTTTGGCCAAAGTACTCAAGACCTCTATATGACGAAATATGCATGTTTATTTTTATTTTTTGCATGAAGGATTCACTTGGTTTTTATGACCAAGTTGGGAATACTCCACCCTTCCACGAAATTATTTGCTTCTATCACATTCACAATGTTGAATACTCTGACTTTGCTCTATAGCTAGAATTATTTAATGGAATAAAAACTTATCACTGACATGTTGTACTTCATAAGAGACTACTAAAAATCTTAAGTATGGAACATAGAGCATAAAGTTATCTTAATCATCAATGTTATGGATAAGAGACTTTTGGGCCCTTTTTAACACTTGGGGATGATTAATTAATCTCAGTTCACATAGTTTATATTAATAAATTATTTACAATCATATTTCCATAATTTCTCTTTGAACGACCAATAAGAGACTTTTGGGCCCTTTTTAACAGGATGATTAATTAATCTCAGTTCACATAATTTATATTAATAAATTATTTACAATCATATTTCCATAATTCCTCTTTGAACGACCAATATTCCACTTTTTTGGAACTTTTCACCTCAGTCAGAATAACAAACATCATGAAGAGCGAAAAGTAAGAAGAAACATCATGAAGAGCCAAAAGGAAGAAGAAAAATCAGCTCATAATCACGGAATCTTGTCACTTCTTTAAGGATCATAATTCAATACTTTAGTGCCTTTTAAAGATCATGTCCTCTGAAATAATTTGGAAATTTAAAAAAGATCACATATTTTAAAAAATTTCTATTATTAATTTAGTTTTTTATATATTAAGAAATAATAGTCATGAATTATAAAACAGTTGTAACATAAATAATATATAACAAAAAAAACCACCTATTTTTGGAATAATAAAATAGTAGTAAGAAAAATAATACATAACAAGAAAAACTATGTATATTTGGATGTATGAAAATTTAGATACATTTTATTAAGTAAAATTTTAAAATAATAATGGTTATAAACATTTAAATATAATTTTATTTAATAATTAGTTTAGATCCAGAGTTAAATTGATTTAGACCATCCTAGTTCCCCCTATAAAGAAACTACATTCCAAATGAATATCATAGGTCAAGACCATGGGCTGTATTTATAGTTTATCATTTTATGTATTTTACAATTTTTTTTTATTCCTTAAACTAATTTATGTTAAATCTAGTTTTATTAAGTTATTAATTTATATCTCTCAGTCTCAGATATTTTATATTATTTGGATTGCCAATTAAATTTCCCAATGCATATATTATTAAGTTTATTTAAATATTTTATTTAATTTTTTTCATTAAACTTATATTTACATAATTTTGATTATGTTAAAATTTACTTTCTACAATTTCAGTAATTATTTTATTAGTTTAATTTTTTCTTTTTAAAGTAAAAAAACATATTTCAAACAGTTCACTTTGCTTAAACTAAACAATTTGATAACATATTTTTATGTTTAAAAAATTGAAAATAATTAATAAAAATATATGTATAAAAACCTTTTGGTGATAATCACATCCAAGGTTTTTTTTTGAAGATTTATATACATTTTATAGATGAGAAGCAAAATTCCTAATAATAAAAATATATTTTCGTAATATTTTAGAAAACATAATAAAATTGCAATTTTTACAATGTCTCGTCTATCTTGAAGATAAAAACATTTTCAAAGAAAAAGTGGGGCCAATTATGTCATCAAATAGGGATTAATGTATCGATTAACTTGTTCATAACTAGCACTCTCAAAGGTAGCGATGTTTTTTACTCAAGAATATAAGTTGTATTTTGTATTTTTGTTAAAAATAATAATGAATAAAAACAATTATTAAACATTTTTAATTATAATAATAAACCTAAACAATATTCATAAACACATGAACATAAACACATGAAAGGTGAAAAAAAGAGATAATAATATAAATATTTTCTATTTTATAATAAATTGTTTATTTTATGGACTCCCAATCCGTACAGCTATATATTGCGTCCTATCTAGTCAAATAAACATAAACTTGACACCTTAAAATGTTTCACAAAGTGAATACTAAAATGTTTTAAAAAATGACCGATATCTATCGGACATTGCAAATTCCATCGATGGATATTCATTACGTCGGAAAGAAACTCTGATCAATGCCCGACCATTCATTTCTGGAAAGCGCTGGTTAAAAACATAGACCGAGATTTTGCCAAAGTGAAGTGGCTGCTAATTTTAGCCGCTGAAACTCTTTCACAAGAGGGACACATGGTAAGGGTTGAAGCAGACCTCAGAGGTGGCGCCATTTTGAGAGCTTTCAGATTTTGCAACTCTATGTGAAGTTTTCGGTTCTCGTCTGCAAGTGACTCATTATATCTCTTGAGAAGCTCATAGTCCACTTCGGTTTGCTTCAGTTTCGTCCTAAAACAAATTCATCCATTTAATTAACATATAACAAAAATTTATCAATAAAATGTATTTTTCAAAACAGAAAGTTGTCAATACAATATGATCTCCCATCGGATTAAAACTATTCCGAATTATAAATTTGCTGGAATTTTAATTTCCAAGTCGATATTTTTTACAATATTAATGTTGACCTGCAAAATAGAATGAATAAATAAAGGACACGGGCTAACCTTGCTCGTCTATTTTGGAACCACACTTCAACTTGCCGAGGACGGAGGTTTAACTATAAGGCCAACTCTTCCTTTTGCATCTATGGAAAAAGAAAGAAGTTACGGCAACCGAAATCATGACGAAACACAAGCGAAAAATGAATACTGTGAATAGAGACTTACAGGTTTCGGTGCCCTGTTCTTTTGGAAAATTTCTTCTAGAAGAGCACACTACTCTCTGGACAGCCTAAGCTTCTTCCGGGAACAGCCCTCTTCTTCTACATCGCTGAGTACCCTCGACCAAACTCGGTCATTCTCCAACTCCTCGCCATTGCTTCGTTTCCGCTTGATCTGGTTATACCCATTTGAATCCACGGTATTGCTGTTGAACGGCGACATATTGATGGCGCCTGCATCTTCATTGTAGAAACACCAGGCTGGGAATTTGTTGGCATGGGATCGCCATGACACAAGTACCGGATGGATTATAGCCTTCGTTTCCCCCGCTGATCTCTCGCTACCAACACCAATGGTTCCTGCACATGACGATTATCGTTATTATGATCCAAAAATATCATTTAGACAACAGACATATCAATCCAAACACCATAAAAAGAAAATTCAATCTGTTCTTAGCGATTAGTTTTAACAATTGTTAAACAGGGCACGAATATACCAATCGATGATGACGTCTTCTTCTTCCAGGTCAAAGTGTCGCTGCCCGAGTCAGGGGTTAACGGAAATAGATCTAACTGCAGAGGAGCTCCATTCACATTTCCTGGCGAAACATACTGCAAAGGAGGCCGATTCAAATTTCTCTGCGAAACGGACATTTCATCATTTTCTCTGGTGGTTGTCCCACCACCAATACTGGGAAATTCGCAACTATCTCAACGGCCAACGACCTCACAACTGTCAACCGTCAGAATTCGAATCAATGGCCGATTATGATTTAATCGTCTAACACAGAATCGAATGGTACAACTTATGACAGCAAGGCACTCAGCAAAGTTGTTTTCAAATAAATACGCCTTACGGCGTAAATAATCATGTGAGTTCATCAATCTTTTGTATTTAAATAATAATTTCTAGGCTCTAACAATCTCGTGTTTTTAATATGGATCACTTGGTCTTGTTGATCCATTAGGTTTTTAATATTCATCCTTTCGGTTCACCAATTCCTTGGGTTTATAATTCATTTAGTTTTGATTTTAGTATTAGTTTGTTTTTGATCAAAATTTGTTTGGGTTATTCATAGTTTAAGATTAGGAATTCATTTTTTTGTTAATTATTATTATTATTTAAATTTATTTATTTGTAGGTTGAGTTTTTGTTATCGGTTGTTTAGTAGCTTCCATTTTTGTTAGTTACTATTTTTTTGTTTTATTTCCATTTTATTTAGCTTTTTTATTTTCATTTTTCTATATTTCCATTTTCATGATTTTTTTTTTTTTTGTAAATTAAGAAGAACTATTAACATTCATATGGAAACATAGTTTACATCGCAGCCTCAAGAGGCTAAAAGTCAGGACTGGCCTTTGGCTCAAAATGATTCTCCCCTTCTGGGAAGGATATTATAGGGAGAGACTTCAAAGGGGACAAATCAAAAACCTTGAGAGAAACAGAGAAACTGAGGCACCGAGAAGTTCCAGAAAAAAAAAAAACCTTTAGGTCTCGAATACAGAGAGAGAAACATTGAGACACAGAGAAACAAGATGAGCTCAAAGAAGTTAAGGCACTGGGGAGTGCTGCACGTCCACCTCATTATTCAGGCAATCATCGACGCTAATTGGTTTGTCCGAGGTGCCTTCCTCTGGGCTGAAGATCTGGCGACGAAGCGAGGAGGAGCCAGCTTCCTAGCAGTCAACTTTGGGAGGAGCCTCCTCTTCAATCTTGGGACCCTGTTGATGGCACATCATTGAACTTCATTTCAGCTTGGCGTAGTGGGGAGAGTTGTGGTCGATGAAACGCACATGATGAACTTCCTTCACATACGTGAAAAACCTATCAGAAAGAGGATCGATTTTTTTCTCCAGCTCCTTACTCGTGTTGTGCTACTCTTGCAGAGCAATGGATAGGAGCATCTTTGTGTGTCAGTGCAGGTTGATGGTTCGACTGTATAAATTCTCTTGGGATCTCGTTAGGTCGGGATTTGGAATCCAGTGCAGAGAAGTGTCAACCACCACCGAAAGAGTAGCTCTACGACGAATATGGGCCTCCATCTTCATGTCTCCAATTTGTCTCAACATACCATGGGGCGTGGTATCAACAAAGGTGCGGGTCACATTCCTAGCAGAAGTCTCGTCTCGGGTGACAGGCGGTCGAGAGGGGTTGGCCCAAAAGGCCTAGCGACCCCGACAAGCGAGGGAAGGGGGGTGAGGGCGATGCAGGGCCATGGATGTTGGGCAGAGATGGGGAGTAACTAAGGGGGTAGGGAGATGAGGGAGGGCGATGCTGTGGAACCGATCGGGGATAGACAGAGTAGCAGCGGGGAATCCAGTCGAAAAATTTTGGATAACGGTGAGAACAGGGGGGAAAGAGTATAAGAAGGTTGTCGAGAGGAGCGAAGGCCTAGGAGGGCAGCTAGAAAGCATGTCAGAGAAGCAAGTTAAATCATGCGGGGATTTATTGCCAAACATGAGGTCGTACTGGAGTGAGTAGATCGAAGGAGAGCCACCGTAGAGCTCATACGTGAGAAGGGGGGTGTGAGGTGCAATCATGATGGCAGAGGCGGTTAGGAGGGAAAACCGAGGAGGAGGTCGAGGAGGCCTATTTCAGATCTTGACAGATGATACGAAGACATTCTGTTTTGACAGTTGGCTCCCTTATAGAATCGCAGTCCATTGAAATGAGTCTGTTGGAGGCTCCCACTCCTATGTTTGCAAGGAAGTCCACCAACTTGTTGGCCTTTCTATGAACCACTGTGAAGGAGATACCTCTGGCCTCATCAATGCTTGCTTTGATTTTTAGGAGGATTTTTCTGATGCACTAGCATTCGGAGACCTGCCTAACGTTGCGCCCATCCTGGAGTTTCTGACAATCTTGGGTAGCGATAGTAGAATCACCTTCTACCAAAAGGGGCCAGTAATTGTGATGTTTGGCGATTTCCAGGCCGTGAGCCAGTGCTTGAAGCTCCACAATATTGTCGGTGGTGTGACCAATTTTCCCATAATAAATCCTTAAAATTGAACCCTGGTGGTTGCGAAAGACCCCTCCAAAGTCGGCAATACCTGGATTGTTCTTGGAAGCACCATCATAATTGAACTTGATGAAGTTGGGGTATGGAGGAGCCCAAATATTCGTTCGAGGGGAAGCAGGGGAGGCAGCTTGAGGAGTGATATGGGAGGGGGAGTGGAGATTGAGAAGGGAAATAATTTGGAAATCCTCCTTGGTCCGTGGGGAGGGGGGTCCGGGCGCCTTGCTATGGACATAGATTCACGCAGATTTTGCTTGATGATATGAAGAAGTTGTTCTTCCTTGTTAGCCTTATTTTTTAAGATGCGAGAGTTCAACTCTTCCTAGAGAACCCAGCATATTATACCAGGGAGAAGGTTCCAAGCCAAGTTGATGAGGGGTTGGGAGGAGAAGGAAGGGCGCCATCCATCAAGGGATGTGAGAATGGAGAAGGGATTGTGGTCAGAGGCCTTGAAGACAAGGGAGATCCAATTCCAAATGTTTAAGGCAAAATGACATTCATTGAGGATGTGATTGGCCGTTTCAGAGTTGGATTTGCATAGCATACAAACAGATGGACCTATGAAGCCTTTCTTTTTCAGATTGTCCCAAGTTAGAATTTTTTTTATGCATAACTAACCAGAGAAAAAGAGATATTTTCGGCCAATGATTTCTGTTCCATATCCTTTTCCACTTGCCTTCCAAAGGATTGGGATTAGGGTTCAGAAGGAGACTGTAAGCCTCTTTAATATTGAAGCGCCCTGCAGCATTGGAGCCCCATCAGAGTTTGTCCGGGCCCCCTTCTTTTTGAATTCATCTTTTGTTTAGCTCTGCTTCCAAAATTGTCATGGACTAGTGGTGATGGATCTGTGCCAACTCTTTGATGTCCAGCCACTCTTTGCAATTCGAATTTTTTGTAACCTTCCAAAAGTCTTTGACCATTTTTTTGTTGAGCCTGTCCAATTGCGTCCTGATGGGGAGGAAGATGTCAATGTTGATTTTGGGACGTTTCTCCCACGCGACATCCCTAAAAAATGTGTTTTCTCCATTACAGACCTCCCAGAAACTATGGTCTTGAATGAGGGATCTGTTGTCCCAGGCCTGATTCCAGATAGGCGAGCCCTTGAGATAACGAGAGAGACTGATCAGGGAGTCCAGCGGCTGTGAAGGGGCATATTTTTCTCTCCAAATATTTTCCCAGGGGGTGGTGAGAATGGTAATCCAACGACACCAAGTTTTTGTGCCCATGACCTTTCCGAGGAGATCCGAATCCCTGAGGCTGAGACCACAAACTTTTTTGGGTGTGCAGATTTTGTCTCATGAAACCAAATCCCATTTTCCATTGTTTTCTTTTCCTTTCCAGAGGAAGTCTCTTTGAATGGCTCTGATTTGATTGGAGATGGAGCGGGGAGCAACAATGGTACAAATCTGGTATAGAGGCATGGCTTGCAGAACATAGTGGACAAGGACCAATCTGCCAGCGAAGTTAAGGAAGTAGAAGGTCTGGTTGGAAATTATTTTTTAAGCTTAGAGATTAAGGGTTCCCAATTTATTTTTTCCATAGGTTTTTCTATGAGTGGAACACCCAAATATTTCGAAGGGAGGCTACTAAGTTAGAAACCAAGAATACGAGCAATGTTTCGTTGGATGGAATTGGAGGTGTTGAGAAAAAGTGTTTGGACTTGGATTTGCTAAGAGAGGAACCAAAGGCCAAGGCAAAGTCATCAAGAATGTCTCGAAAGGCATGGGCCTCTTTGGCAGAGAGGGTGCCCATTAGGAGCGTATTGTCAACAAATTGCTGATGAGTATTAGGAGGGTTTGGTGGATAAAGGTTGAGGCCGGTGATGCGGCCAGCTGAGGAGGAAACAGAAATGGAGCATCCAAGGCCTTCACCCATGATCACAAAGAGGAAGGGGGAGAGAGGATCCCCCTATCTGATGCCCCTAGAGGGTTTGATGATGGGGTAGGGGGAGCCATTTAGGAGAATGGAGAAAAATTCACCTGCGACCAAAGCCATGATCCACTTTGTGTTGTCTTTACTTAATCCAAAGGCTTCCAGCATGTGCCTGATGTAATTCCAATTGATTTTTTTGAAGCCTTTGGACATATCCAGTTGAAAAAGCATGCCTGGTTTTCCTTGATCCTTGATGGAATGGATAACTTCCTGAGAGAGGATGACGTTGTCCAAAATTTTCCTTCCTTCAACGTAGCCTATTTGATGGGGCGAGATGAGGAGCGGAAGGATAATTTTGATGCGATTAGCGAGGAATTTGGAAATGATATTGTTGATAATATTGCAGAGGGATATTTGTCGAAACTGATCATGGGAGTCAGCCTTGTCCAAATTGGGGATGAGGGACAGAAAGGTGACATTGAAGGATTGAAGGATGGATCTTTTAAGGCGTGATTCCTCAATAAGGTCATAAACATCATCTTTGATTAGAGACCCGCAGGATTTGTAGAAGTCTATATTGAAACCATCAGGGCCCGGGCTTTGCCATTGGGCATATAATGGATAGTTGAATCCACTTCTGCCATTGTTATATTTTTAAGAAACATTTGATTATTCTCTATAGTTAAAATAGTGGGGATATTGTTGGTGATTTTCCTGATATGATCCTCGTTATCGTGGTTATTTTCTTTGAGGATGTTCCCAAAATGTTGATGGAGCTCATCTTCAATCTCATTGTGGGTGCTCGGAACAAGACCCTGCTTATTTTTAAGGCTGAGAATATTGTTGTGTTTGCGGTGCTAGATCATGGATTTGTGAAAGAAGGCCATATTATTTTCCCCATCTTTGAGCCAACTAATTTTGGATTTTTGTCTCCAAAGCATTTCTTCGTGGGCTTCTCAATCATCCCACTCTTTTTTGTAGCTCTTCTTCCTCCTGCTTTTTTTCCTTTTTTAAACCATGATGGATGATGTTCTGTTGGAGAGCTTGCATTTTTAGCTCGATTATCTTTTTGTCTGTTGTTATGTCTCCAAAGGTTTTCTTGTTCAAGATTTTAAGCTCATGTTTGATAAATTTTAGTCTTTGTTGGAAATTGAACATCTTGTTGCCTTGTCGAGGGAGGGTGATAGACCACCACTCCATTTTATCCTAGAATTATGGATGGTTAATTGAAAATGCTTCAAACCTGAAGGGATGATTTTTAGGTCTTTCAGAGAGCCTGAAATTTAGAAAAATAGGCCAGTGATCTGAGCCTGCTTGTGGGGTGATGCTAACATCCGTTTCTAGGGAGGATAAGAAGAGATCCTTGGAGAGAAGAAAGAGATTAAGCCTTGAGGCTATCCCCCCCTCTTCTGTTGTTCCAAGTGTAAGTGCCATTTTTGGTAGGGGTGTCTATGAGGCCCAAATCATCAATCATGTCTTGAAATTTAGAAGAATCAGAGTCCAGTCTGTGGAGGCCACCTCACTTTTCCCCCAAATTGAGAATCATGTTGAAATATCTGACTATAAGACTAAAGGAGTGGCCAAGGGATTGGAAGTGATTCTTAAGGCTGTTGAGCTAGGCAACGCGTTCCGAGACAATATGGGGGGCATAAAAATTGGTGATGCAAAGCTTGTATTTAGTGCCTGTCATTTGAAGGACCATAGTGAGAGTATGCTTAGAAGCAAGAGATTCCTACAGGTGGAATTTGGAATCCTTTGTTATCTTCTGCAGGTCCTTTCCCATCAAGACTTCCTCAATCGCTCTTTCCTCGGGCATAGGTATGTCCTGAATGGTGTCCATGTCTATATCATCTTGAGGCATACAACCTTCCTGTGAGAGAGAATTTGCATTATCCATTTCAGTGTCCTTGATATTCGAGGTATTTTCCTGCTCTTTTGTTTGTTCCTTGTCTTTGTTGTGTTGGCATTCTTCCTCTTGAAGTGTGGAGAGGACATTATATTTTTTTTGCTGGGAAAACTTTGGAGGGTCTCTGCCTGTGTTAGTTTGTTTGCCTTACCTATGTTTGCTTCCCACCTTAGTGAATCCTTGTTCATATTTCTTACTTGCTTGATCCTCTTTTGGAAGGGGTTTTCTTTGTGGGAAATCTCTGAAGAGATGCCCATGTTCATGACATTTTCTGCAACAGAAGGGTATGTGTTCATAATCCACTGTTTGGGTCCATATATTGTCTCTGAAATTCAGTTTGATGGCTTCTGGGAGCGCTCTAAAGACATCGATGTAGGCACATATGTGGGCATAGGATATATAATGACCATTTTTATTTCCTTCAGACATATTTATATATTCTCCTAATTCATCCCCTATGGCCTTGAGGACCGATGGAGCCCAATAGTCCATAGGAAGAGAGTATAGTCTGATCTAGACCGGAACCCTCATGAAATATTCTTTATCTGGTGTGAATTTTTCCTTCCAGTATCTCATGTAGAGCCCTGCCGAATTGAAAAAATATGGACCAGCTTCAAAAATCCTGTCCCTGTCTTCCACGAGCATGAAGACAACAATGAAAAAGCCTTTTGATTCGAGCTGTAATTTGATTCTGCCTTTTGGGTTCCACTTGTCGTGGATCCAACCCTTGAGAGCCCTCTCATTAGGCCAGATGCCCATGAACTGACATATTATCGCATGTTCTTGCAAATATTCTCTATAGACTGCAATGTCTAGCTCTTGAATGACTATTTCGGGGATCTTTGTTGCTTTGGGGTTGCATTCATTCGAATTTTTGGTTTTATCTTGTGTAGTTGAAATTGCATCTGGTTCTATCCCTATAGAGGGAGTGGTATTTTGCTTTTCGTTCTCGAAATCTATGCATGCTGCCATAGAGGTTGCCGCGGTGTTGTTCTACTGAATATGAGGCACTTATTTTGTTGGTTCTTGCTGAGTGGAGATGGAGCGCAGCTCCTGATCGGAGCGAGGGGAGGCAAACGAGTTAGTAAGGCGAGTGAAGAAGGAGATTCACAGTGAACGGGAGGTCCTGGTGACCTGATATCAGAAGGATGGAGCCTTTGGGCCTCCATCCTGCTCCATGGAGGGAGCAATCAATAAGATCGGCAGGTCTGTTGTGGCAGAGCCTGCAGCAGCCAGAGGCAGGGGCCACAGAGGGACAGGGAGCTTAGGGCATCCGCTGGGGTTTTTCCTATGGATCCGATGATTCCATCACTATCCCATTTTCATGAATTATAATTTTTCTCCATATTTTTAATTTAAGATGACTTACTATTATATTAAAAATATATTTTATAAATTTAATTATAAAAAATTGTATATATTAATAAAAATTAAAACACACACAATAAACATATACATCAAAGTGTATGTACATTAGTATAATCAATAATAGCCATATTTCTTAGTTTTTAGTGATGGCATTTAACAATACAATATTTTATTAGTTTTTTTTATTTTTGTAATGAAATATTTATGTCTATTGTTTTTTATAAGGTTGAATGATTATGGTAAACAATGTGTTGTCATTGAGATGTCTAAAGCTTCGTGTGAACACTTCACTCATCTTCAGGGACATTAAAATCTTCACCCATTTTCAGGAACATTAAACTGTGTTATTGTTTTTTAGTTTAATTAAGCTATATTTAGGCTGAAATATTTATGTCTATTGTTTTTTATAAGGTTGAATATTTATGGTAAACAATGTGTTGGCATTGATATATCTAAAGTTTCCTGTGAACAATTCACTCATCTTCAGGGACATTAAACTCTTCACCCATTTTCAAGGACATTAAACTGTGTTATTGTTTTTTAGTTTAATTAAGCTATATTTAAGTTAAGCAGTAGGTACTAGCTACTATGTAGCCCTTATTTATAATATTCTTAACAGATCAATAAATCGTAATCCAAACAGTGCGTAACACTATTCAACAAATTATTCTGACGATACAACACACAACACATGTGGCTCATAATTTTTTTTTTAAATTTTTATTATTTAAAAAAAAAAAATAATATATTTTTATTTTTCATAAATAATTTGCAAACCCCATAAATTTATCACGTCAATGTTTTTAGACAATCAAAAAATAATATTAAAATTTTTGAAAATATTTTTTTTAAATAAATAAATATTCAATTTAATATATATAGATATATATATTTCAAAACTGTTATAAAAATATATTAAATTGATTTAATTTAAATTAACTAATTAAAAATCAACCAAATTTAACTCTAAACCAATTGGAATATATTTTCCTTCCGCAGGTATAAAAATAAAATTTGCATCCTAGTAAATGGTAAAACTACTTGAAATTCATTTCCATTAACGATGTAATCATTATTGCTCATATAAAATGTAAAAGGCAGTAGGTTGTAAAATCACATGTGGCTCTTATTCCACCGTTACAGTGAAAGCAACCATTGCATGTCACAATTACACATGCAATGATATCATGTGAAGTATTTAATTATTTATGCAATGGCAAACAATAATATGATACAAATTATTGTGTTAAAAAAATGACCTAGAAAGCAATATCACAATGTGGTGCTTCCACAATGGGCTTAACGGTTTCGAGTAGATCACCACTAATCAACCATTTAGACCTTGGTATGTCGTAAGCGTAATATATTCAATAAAAATCAATGTATCTTTGTTTTCCATCATCAAGAGTCTTCCCTTCCAAGAGTCGTAAGAGTAATATATTCAATACAAAAATAAAAAAAATTCTCTATGGTAACAAGATGAAAAGACTAATGATGTGAGTACCTTTCTCACTCCCTAGCTTTGTGTTTTGGGAATCATATGCATAGTTAAAAGGTTTTTAATTCCAACAACCATTCATTTTTTTATATATAGATGAATGAGTCTATATATTGCAATAAACAATTAAAGTCATAGGTATTTTATTGAACACTCTAGTCACCGTGTTTTGGTTAAGGACTTGTATCCAAGACTAAAAGATTGATGGTGTGGGTTCCTTGGTAGACACCCTTGTTTGGTGTTTTGGTGAAGGTTTGGTATCCACAGGTGAAAAGACCTGAATCCCAATCCCAAGTGATCTTGCTAGATCACGACAATCCATTCACCTCTATATAAAAAATTAATGATGTGGTATCTTGTTGAATACCTTGATCTAGTGCTTTATTTAAGGAGTCATGTCCAAAAGTAAAAAGTCTTGAGTTTCCAACCCCAAAACAAACTTGTCATCCCACAAAAACTTCGTTTTTGGAAATATAAAATTAATAACTATGTACCTTGTTGAATAGCTCAACCTAATGCTTTGTTAAGGAAACATATCCACAAGTAAGAAGTCTTGAGTTCCGAACCCATATAGTTTTTCTAGCTTAGAAAAAATTATGCTAATAAACATAAAATATTAAAAGTGTGGCTACTTTTCTAAACATCTTAGTCTTATGCTTTGGTTATGGACTCATATTCATTAGTAAAATACCTTGAGTTCCAAACCTTGGATCACAATAGCTCCACTCAGAGGAACAAAGAGTAATGAGGTGGGTACCTTATTAAACACTTTGATTTGATGTTTTGGTTAAGGACTCATATCCACAACTAAAATGTCTTGATTTCCAACCCTAAGTGATCTTATTAGATTCCACATGGAAAAAAATTAATAATGTGGGTACATTTTCAAACAGTTTGAGTTGGTGTTTTGGTTAAGGACTCTTATCTATGGGTAGAAGGGCTTGAGTTCAAACCCATCAACAATGTTCTTATATTGTGATAACACTACTACTAATAATAAAAGATTAAGATCCACAAGGGTTAGTTGAATTAATTGAATCATCCACCCAAGGCATGTCGCAGATGTGGAGGCCATATGTAAGAGGTTAGTTACTATTTGTTATTGTGGGTACTGATTGTTGCACACCCCATTCAAATTTTTTAAGAAAGAGGATAACATCCTACTAGGTTTTCCTTGGTAAAGGATAATAAAACGTTAATGATACATGTGCCTTATGGAACACTTTACTCTAGGTTTTTGGAATTTCTGGAGTTCAAAAGCCTTGAATTTAAACCCCTAAACATTCTTGATATATTGTGACAACCATGTGTGCTTGGGTAAAATATTAATGACATGGGTACCTTGTTGAACACTCTAACCTAATGTTTTGGTTAAGAAATCAAATCCATAGGGAAAAGGTCTCCATTTCCAACCTCCACATATTATTTCTAAATTGTAGCAATTCTACTGAAAAAAATAAAAAAATAGTTGCATCCAGAGGTGTTCTACAATCTTAGTATGAAAACAATGTTGTAAAATGTTATGCAATGTAATTTTATGTTGAACCGGTCAAATTATTTAAAATAAATTTAAAATTAAAAAATAACAATCATTAAGATAATTTTGAGTTAGTCATTTGATGGGTTTATCAATGGTGGTTTACAAGCACATATTGCATAGCCTATGGTATTTTTCAATGGAAATTGTTATGATGAAGCCTATTTTAAGGCTTGAATAAATCCATTATGGGCTGCAAGATACCAACTTAGATCTATCTTAACTCTAGACTTGATCTCTCCTAGCACTTTGTAGATTTGTATTTAAGATAGATCTAGGATGGGAATATAAACACCTCACTGAATGCTCTAATTTAATGTTAACTCCAAAACTATTTTTCCAAATTACAACCCTATTTATAAAAATAGGAAATTATTAACATCACTAAATAACTTGTAAAACACTTTTCTAGAGTCTAAAATTCGAAGGGAAGGTTTTGCAGGAACCCCTTCTACTAAAATATTATAAAATTGTAAGAAATTCAAACATCATACTGAAATTAAGACTTCATGGGGGCGCTAATGGACTTAGGCCTGCAAACGAATCCTTTGTCTCCTTCAAAGAAGTAGTGTAAGGGAAATCCTCTTCCCTAGCATATCAATATATATATATATTCTAGTCCTCTATATTGTAGAACAAATAGAGAAGGTTCCATCTATGAAGGTAAATCTCCTTGGGGTTTCCTCTCTTATCTTTGTTCTTCAATCTAAAGCAGAAATTTGTAGATTTAATCGCTTCTGGACAAAACCTGAAGATTTAATTTGGTATATTTTCTCCTCATGGATATCAAACTCTAACATATACCTTTTCTCAAAAGGTTTTTTCATAGTTCAGTTTAAAACTCATAAGGATTTGGAACATGCTCTCCACGAAGGGCCTTGGTTCTGGGATATAATCAGGTATTTCATCACGTCGTGGTTTCGTAATTTTGATGCCAACTCAATGGTGGTTTCTTCTATGTCGATTTGGGTGAGGCTTCTGAACCTTCCACTTCCTTTTTGGAACCATAAAGTCCTTGAGAATATAGAAAATACTCTGGCGAAATTTTAAAAAGTGGATATGGAGAGAACAAAAAATGGCTTCTTCAAATATGCCAGAATATGTGTGGAGATTTATTTGAGCAATGGGCTCCCTGAATCATTTCTAGGATGAAGAATAAGATATGAAGGAAAGACAACCATAAAAAGAAGAAATGAAAGATTTGGCTCATCGGGGAAAAAGAACAAATGTGGTTTCTTCGACTTAGTCAAGTGCTGACTCCATGCATCAGAAAGTTTTGGACCCTGAGGTCTCATTGACATCGGATGGAATTGGGGGCTCAAAAAGAGCTCATGGCTCTGAGAGCTCGGACTCGGAAAAAGATGTCCCGCATGAAGGATGATAATTGACATTGGTTCTTGTGGAACCAAATCTTGACGTCTGGCAAAAATTGCAAAAAACGTTCAACAAAAAAAATGAATATATATGTGTGTATATATATATTGGTAAGTTAGGCTATTCTATTAATTCGAGAAACGAAATGTTACACATGCTATAGGTGGGGTTGGTAGGCTGCGCTTAACCAATCCCAACCTTAGTTACTTGGTTTTAGGGCTTCCTTAGAGGAGTAAACAAGCCCAAACAAAACTTAAGACAGAAAATTACAATATGCGCAATAGCGTTGACGTATCTAGATAACACAAAATATGCAGAAGCAAAAAAACACTGATGGTGGAAAGATTGACAAAAAAAATGGAAGAGTTGTGCAGCTACGCAAGCCTCAATCTTCATCTTCATCATCACTGTTGGGGACCTCCTCCTCAATGGGGCAAGCGAGTGCCTGCACAGCTGCTTCCTTCGAATCTGCCACTGGATGCCTGGGTTTGGGGACCGGTGCGCAAAGGATGGGGGACTCTGGATCCTCTTCGTCAGGGACACCCGTCCAGTTGCCATCAGAGTCCATCACCCAGACATACGATTCATCATCTTCCTTCTCCTGAACTAACAGTGGATCAGTATTGCGAGGTAGTGGGTGCATCTGGTAAACTATGGTGGACTTCCGCGGACCGCGCCTACCTCTCTACGTTGCTTGCACAAGAGCTTCTTCCTCCTTCTCGGGGTCGGGGCTCTATCGCGCAAAAATGCCGGAGGAGGGTCCTTCCATCGACTCCTGTCAATTCTCCTCGCCATGGTGATAACGGCCAGGGAGGGCCCCTCTCTATCCACCTCGGATGGTTTTCTGGCATAATATAGGGGCCATTGCACAATGAGGCAGGGAGGAGACTTCAAGGGAGGGGTAAACAGCAGGGGGACAAACAACGCCAAGGATCAGGGGGGCGAAAGGGATAGGGAAAAGGTGTGCAGATTGGGATGTCACAGACCAGAGGGGACTGCGCATCACAACGTTGAGAATAGGGTTGCATGGCCATCTAGAATCGGGGAAGTGCCAAAGCAGAGTTAAAAAAACAAAAGGCAGAGGGAAAATATTGTGGGTTGCTCGGGGTTGAGAGCTCATCCTTTTAAAGGGGTTTGGACACATGCGAGGAGGATGGCAATGAGTATGCCTTGCATGCAGTTGCGTGCCATGACCAATTTCCTGAGTAGGCTCGAGGGAAGGGGGATGGCTGATATACGAATCAATCATGATAATAATTTATGGTGATAGTTGCGAATGGGTACCCTGGACAGGGTGACATTGTTCCCAACGTCTCATCATCATACCTTATTTTTTTTGTCTCATGCAGATGTCTAATGGTTTGAGGATCCGCAGCAGGTGAGGCTCTGCGCAGAAGATCTCCGTCCTCTGGGGTGCGTGAGAAATGATTATCATTCATATTAGTTCTGTCACCCGCATCCAGGGAACAAAAAAATATATATTAGCAATACTTGTCAGCCTTAAATTTCTTTACTGCTTTTATGCTACTTATTGGCATATTCTTTGGGATTCTTAGTCATTTATATAACCCTCTTGTTTTTCTTCTTGTATTTTTCTAGCTTCGTCTTTTACTTTTTGATCCTCTATGCACACATGTCGTTTGTGTCTACAAAATATATTTTTTATTTCATTAATAAAAATTATTATTTTTTCAATGAAAATTTAAAAAAAACTTGTAAAACATGTTTAATTTAAAAGCACATCCAAACCAAAAAAATAATATATTATATTGAATTTTTTATTTTATAAAATTTTATTATTTTATTCTATCTCACTTCGACCCTTAAAAAAAATTGGGAGCCCCTTCTCAAAACCTATTTCCCTTGTCCTTGTCCCTGTCCCATTTCCAATACCGTGTGATACACATATCACTTAATTGAAGTTTAGGGTTGACTAAACATTATTATAATATATTTGAGCGTTTTGAACAACCTCCAAGTTTTTTAATTTAAAATTACCAGGTCCTACTTCACCACCTTAATCATGTCATGATATATGTCATTTATATAGTGATTGACAAAGTCTAAACTACGCATGCAAAGCGTTTGGTATTTGTTTTTGGAAATGGTCATTAAAAGTGTCTCTTGATTCAATCCCATTGGTTCGGATTTTTCTTGGATAATTTTTTTACTAATAGATCTCATTAATGTGTCATGTTTAATTAATGCGTTGTTTTTCCTATTTTTCTTGAATTAGGTTGGTTTGATTTGTTTTCTAATAATTTAATTTGTTATTTATTAGTTATTAAAAATAATTATTTACATATAATATTTATAAAAAGTGAATTATATAAATATTAATCAATTCATAAAGAGAAACTGATATTATTATTATTATTATTATTATTATTATTATTATTATTATTATTGTTGTTGTTGTTGTTATTATTATTATTATTATTTAAATTCATATTTATTTCTAATAAATAAATTGGCACAGTTATTTCAGCAAATTATATATAATATATTTGAAATTATTATTAATTTTTTAACTTTTTTAAAAATATATATTATCTCGTTATTATTGTTGATTTTAAGACATTTTTTATAAATATATATTAACTCTATTTATATCAACAAATCGTTTAAGATATTTAAAATTAGGTGTAGTCTAATTTATAGATGAAATGACATTTTTCACATATTTTTCTTGGTTAATTTTAGTCAAAATATGACAAAGATTTTTAAAAACTTGAGTTTAAATTGTTGAATCCACATAATTTGAGTGCCCCAATGGTTTTTCAAGGTGCTGGATCCATTTATGCATTCAAAAATGTATTTTAAGCAACAAATTTTCAAGATGATGAATCCATTTATGCATTCAAAAATGTATTTTAAACAACAAAATATCTTGAAATTGTATTGCAGGATTTCAGTGAATTCATATGAAAAGGGCTATTTTCTCTATATGTTAAACTAATTTTTAAATTCCAAACAATTTTAATTATCCCATATCATTATTCTTGATTATAAATATATCGTCCTAATGTATATTACTTATTGGAAAGACATTGTCATAATATATAAAATGTATATACTTCATTTTAACATCTTTAATATTCATAGTGATCATAATAGTTATCATAAAAAAATTATATATATTATTGGGTGGCAAGAGTGGGGAGTAATTTATTTTTCAATAAAAAACAAGAAAAACATGGGTATCTTTGGGGTTTAGCTCACACTTCCAACAATGTTGTTGAATCTTATGCTTTATATCAAGGTTTGATACAAATTGTGAATCTAGGAATCCAGGTAGTGATTGTTTTTTATGATTCCTTGAATATAATTCACTATTTATATTTAGGATCTCTCCCCTCATATACAAAGTTAAGCCATATTTTCAAGTAGATTTATTAGTTGTATCAATCTATCTCAAAGAATAAATTTTTCCATGTTCTCAGATCAAACAACTCCAAGGTTGATCACATGGATGTGTTTGAGTCAAGGCTAAATCAAATTGAAATTTGGTGGTAGGGGAAAAAAGGGCATGTCCCCCTTCCTTATTAGTTAATCCAGAGACTCAAAAATAGAAGTAGAGGAATAATTCCTCATGGTTTATTGTATTTTTTTTCTAACAAGGCCCGAGAATAACTATTATATTAAAAAATACTGAGCTAAAGCTCAATTTAGATACATTATTTACATAAGCAAGTTAAAACCAGTGGAAAAAAATGGAAATTGAGTATGTATCAACAACCATCAACAGAATTTTGACCTTGAAACTTTTGAACAAAATTTTATAATATCTACAATATAATACTTATACATTCAGAAATACTGACCTAGCAAGAACCCAAATTTACAAAACATGAAAATGTTACTTTAAACCATGAGAAAGTATTCCTCTCGTTCAATTTCTAAGTTTCTTAATTAACCATAAATACCAATTTTTCCCCTACCACAAAAGTTCACCTTGATTTAGACTTGACCAAAAATTAGCCATGTGATCATCCTTGGAGTTATTTGATCTCAGAGCATTGAGACATTTCTTCTTGGGGATAGACTGATAAAACTAATAAATCCACTTGAAAAGCTAACTGAACTTTGTATATGGGACAGACCTCTAAATGACTGGTGAATTATATTCAAGGAATTGTCAGAAACAATTTCCTCTTGAATTTCCATATTCACAATTTGTCTCAAAGCATAAAATAAGGCATAGGCTTAAACAATGTTATTGGAAGTGTGACCCAAAACCCAAGCATACCTATGTTCTACTTGATTCTTAGGACAAAAAATCACATCTTCTCCCACTCCCGCTCCTCCCAACCCTAGTTTAACGTAACATTTTGGTGCTTTCTAAATTTTTCTTTTTGATAGGTTAGTATTGGTGAATGTATAAGTGGAATATTTTAGGTATTATAGCATTTTGTTTAAAAGCTTCAAGGTCATAATTTTGTAGATGATCGCTGATACATACTCAATTCTGACCATGTCCATTGGTTTCAACTTGCTTATATAAATTATGTATATAAACTAAACTTTAGCTTAGCGTCTTTTAATATAATACTTATTCTTCATTTTTATTTTATATATATATATATATATATATAATTTTAAATACATTATTATAATATATGAAATGTATATACTTCATTTTAATATTTCAAAAAAAAATTATTATAAAAAATAATAATTTTTTAAAAATGTTATAAAAGTAATATATATATATATATAGTTAAATATAAATATAAATAAATAAATGGATAAATTTTCAAAACAAATTATGTGAAATGAATAAGGAATCAAACGAAATTATATGTATTTTATTAACATAATCAAACATTATTATGTCCTCCCTCATCAAAGACTATAGCATTCACCTTGCAGTCAAATTGCATTGATCGTGCATTATTTTGTTGTTAATTTTCAATTTTAACCAAAATTTTAGGAAAATGCTAAATTTTTTATATTTTTGCATGAATTCAAGAATATTTTTCTAATTTCTAGAAATCTTATTTCTAATTTTTGATGGAAAATAATTCCCCTGGTGGAGAGCGTTTTATTTTTGGTATTTTTCAATTCCTGACAATTTATTTAAAAAAAAAAAAAAAACTAATTTCCTAGGTGGCCATTCCGTCGGTGAGTGCTTTGACATTAACATTGACATTGACACTATTATGGTACTTCTCTTCCCCATGGTGACAGAATCGATCCTCTTGCGGGTCCTTTGCATGGGAGAGTGTGGGGGGGGCTACACAATTTGTGTGGACATAATTTTACAAATTTCCAGATCGTGTATAGTATGAATGTTTACGGAGGACAGGGTATGCGCAGGAGAATGGGAAATATTATTATGTTTCGTTGTACGAAGATTTTATTGTGCGGAGTATGAAGTATATGCGAGAGAGAAGTTGCGTAGAGTTTTTTTTATTTTAGACCTATGAATCTTTCCAGAATGCTTAATATTGTTAATTTCCATTGTGCAAGGTGGTGTGTAGGGTATTGTTAATCTCTGATATTTTTCTGCACAATGGATTTGTTGTGAAATTTTCAATGTTCTGAGTTTTGTAGGCCATGCAACCTTGATCTACCTTATCCGATTAGTGTTAGGAAACCCTCGTTGATCTATTTCTAGTTTTGATAGTGAATCAAGCTTTTGAATAAAAGTTAATAGGTCATTTTCTAGGAAGCATGTGAGGAGGAAGCTTGTACAGAGGTAGTTGTGCAAAGGAAGCATGTGGTTGTTCGAAGGTGTTTTTACGAAGGAAATTTGCATGGAAGAAGCGTGTGCATAGGAAGTTGTGCAGAGACTAGCGTTAATCAATTAATTAAGTATTGTTCTGAGCATTAGTGCTAGAATTGAATCTTTGTGGAGGACAGGGTATGTGTGGGAGATTTCATTGTGTGGAGATTTTACTGTGCTGATATTTTATGGTAGGGACAAAATCAGGACACGGTATTTTCGGGAGAATGTGGGGGTGCATAAGAAAAATAATGTTAAACTATAATTTTAATCTATTATTATGATTATGTTTCATTGTGTGGGAGATGGGGATGTATATCGTATGTAGGTTTACAAAGGATAAGGTATGTGCAAGAGCATGGGAAATATTATTATGTTTCATTGTGTGGAGATTTTACTGTGCGGAGATGGCGTATGTTTGTCTATTTATCGAACAAATATAATACTTTTTCAAAATTTCAAATCATATATTGTATGAATTTTTACGAAGGTCGTAGTATGTGCAGGAGAACGAGGAATATTATTTTGTTTCGT
Source organism: Pinus albicaulis (assembly GCA_034641835.2). Classification (NCBI taxonomy): domain Eukaryota; kingdom Viridiplantae; phylum Streptophyta; class Pinopsida; order Pinales; family Pinaceae; genus Pinus; species Pinus albicaulis. The sequence continues at coordinate 1,441,919,564 of CM076570.1, read as the reverse complement.
TATGCAGATATTTTACTGTGAAAAGTGTGAAGTATGTGCAGGATAACAATTGCATAGATATTTTATTTTAGAACTATGAATCTTTGCGGAAGATAGGGTATGCACAAGAGAACATAATAATTAATGTTGTTAATTTTTCGATTGTATAGGGTTTTTACTATAGGTTTGTGCAGGAGAATGGGTGGTGCATAACACAATTTTGTAATTCTGCCTCTTTTCCATGTGTAGTAATGCATAATCACTTATGCACATTTAGTTTTGTACTTAGTAACTCTTTATAAATACTCATTTACAATCGACTACTATAACCTTTATGACTTACAATATAATCTTTAATATGGATTTCACACAAGAAAAATATTCATACGATAAAATATGTTTTTATCTTTAGTAAGAATTATTTAAATACTTGTTTGATTTAAGTAAACAAATTGTAATAAGATTAATTACAAAAACTAGTTTACACTTGATCATTGCAAAATGAAATATGGAGTTTTTTCACAATACTTTGAATTACAAGAGTGCTCTAACAATGTGTTATTTCTATGAACAAGACACTTCATTATGCAAAGCTTTTACTATTCTGAGATTTTATATTAGAAACTTTATTCGGGAGGGTCAGAATTAGAACAAGGTTTTTCTGAGAATGGTTGGCGCATAGAGAAATTAATGTTAAATTATTAATGTTAATCTGTTATTATTATTACTTTTCATTGTACGAAGATTTGACTATGTGGAAGATGGGATACATATACCGATTTATAGCAATGCAGATAAATGTGATGCATGGAAATTAATTATTATTTTTGAATTCAATCACAATTCAAAAATTCGAAGAAAGATTGACATTGTTCATGATTGGATTGTAGAATTTATTCAAAACTAATTTGCTTTATTAACTATGGAAAAAAAAACTAACAGATGTGTAAATTAGTACATATCTTTGATATCAAAAGCAACTTGGGCTTCATTAACTTCTAGCTTAATTTGAGAAGCAGGGGACCGTTGGTCAATGACCATGATATCATCATCTCTTGCATTGGCATCCTCTTCAGCATTGATGTTCTTTATATGGGCCAAATTATCCAGATGAAAAAATAAACTTTTTTTTCCTAATTACATTCGCACCATCTTCAATTCCAGTATTTCCATTTTCTAGTTTAGAATGTTGAAATGGACCCATGCTTTAAATTTAATCATTTTAGTATGATTTAATACCTAATTGATGATAAATTCCATAGCATCGTCTATTCTAGCTAAAGAAGTAGTGAGATCTTGTTCTACAACTCTAGAATCAAATTCCATAGACATCAATCTGTGTTATAGTTGCGAATAAACTTGTCTAATTATGATTATAATCGTTTATTCTTTGTTTGCAGAGCTACTCTATCAATGTAAATATCTCATTGATGAAACTTTCCTTGATTTTAAGTCTTTGTCGTTAATGTCAACTTTGAGTCTGCATAGTGTAAATGTTCATTGTCCCAAGGAGGTGTGGAGAATGGCATATGAGAGAGAAAATGGAGGGGTGAAAGGAAATTTATGTCTTCAATATGTAATTAATTTTACTATGAAAAAAATATAGAATTAGTATTATTATGTTTCCTTTTGTGAAGCTTTCTTTTTTCGAAGTGTTTATTGTGCGGGGGACGGGTAATGTACGTGAGAATGGGGGTGCAAATAGAAAATTTCTTTCAAAATATTATTCATTTAAAAATTTTACATATTAAGTTATGCTTAGATTTAAAAATTTTGTAGATTTAGATGTGTGAGAGAGAGTGCAGGTACAAAGGGACCTTTATAACTTTAATTCGCAGTGTAATGATATTTCATATTTTCTTATTACCTATATTTAAATTTTCTTAAGGCAAGGATTTTTCAGTTTGCATTTTTGCAATTAAATATTTGGATAGATTTCATTTTGTGGAATTTTTTCCCATACTCGGTACAATGTTTAGTAAATTACTTAGCAATTTTTAGAATTAAAAGTATTTTTTGTAAAGTTTGTGATTAAAAAACTTTTTTGTGAGTGGAAGAGCGTATGCATTATTTGGAAGGTCTGTGATTGTACGAAGTGAAATATTGAAATTTTATTCCGCAGAATGAATTTCCTCTACAGTTCCACCTATATGCCTGTTTACAGAAAGATATCCATAAATAGAGCTTTCACTATGTAGAGAGCACAATCTTTAATCAATTAATCAACAAAGTCTAATTAACATGAAATAAGAAACATCGTCATTTCATACTAAATAACCTAGAAACTATTCATCATTAATAGCATTTGACTTCATGAAGCTTACTTGCATTCAATCAATGTGATGGATCATTGGCCAAATTTTTCATTTTTCTAGTGGATCATTGACCAAATTGTTCATTTCATCGATTATTATGGTATGTGCTGAGGATATGGGAATATGATGTCATCATTAATAATTGTTCATTTTGTCTTCCAAGAAGATTTATAGTGCTTTGGTAGTGCATCATTTTCCCATATTGCCAATATTGAACATTATGAATTGATTCATTAATAAGTTTGCACTTCGTAAAAAATTCATTCAATCAATATGACAGATCATTAAACAAATTTTGAATTTTTTCAATTATAATATTAGTGTTGAGGTGATGGGGATATGATATTACCATCAATGACAAGAGAACCATTTTTTATTCATTGGAACTACATCATATGCCCATATTCTCAGCACAAAACATTATGATTGAGTAGGGGCTCATGGTAATCATAGGGCTTCTCTTTGGAGAGTTCTAGTGAATTTGGATCATAGCACATTGAAAAAAATATAAGCTCTTGTTCATTGTAGATATTCCTTTAACTCTTCTTTGAATTAGTAGCATGGCATTATCTATTGTTGGTACGATTGTTGCACTACTCAATTATTTTGTTGGGTTTGTTCTACTTTTTGTAGTTTTATAGCTGTAGTAGATTCACAAGACTTTCCATTTTCCATAGATGATTATTACAATGGATTTATCATTAGAAATTGAAAATCAAGATTGATACACTTATGTGTGAAAAGTACGTGATTTGTTTTTTAGCTCAGTTCGAAAAGGATAAATTTCACATTCCATTTATCAAATTTCTAGCAATTGATTAGGGAATAACGTCGATTATTTTATTTCAATTCAATTATGATTATTATAAAAATTATGGTAGCCCCAAGGGATAGTGTATTTGGTCGAGTTCCCATTGCTAAGTACTTTTTCAATTGGGAGGTCACTAGGTCAAATCTCCTCGACGCCCTTGGGGTTAGGCCTGAAAAGATAAATTGGCGGGTAGATACCTTCAGTTGGATCTTCCCAGATTATTCCCCATGGATGTAGCAGCCACTTAGTGACTGTGAACCAGAGTTGAATTTTTTTATTATTTAGAAATTATGGTAATTGTTTCGTATTCGGATATGTATTGTGTGACATTTCTCACTATCAAACTCATTGACTATGTGTTGTCAATATTACATTGAAGGTGTTGGGATGACTAAAAATGTAGATGAGATAATAGTATATCTAGATAACAATGAGGACAATTAAACTATGATTAGGAAATAATGCCAGTTGCTTTATTTCAATTCAATTATCATTTTTATTATTATAACAATGATGGTAATTCATTTGTATTTAGATATATATTTTGTTAAATTGCTTACTGTCACTTCCCCTGGCTATACGTTGTCAATATTTCATTGAAGGAATTGGGGAGATAAAAAATCTAGATAACAATGTATCTAGATAATAATGAGGATGATTAAGAATCTAGATAACAAATTATCTAGATAATGATCTATCTAGGGATGTATCATAAATATGTATGAAAAGAAACAAAATGTAGGATTTATGATATTTTTCTAATTATTGAATGGAAATTTCCACTAATTATTTTATTTTGTTTGCATAAATATTTTGGAAAAGTGGAAGCTACATTCGTCATCAATATTGCATTGAAGACATTGAGATGATTAAAAATCTAGATAACGATATAGCATCCCAATATAGAAAACACATATGATTTCAATATAATACAAATGCATATGTGCCATGTTTCACAAGAAATTCATTGTGTGCAAAAATCTCACATATTAACATTAATAGTTTAACAATACCCTATGCACCACTCCAGGCAATGGAAATTAATAATATTAATCATTGTGTTCTCCCACACATATCCGGTCGTTCGTAAATATTCATAGAATTAAAATCAAATCTCTATGCTACTACTTTCTCACACATATTACGTACTCTACACAGTAAAATCTCTGCACAATGAAACATAAGGAAGATTAAAAATTGAGTCGTTAATATGTCATTTTTTTGCTTTTCTTACTAATGTATTGATCTTTCGTTTTGCATTTTCGACACTCCGGTTATCCTTTTTTTTGTTTATGATAAAATGTGCAAATGAAAAAATGTGCATTTCATTTTTTTCGGACATACTCTTTGTTTGGTACATTCTTCATTGTAGACAGTAAAAAAAAATTCCTTCACTTCGACAATTATTTTTTCATAAAGCTATATCTGCACCAGTTCTAGACCAGAAACTGCTTAAAAATTATCCAATGAAATTACTTTTACTAATGCGTAAAGGAGATATGTTTTCGTACAACTATTGGGAAATGCATGTGAGGACAAGTTTCTCTCTGTAAGAAGAAAAATTGATGGTAGATTAAACTTTAGTTGTTTTCCAGATTAATCATATGTTGCAAAATACATTTTCGATTTTCAATTGAGCCTATAAAAAATCTCCAATCTATGTTTTTGTTTCATATGATATTAGAAATTCCATTAGGATACAATTGAAAGTCAAAGGTGTGTTCATCTATGTTTTGGTGTCCTATGCAAATTCTCTATTCTTCATATTTTTATATCTTTATGCAATTTATTTTTTGGGTATGTGTTGTAAGGCTTCTCTGATGGTAGCGACATGCATTCTCAATGTCATCTAGCTCTATATTTCTCATTTCCTTGTATAATGACCACATGTAATTATTTTGTGTGTGACTTAGAAATGTACGAAGTTAAATAAATATGAAATCGTGTGATACATTATATCGAATGATTGATGTTAAGTTTCTTTTGTTGTTTAAATATTAGTATTATGCAGAAGGAAAGTGTGTGGGAGAACTATGTGGAAGGGAATTTAGTGAATGTGGAAGTACAGGGCTTTCTCATAGAAAAATTGTGCTTGTTATTCTACATACTGGTTCTTTGGCATAAATCATAAATAAAAGGGTCTAAGTTTTATGAAGCTTTTGTGACATAATTTTAATAATAGTAATAATAATAATAACAAGTAACATGTCACTGCGTTTTTCTCATTAGCCTAAGAATCATAAATAAAATGTAATAATTTTTATAAAGCTCTTATGGCATAATTTAACATGTAACGTGTCCGTAGTTGCATTGGCCAACTATTGATCATTGATTTTTTTTAATTTTTTTTTTGGATGCATGTTTCCAATGCATATTTTTATATTTCATATTTCTAGCAACAGGAGGCTTGTTACGAATGGTTTCATTCTAATTTTCGGAACCATAACTATATTATGGAAATTGTGTGTTTTGTTTTTTAGCATAAGAATTGTACATAATATTTGTCTTCGAAAATAGATACATATTTTGCAATATTCGTATTAGGTACATTGTGGTTCATTTTTTTTTTTAAATCTATATCTCATTCGTAGACAAGAGTTTTACATGAATCATTTGTATTTGTATTGTTTTACTTGTTTTATTGTATATTCCTTATGTTGTTCTTGTCGTTGAACAATAGTTCATAGTGATTTTTTTTTTGAGACGTAATTGCTAAAGCATCATTGAACCACTCGTGTGGAAGAAAAATTTTCAATAGGAAGTGATCATGAATCTATAATAAATATAAAAATATATGAAGAAACAGAACATGGATGGATGTAGATAGAAAAAAGCACGAGAAGACATATGGTTAAGATATTTTCTGGGTTCAAAAGTATTTGAGGTGAAAGTTGTTTTGAAAAAACATTTCAATTGATGAGGAATGAGTATGATGTTTCCTTACAATGCATAATTTCACATAATTTTTTATCTAAACCTTGTATTTTAGTTTTTTTTGTGCTAATTACAAGTTCAGAATGATAATTTATTTGCTTCTTGTTTTCTTATGGTGATTTAGTTTCCTTACTGCAGGTAAGTGTCGAAACAAGAAATTATCTTGTGTTTTATGTTGAAATTGGTGACAAATAAACAAAATAATAAAGAATTGAACAAAATCATAAACATGTACAGCAAACCATAACCAAATCCATCAACACAAGTTTTTGATTAAGGATTTCACCCCTCTTGGGCTACATCTCCTTGGTCCAACTCCATAGCTTGGGCTTCTTGTATTAGCTAAAATTTGGAAAATGTTTTGTGTACATTATTCAATTGCTCTTGAAACTTGTTCTATTTTCTTTATAACATACTAATAAAATAAAAATTATTGTCCAGTTACTGAAAATTGACTCTGGCTGGTCCAGACTTGACCTCCTTCCCCGATGGCTCTAGGCTCCCTTGAACTTCCCTATAGAAAAATCACATATAGAAGTAATTTTAAGCCTCTTGAACATATTCCATTATCTCTGGAATGCCAAAATCATCTAAAATTGACTATTAATTTTTCCAATTTGGTCGAATATTGCCTCCATTATGGCAAAAACAAATTTCCTGCAAATTTTCCACTAATTCTGGAAATTCCGCCAGTTAACATGGCTAAATTTAGAAATCCGCCTAAAAAGGAACCTCCACCAAATATTCCTCCAAGTTAAACTGTGTGTTTAATTACTATAACTGCAGTTTAATTTAATTAATCCCAGCGCTAAACACACTTAACTGTTAAACTCTAGCGTTGGTCGTATGAGGTGTGGTCACATGGTGGGAGGGGTTGACCCGCTCCGCACTCCGCTAATCCCACTGCATCAAGAGTAAATATAAGTGAATGTGCATGGTTTAATAAAAATTTCATGCGGCCATTGGTAGGGTGCGGGGCTATTGGGGTGAAGGTTTGGGGTTCAAACCCCGACCCTGCTCCCATTTCCACCAAGTTTATACCATATAAATCATATGTGAACCTTGGATTTTGATTACACGGACTTTCACATTCAATAAACCCATATTACATTTCAACGGACCTTTGTATTTGAAAGGACCCATATTATAAGAAAACATTTGGTTTATACGTGGATCATATGACATTTCAAATCTTAATATTTAAATAAAATATATATAATATATATTATGTTATAAAAATAATTACTATATATATATATATATATATATATATATATATATATATATATATATAAAAGATGATATTCCCTCCTTCAAAAATATTAGAAAATTAGCCCCGCATAGACCAAACTGGCGAATCTGAAGTGCCACTTGTCACAGCCTCATTGGCAGAAATCTGAAGAATATTCCAAAAGATTTCTTTTTGCTGACTGGGTTGCCTTTTTTTTTTTTTTTGTAAACTTGGTAGAGCCTTGCTAATTTCTATTTATAAACAAAAGTAGGTCAGAAGATACAACTTTAGGCCTCAACCTACTTGAAGGAAACCAGGTCTGTTGGTCATCTTAGCGGGTCATAGGACATCCAAAACATATACATCATAAGTCTAATACTTACTGTCTTCAAATATCTTATATCAATATCAGTATTTGTAGACATAAACATAATATTAAATTAAAATCTATCCACTAATATTAACAAAAAACTACAAACTGATCATTTCTCAATCATCATCTAACTCGACGGGAGCCAAATCCTTGACACTAGAGCCACGCATATCAACCTGATTCATGGATTATAAGTCCTTCTCGATTTTGTTGATCCATTCAAGAAATGAACATTTGACTAGGTTTCCATGTCAGAAACCTGTCCAATTTGCGATTTTTTTTAGTTGTTTGAGTAAACGGACAACATTCCATAACTTACTCATACGCACTCAGATTTTGATGAAACAAGTTGCGTTGGAATCCTGGTGATGAGCTTTACACTATCGTCCTATTTTCGAACAATTCTGAAAACTTTTATGTTTGAGCTAAATACTGAGCACCTGATCATTCCTCCCCACTAGAAGCCTTTAAGACCCAAAAATCTCTCTTGATTACTGATTATGTGAATGAGGGGATTATTCCCTCACCCTTCCAGTCAATATCCAATGAAAATTTTCCAATTTCATCATTTGGAGCTTTTCATAAAAAGTTAATTTTGCCCTCAATTCTTGCGACCTTCTCTTACTGTCATTGACAATGTCATGCTGAAATATTTCTAAATTTTCAGAACAAAAATCTATTTTTGTAGAAACCATCTTGTTCCTACCTTGTTCAACAATCAAAGAAAACTTAGAAACTTTCATATTTGCAGACTATCACCATGGCGATTTTTAGCTGATATCCTTTTGTACTTGCGTCGAATCTTGACCAAGTTTCTTCGCCATTGCCATGTACCTTTTGGAAACCATAAACCAACATTTTTGAAACCCATGCATTCTTTTCCAAGCTGCTTTGTCACTTTCTCTTTTACCTTTTCACTCTCTTGCACCGACATCTTGTTTCCAACACTACTCAACACCAATGTTGACTGCTGCATATTTTTTTCACCTTCTTTCAAAGGAAATTTGCTAAAATCCTGAAAAAACTCATTACAAGCATAAGCATCCTTATGAAAAGTGTGATTCAATACATATCTTTGTTTGATCATCAACAATGTCAAGTTCTGACTTGCATTCACTATCCTCTTCAATTCACTTGCATGCATAAGAGACAAACCTGTCTTCTTCTTATGTACTCAATACCATCCTTGAATAAGTGATACTTGTTCTCATGGTGATGAAATTAATCTTTCCTATGATATAGATAAGGACTTCCCAATACAATACATGAGATCTCAAGTGGCACCACATAAATATCAACTTCATCAAGAAAGTTTGAGTTAATGGCGAATCTTAGTAAGCACTTCCTTGTAAACTGCAAGTTTGCATCCTTGAAAATCCAACCCAAAGGATATGGTCTTGGATGTCTAATTGTTTCAAGGCCTAGTTTCTTAAACAAATCTTCGGAAATCAATTTAGCTTGTGACCAACTATCAAAAAGTGTATCAATATTGGTATGTTTAGAGGCAACTCTAATATGGAAAATTTATATTCTTGTATCTTCATCATGAGCATCATTTGAAAAATTTGAAGAACTAGTGCTTGCAACATTTTTACCTTTCAAACCCATGGCTGTATTTTTTGTCTCATATCTTGAATCTGACCCTCAGTCTTGTTCAGCTATAGCAACAATTTTCCCTTTCTATTTGGCTTTCAGTCTATTTGGTTTCAATTCTGGATGAATTTTCCAACAATGGTCTTCATCATGGCTAGTCTTCGAACAATTTTTTCATATGATTTTTTCCTTCTCTTTTTTTATAGAACTATTTATTTTTCCTCTTCCATAAAAATTTCCTTTCCCTTTACCCTCACTTTCCTCTTTCTCCTCTATGCCTTGTTTTCCCCTTGCCTCTAAGTGTGTGGCTTGTACAAAACTTCAATTAAATTTCTTGGATTAAACATAAGAATGGTATGCTTCAAATAGGAATGCAAGCCTCCAATATATTTCAAGAGTGTATCTTGGGAATTCAAGTTTACTCCTAACAACAAAACTCTCTTTCTAAACTCCTAGGTAATATCTTGAATTGTTTGACCCTTGAGCTACCTAAAATTTTCCCAACTCATAATAACCTTTTTCATGTAAGCTAATGGATAAAACTGTCTTTTAATGGCATAAATAAACTCAACCCAAGAAATGGATATCTTACCATGGGTTCACATTTCCTCTTGAGTCTTTGCTTCCCACCAAACTAGTCTAGTCCTTCTAGCCTCAATGAAGCCAACTGGATCTTTATGTCATATTCATGAATGTTTTGAATTCTGCAATACACCTCCAATTGACGTATCCAATTGTCTAACTTCTTTGAATTTACCTCGCCATTGTACATGGGTAATTCAAACTTTATGTCCAATTTAAGTAATGGATTTTTTCCTCTTATGGCTTTTGAGTGAGTGTGAGTGATCTTTGTGGTGGAAGTGGAAGATGATGCAGATGGGGATGATGAGGATGATAAAGATGGTGGATATGGAGGTGGCTTTCCTCCGCTACCCTTTGAACTCTTCTCTTCATTCTTCTTACCGTTTGAAGATCCTTCTCCATGTGGAGGCTTTGAACCTTCTCCAGCTCTTTCTGCAATGAATGCTTCATACATGACTTTACCAATTATTTTCATCTCTTTGAAGTCTCTCTTAACATTCTCTTCTTCAGAATGTTCATGAGTCTCTTCATAGCCTGACATAATGTTCATGAGTCTCCTCATGGCTTTGGATTCAAGATAAATCTCTGTAGCTTGTACCTCTTCAATCACTTCAGCCTCTTGTGCAACCTCTTGTGCAATTTGTACCTCTTCAATCTCAACTGATGGAGATGGAATTTGAGGTGCTTCAAGTGCTACCTTGAGTGGTTATTTTGGTGAGGATGATGCTTTCTCAATTCTCTTCCTTCTTTTCCTAATCTCAAGATTAGCTACCAATATCTTCCCTTCTCCTCTCTACAATCTTAACCTTGTAAGCATCGCAAAATTGCAACCATTAAAACTCTTTTGCACAAAATCTAGCAAAGAAAGAAAATAGCCTTAAGAAACCTGATGCTCTGATACCACTTGATCAAAACCTAATATGTTAGTTTTTGTTGTGCTAATTAAAATTTCAAAATTACAATTTATTTTCTTCTTGTTTACTTATGGTGCTTTATTTTCCTTGGTGTAGGTGAGTGTCAAAACAAGAAATTGTCTTGTGTTTTATGTTGAAATTTTTTGGAATCACGATTTCCGTTAGACCAAAACCCGCAGGCATTAGTCTCCACTACAATCATCAGAGTTGGTATCCACGAGAGGTGGTTATTCCATGTCACGAAACACACTGGGAGCGTTGAACCCAATGTCCAACAATCTCCCCCCCAACACGAGCCGGGTGAGTTTCGAACTCGAGACCTGTCCCTCTAATACCACTTGTTGGAATCATGATTGTCGTTAGACCAAAACCCGCAGGGGTTAGTCTCCGCTACAATCATGATTCCAACAAAATTGATGAAAAATAAAAAAACATAATAAATAACTAAAAAACAACATAAAAATGTACAACAAACCATAAACAAAGCCATCAACATAAGTTTTTGATGAAGTAGTTCACCCCTCTTGGGCTACATCTCCTTGGTCCAGCTCCATAGCTTGGGCCTCTTGTATTAGTTCAAATTTGGAAAAATTGTTGTGTACATTATTCAGTTGCTCCTGAAACATTTTCTATTGTCTTTATAACATACAAAGAATCTAAAAATGGTTGTCCAATTACTGAAAAATGACTCTGGCTGGTCCAGACTTGACCTCCTTCCCCAGTGGCTCTGGGTTGCCTTGAACTTCCTTGTAGAAAAATCACATGTAGAAGTCATTTTAAGCCTCTGAAACCTATGCCATTTTCTCTGGCATTCCAAAATCATCTAAAATTTACTATTCATTTTCCCAATTTTGTCAAATATTGCCTCCATTATGGTAAAAACAAATTTCCTGCAATTTTTCCACTAATTTTGGAAATTCCAGCAATTAACATGGCTAAATTTAGAAATCCTCCTAACACAGAGCCTATTCCAACTATTCCGCCAAGCTAAAATATGTGTTTAATTATTATAACTACAGTTTAATTTAATTAATCCCGTCGCTACATGCGCTTAACAGTTAAACTCTAACGTTGGTCGTATGAGGTGTGGTCACATGGCGGGAGGGGCTAGCCTGCTCCGCACTCCACCGATCCCCCTGCATCAAGATTAAATATAAGTGGATGTGCATGCTTTAATAAAAATTTCCTATGGCCCATTGGTAGGGCGTGGGGCTATTCAGGCGGAGGTCTAGGGTTCAAACCCTGACCCCACTCCCATTACCACTAAGGCTTTACCATATAAATAATACGTGAACCTTGGATTTTGATTACACAGACTTTGGCATTTGATAAACCCATATTACATTTCAACGGACCTTTTTGTTTGAACGGACCCATATTATAAGTGGACTTTGGTTTATACGTGGATCATATGATATTTCAAATCTTAGTATTTAAATAAAATATATCTAATATTTAATATTTAATATAATATATATTATGTTATAAACATAAAAAATATTATATTATATATTATATATAGACATATATGTATATATATATATATTTAAAAATAAAAAATATGAAATTCCCTCCTTAAAAAACATTAGAAAATTACCCCCACATAGACCAAACTAGCGAATCTGGAAGTGCCACTTGTCAGAACCTCATTGGCAGAAACCTAAAGAATATTCCAGAAGATTTATTTTTGCTGACTGGGCTGCCTTGTCAGCAACCTGTCCAATATGAAATTTTTTTAGTTGTTTGAGTAAAAGAATAACATGCCATAACTTACTCATACAAACTTATATTTTGATGAAATGATTTGCGTTGGAATCCTGGTGACGAGCTTTACGCCATCATCCTAGTTTCGATAAATTCTAAAAACTTTGATTTATGAGCTAAATACTGAGCACCTGATCAATTTTTGCAACACAATGAGGCATAATGATTCATTTACATTAAATTGTATGGAAAAATGCATGAATGAAGATGCAATTAAGCAATTTCCTAGAATAGTAGATTGACAAGGATACATCATACAATTAGCAATGCATATGAAAAATGGAAGATATATGGTGGCCTTTACGTTTAATACTTTTACGATATATCTTGAACATAACTATGTGAATATGGCATGCTAACACTTTGGCTCTTGTATCTGATATTCGTAGATTTTAGAAAGATGAAAATAAATTTCATGTTATGCCTCTCAAATAAATATTACAACAAAAACACATTTCACATGAAATTGAAATAGTTAATGAAAAAAAATTATAGAAGAATTCAATAAAAAAACATAGTGGCATTAATACGTTTGACTTTGAAAACATGATTTTAAGGCTACAATGACAGGTTGTAACGATAAATTTGTTTATTCGTTGTTACGTAAAGTCCAAAATGAATAAGTAATTAATTTAACTACTACAAAGAAATAACAATTTCATATTTGTTAATTGTATTATTATAGTTCAATCTAATTAGTAATTGCACAATTGTAGCAAATACGAGAAAATGCATGAACGATGAGCGGAACTTGCAAATGTGTAGAAGTGTTGTTGTCTTTTTTTCATCTTCCTTTCTCTGTACATACTAGCTAGTTTTTAAATCTTCTTCACTTATACCCATTTTGCGTGACACTTTTCCCATGTGTTCATGAAATTTTGAAAAAAATGCCATTACTTTTTGAAGCAACATTTATTTAGGTTAACTGATAAAAGAGTGAAGCATTTCACAATAATTTGTTAAACTACACGTGTTTCTCATGTTTTTTAAAATTTTCTGTCAATTTATTCATAATTCAAAATAGTGAGAATTATTATTAATATTTTGTGAGCTAGCTCCCATTATTGTAAAGAATTTATAGTCATAGAGAAACGAGATGCATAATAAATGGATTATATGGTTTTATAGTTGTGAGGTATATTTTCACTCGTTTTTTGTAAATGTTAGCTTTGGTATCTTCAATTATTGTTTATTGAAAATTTTTATATGTAACAGATTTCACAAATGCAATAGTTGGACCCAATTTTTCATTTGCAAAAGCAAGATCTAGTGCATATATACAGAATCGAAGAAAACAAATTGTGTAGTTCAGCGATGTTGAGAACATTATTGATTCATGATCCGGATTTATGCAGGAACGTAACAGAATATAGAAATAACCATGAACATAGAGATGCAGTGGAAATAATTCTTCATTTCATTAATATCAAATAACAAAAATATGCTTACAGGCATAATGGAAATAAAATAGCTAGGGTGCTGGTAGCGAATCTCTGAGAAGAGATGTGGCGGCTACAGGCCTCTGAACTGAGTTACAATGAGGCTCAAGGGCCTATTTATTATTTAGAAACAATGGGAAATCCTAAACAGCCAAAACCCTAACCCTAGGAGATGCAGCGCCAAAACTATGGGCCCCGTTTGGGTAAATTGGTGTTTCAACTTCCCAGGGGTGTAACTTTGGCATACGATCTCCGTTTGACGCGTACCATACCTCGTTAGAAAGATCTATCCGAGGAATACAAATTTTGAACGAGCAACATTGGTCCATGGACACATGTTCCTCTTCGTTTTCCCAAAAAACGTCGTTTAGGGCCTCAAAACAGATCGGAAGTTCGGTGACTCCGAAAATCGTTTAAAAATAGTAAGTTGTGCTACAACTTAAAACTAAAATGAACTAATGGTGGAGGTTCAAATGGAATAGGTGGGTGGCCACCAATATCCACCTAGATCATTAAGGGCCCCAAAATCCCGCCTCCGGGAGTGCGGTGGACCCGAAAACCTTCTAAAAATAGTAAGTGACGTCGAATGTGAAAAGCTACAAGAATTGATGGTGTGGGTCTAAATGGATTAGGTGGGTGGCCACAATTTTCTTTCTTTCCCTGTTTCAAGGTTGTGGCCACAATATTCTTCTTTCCCTATGAGTGAGTCGTAAGGAAAATGAATTTCCTGGTTTGGGAAACAATCTTACTGCGTTGTTTTGCAGTAGTCAAAGAGATGACAGGAGGCAGTACTACCTCTGGTATCCTGTACAAGTTATTTCCCAAAGTAATAATAACAGCACGAGGCCTAGACTCATACACATCATGTCGCCTCCACAAGTATGGTTGGCCCAATAATACATCAACTACATCAAGAGAAGCAACATCACACAATACCTCATCCGTGAATGGCTTGATACTGTATGGAAGTCAGCACTGCTGGCGGATGCAGAGATCTCTCCCTGGGTGGAGCCACCCGATGGTATACGACTGTGGGTGTGCTATGGTTGGTAGGCCGAGCCGCTTCACGACGTCTGCTGAAATGAGGTTCTTTTGGCTTCCGCTATCGACGAGAAACTGCAGCGGAGAACCCTTCACCCACATCTACGACTGGAAGAGGCGCTCCCCCTCCTCTGGATCCTCTGGACCCTCCTTCTGGATCTTGGTGGTGGCAACAATGGCACTGGGATCCGCATCAATGATCTGCTTCCCTTTTTCATTTCCTTTGTCTGGTTCTAACTCAGGATCAGAAAATGCATCTGATTCGGGTGCCTTTAGTTCAGCCACCAAAGACTGTTTGGCCCGACACTCGTTTGTGTTGTGAGTGGGGCTGTTATGAAATTCACACCACTTCCCTGTGTCCTTCTTTGGATTTGTGGTGTTGTTCTGAGTCGCATTGCTTTGGCCTTGCCCCTTGTTCTTCGATTCGGGGGCACCTTTCGGATTCGCAGATCCAAAGTCTCGTTTCTTCTGCTTAAATTTTTGCTCGATCTTGGCCGCATAGCGATATGCCGTGCCAAGCGATGTAATGTCGAGGAACTCCATTTCCTCCTGAATGTGTTTGTGCAGACAGCCGCGGTACTTGAGCACCAAATGTCTCTCTGAATCTTTAATACCCAACTTTGTGCGCAGGGTATGGAACAGATTCGTCAGTTCGTGCACATCTTAATCCTTTTGTTGCCGCAGCGTGGTCCATTGGATGTATTTGTCCTCATAGCTCCCCACGGGGTAATATTGTTCCTTGATGCCATCTCGGAACGAATTCCAAGTGGGTGTGGTCGAGAACAGAGAGGGTTCCCCTTCGCCCTCTTGCTCATGGTAGGTTTCCCACCAGTCTTTGACATGGGGGGCGGCTTTGAGGAGTGCAAAAATAATCTTTTCTCGGTCAGAGAAGTCATGGACCGAGAAATACCCTTCCAACAAATTTAACCATCTTTCTACAGCGTCTGCATCTATTTTTCCTTCAAATATAGGAATGTCAAAGTTTACCTGTACCTTGAAGGGAGTGGCGCCTCCAGAGTGGCTGTTGGATGCAGATGCGCCATATGTGGGCAGTCGTTGAAGGATTTGAGCAAAGTTATCCATCATCACGTTCCTTTGTTTATCGAGAGCCTCCTCGAGCAGTATTTTGATAGGATCTCCTGCTCCCTCGTCTTTCTTTTCGTCCGCCATGGGAGGTCGTCGGGGTTTGCGAGGCTGATCTTGCAAGGGTTCAACCAGATCGAGCCCTAACTCCTTATACCCTGACCGCGTTGGGGACATGCAAAGAAAAACAAAGAAAGAGCAAACCCGCTCTGATACCACTGATCCGGATTTTATGCAGGAACGCAACAGAATACAGAAATAACCATGAACATAGAGATGCAGCGGAAATAATGCTTCATTTCATTAATATCAAATAACAGAAATATGCTTACAGGCATAATGGAAATAAAATAGCTAGGGTGCTAGTAGCGAATCTCTGAGAAGATATGTGATGGCTACCGACCTCTGAACTGTGTTACAATGAGGCTCAAGGGCCTATTTATTATCAAGAAACAATGGAAACCCAAATGCCCAAAACCCTAACCTTAGAGACAAGCGCCAAAACTATGGGCCCCGTTTGGGTAAACTGGTGTTTCAACTTCCCAGGGGCGTAACTTTGGCATACGATATTTGTTTGACGCGTACCATAACTCGTTAGAAATATCTATCCAAGGACCCATGTTGTTCTCCGTTTTCCCAAAAAACATCGTTTAGGGCCTGAAAACAGCTCCGGAAGTTCAGGACCCGAAAAACTGCTAAAAATAGTAAGTTGTGCTGCAACTTAAAAACTGAATGAACTAATGGTGGAGGTTCAAATTTTATAGGTGGGTGGCCACCAATATCCACCTGGATCATTAAGGCCCCGAAACGGCTCCGAGAGTGCAGGACCCGAAAACCTGCTAAAAATAGTAAGTGATGTTGAATGTGAAAAGCTGCAAGAATTGATGGTGTGGGTCCAAATGGATTAGGTGGGTGGCCACCGATATCCACCTGGATCAATTCAGAAGGTATTTTCAACTACAAAACAAATATGGTTAGTAGACAAATAAAATAATTTATTTGCATTGATACCTTTAATTTACTTGGTGTTGTCAAGTAAAACTTACGTTTTTTGTTTGCATATGAGCACTATGCTACTCTGTCAATGGAGGAGAATGTAGAATAGAGAATTTTGCATATGTGCCAACAAATTTTTATTTCAGGGAAATTGTTCATTTGTGCACACATTTTGTTTATTTATAAAAAAAACAATTATGCAACGGATGAAGAGAATCCTTTTGAATGCGGATACATTTAGACGAATATTCAAGTTAACATAGGTTAATATTCACTTAAAATTGTCTAAATAAAATAGTTTCATTATCTTAGAAGTAGGTGAATTTAATGTTATTGTGGATTTGTTTTGTCGAGTCGCCAAGTTTGTTATGATCTATCTATTTTAGAAATATTTTTTTTTAAACAACCGTATAGGGATTTTTGTTGCCTTTATTCATATTTCATGGGCCAAGAAACTACAACAAGAGTTTCAAAATGGATTGTCTATATGCTTTATCACACATGTAAAAAGGATTGTGTATTTGAATGGGATGAAATAATTTCTAATGAATTGGATTCTCAGTTAACCAATTTATCCAACAACAAAAGGTTCTTCATGATGGTGTATCTCAAAATAGCTTTGATTTCAAGCAATAGCTTTAGTGGTTTTCCATGTAATCCTAAATTCAATGTGAATCAAGAACCAATGCAATTTTTTTCTCTTATACTATGGAAGAATAATTCGTCTTTAAACTTTTTTCTAATTCAAGATTTTTTTGTAAGACGGGTCAACTACATGATAGTTGAACAAGAGCCTCATCGTATATCTAGAAATTAAATTTTTTTCCCATGGGGAAAAGGTACGCATGAAGAAACAGAAAGTAATATGCTAATTCAAATATATGGGTTGCAATGTAAGCCATTCTATTGCCGAAATTTGTTATAGGCAAGTATTTTTTTGTTGAAGTCTGTAGGCAATACCTTTTTCGTTTACTGTTGGATAAATCATAATAAAATTGTGGCTCATGTTATAGAGCTTGCAGAAACTTTGAACCTTTTTAACTTAAGTAAAGTTGAAACAATTAAATCCTTTGATGAGGAGGGTCTATTTCACACAAAATTGGAAAAGGTTGGATATGAAAATTATTTCTCGAAATTAGAGAACAAAGCGAAGACTATCAAAATGCATCGACAAAAAAACAAACACGACTAATCATAAATGTTGAAGATATCATGGAAGTATCAAGTATCAATATTTCTTAAGATCAATTTGTATGTTGCATAAACAATAATCATGGAAATCAAGGAATAATAATAGATGTTGAATAAATCATCCATGAACCATGTATCAGTATTTTGTATATAAATATGTATACTAGATAAACGATATTGATTTGAATTCATCGTCAAGTGAAAACAGGACAAAATATACTACAAATACGAAAATAATTCACGACAAGATATCAGATAACGTGAAGCACAAAGAGCTTGATTGGAGTTTTATTTCCAAAGATATGTATGATGTTGAATCATCAAATTTCATAATTCCTATGAAAAAAGTAAATGTTGATGAAACTATAAATTTAGAAGTTGACAACGTTAAGCTACCTGATTGGATTAGTGTTTATTTTGTTGAAAATAAAGAAACAATACAAAAAAATTCCAATGAATCTATAATTATTTTTATGGTTCTCTCACATTCCAAAATGCAAAGTATATAAGTAAAAGTAAACAAATAAAGATTGAGAAGGTAAATCTTCACAACAATAACGTTTTAGACAAAACGGAAATGCAGGTTGATTTGTCTAGAGTTGCAACCACATCGCTCATGGAGCTGCATCAAGCTATCAGTAACGTGTTTGCAGAGTCTCTTATTCAATGATAAGAAACAAACTTAAACTTAAAAACAAGAATAAAGGACCTATAAAATTTTATATATATGGGTCCTTTGATGATTTCTTCATTATAAATATGAACAACAGTGCCCACAGTTGTTGTTCACGACACATCATATATAATTGCTAAATCTATCAATTTTATTAATGTAGTGAAAACATATATTATTAAAAATATATGCCAATGATTAAAAATCATTGAAAATGCATGGAAATCATCTTCTGATCTAGAGCACTTGGGACAAAGAGCTAAGTCATTTTTCGAGTGCATTCAAATGATCTCGAAGGAGACATGTATTTTGTGAACAATGACTTATTTTCTTTCTGATGTAGAGAAAAGAGAGCAAGAACTTCCAAATGATAATAGAATGAAGCAACTCAAAGTTTCATGATATTAGAGAATCATAAGAATGGAGAACATTATTTATTAATATCAAAACATAGAAAATTAAAGGGCAGATACATATGTCAAAGTTGTATATATTTTGAAGAATCTAAATGTCCCATGTATCACATGCAACTTTGGTTTAATTTCAAGGAAAAATTTCACAGTTGAATTGGATTTTTGGATGTGTGTTATATTATTTCCATGACTAGTCACACAAGTGGGGGGGTCATATGGGGGGTGGGTGGGGAGACATCCCCCCTTATTTGTTGCATCAGGCACAGCAAGGGGGTCACAATGCCAGGAAAAAATATTTGGACCCTATAATAGGTGGTCAAACCTGCCTATGGTTGTGTGCATGGGTTTTGCACATGGTTCCGGGCATGAAGATTTTCTTCCCATGGTATTTTTTAGATCCCTTCAAGGGAACTACGGTTATGTTCTAGTCCAGGGTTAATGGATTAGGGTTTATGAATTCTTTGGCATGTATATATATGTATTGTAAAATTGAAAGATATGTAATGAAAAGTTAATCTAGTAGTCTCGTTTTTGGGATCCAGGGGAAAATCTATATGTATATTTGTTTTATGTTCTTGCCATTGTTTATTTTTTTGTTTTAAGAATTTGTTTGTAGGTATTTTCTCTACATGTTTAAAACTTACATGGATAAGTTGAAATATTCAAAGGCATCATAATTCAATGATATAGTTGATTGTATTACACATGAAGGTAGGGAGTGGCTAGTTGGATTTTGTTAATGTTAATGAATCGAACTATGTTTTGGTTGCATAATTGCAAGGCAAAATGACATTGAGAAAGATATATTCAGTCAAAGTGTAAAATTTCAAATTACAGTTTCTCCTATGAAACATTTCATATAGGCAAAGTTAAAGAAATTTCTTCAAGAAGCTGACATCTCTGAAAACAATTAATGGTTAAGAAATAAGGACATATGATTTTACATAGTGTAAGTTTTCTTAAATATTGGAATGTTCACTTTTATGTTTACTAGTGATCAAATGTTTAAATTTTTATATATGTTATTATGAATTGACTCTATATCTAGAGCTAATTTTTTAATTTCATTGCAAATGGATTTTTCATAGAACCATTAATGGGTTCACAATTCATTTTCTTTTACGATTAGGTATAAAGGTTTTTATAAACTCTATAGAAATAGAATGTTATTTTTTGTATGCAAAGTTACCGAGGTGGTTTACATTTTCACATGGTTTTCGTTCTTCTTCTTCTTCTTCTTTTCTCCACATAGTTTGTTTCAGAGTCACATTATCATTTATTATATGTATTTAATTAATTGCAGAGAATTTTTAGCTAGTTTTTCAAAATGCAGGAGCGCAAAGTTAAAGAGACAAAAGAACTGAAATAGTGATCGTGAATATGCCAATCAATGGTGATATTAGAAAATGTTGCTAATGACAGAATGACTATTATGAGTAGCCATATAGTTTTATTTTTATTCAAATTATATACCTTATTGTTAAAACTTAATTCTCTGTGCAAATTCTAACATTGTTTTGTGAACAATTCAAAAAAAATTATTCTTTTGTTGATAGAAATGAAAATGGATATTTAGTAATCGTTTTTTTATTGTCAGAGATTTTTTTTTTCCTTTGATGTTTATTTTAATCCTAGCTATGGTAATTTAAATTTGAACTAGAATACAGTTGTTGTGATATGAACTACGGTAATTACAATTTGAACTTGAATATAATTTTTGCTATACAAATGATGTATTTTAGCTTTTTATAACACCAATAATAAAGTCCATTTTTACTTTGAATATTGTCACGTAGCTTTAAACAATATTTGAAATTTCATTTGTTCTCTTATCTGTAGACTATAGAAAATAAACATTAAAAAATTATTTTCAAAATTAAAAGGAATTTACATCTAATGTCTGAAATAATTATGTATTATGTATAATGTAATCTCTTCTTTCAACTCCCCGACCCCCCTCTCCCCTGCCGTCATTTTTGAAAAGAAATTGCAACCTCCTTAATCTTGTCATAATTGAATAGTTCATATATGAAATGGCAAATAATTACTATTGTTTGTAATGATATAAAATGAAATTTAGCTACTATAGATTTTAATGATATTCATTAAGCAGCAATCATCATCAATCTTGCAATTTTTCTAGTACTTATGGTAGATACATTTCACACACTATATAAATCGATATCAGGATAGTATTTCATTAATTTGCTAGATTGCATTCTATTTTCATAATCCAAATCTCTCCTATTAATAAATACTAGTTTTTTTCCATTTATTCAATGAACTACAATGCAGTGGAGACATTCATTGTGTAAAATTATTTTTCTATTTGCAAATTTTTGATTAGATAATTGCACATTTGGCGTTTTTACTTGTATTATTCAATATTAAAGGAACTTAGTTCATCAGATAAATAAATAAATAAATTGATTTTGTAAAGTTTCTTTCGACAAAGTAAAAAGGTACTTCCGATTATAGAATTATAACTTATCATATTCTCTTCTCTCTAAATTTTATGATATCCTAGAATATATATATATATATATATATATATATATATATATATTATTTTATTTTTTTATTTTATTTATTTTTTTATTTTTTTATTTGGTAGTTCCCTACTATTTTATATTTATCAAAAAAGGGTAGGTTGCAACAGATACAGACATACTTAGTGACCTCAACCTCCCCAAAGGAAACCAGGTCTGTTGGCCACCTTAAAGCATTAAATGCCATCCAAAATTGAAATTGTTTCTTTCTTCTACTTGCTGCTATGTCCATTTTACTGTTTAAACAAAAATATAATTGACACCATAAAACATAAAATTTATCCGCAAAAATCATAAAGACTTGAAATTTGATTTACTAGCCATTTGACGAGTCAATCGGTGTCGGATATTTTGTTGTGGAGCTAGGCATATCTACTTGTTGCATCTGTTGAATCTGCCTTTCCATTCTACCAATTCGGGCAGTTGCATGGTACCGTGACACCTTGATATCATGTAACTCAGTTTTTATCTCTCAGAGGATTGAAATCACTTCAAGACTGCCTTCTGTTGGCTGTAAGCTTTGTAGAGATTTTTCCAACACACATTTTAGAGTCGAGTATGTATGGATACTTTTATGAAATAGAGAAATACGACCTTTGGTATTTCCCGGATCATTTACAAAGTCCATGCTTTCCTCCTGTCCCTCTATGTCCTCTTCATAACTGTTTGATTCTCTCTCCCATCCATGGATTGCATTTCTAATTTGTGGAGGGTTACCAGTAGAGTATGCTTGGAAGAGATTCTCCATTATCTCTTTCTTTGTCTTCCTACCTCTCTTACTTGGCTCAGCCATGTTTTTGGTGAGTTTCTACTTTCCTTTTTCTCTTGGAGTAGGCTGACATCTTGCAGATTTTATTTTAACCATTGTTCTATAATTTGTATATATTATCAGAAGGCCTATATGATATGTCAATTTAGTTACTGTGTACCCATTTATTTTCAGAGTTTTCGTCGCCTTTGTGGAGTGAAACAAGGAATTATGATGACAATTGCGGTTATAGAGACCTAGACAAAGACTGTTTAGAAAACAAAAGGGTTCATAACAGATACGGCTTGACAAAATTAACTTACCCATGTTATCTTTACACGTTAAATGTTTTCTACCCAGTTTTCCCTCGAACTTAATCACCCAAGAGACAAAACTAAGAAGATGTGTAACCCAATTTTTGAAATAACACGCTTTAAAAGCGAGACAGAGGCCTGACAGATTGCCTTGACAATGCATATAGTAGATTTCATAAAATTGAGACTCCCATACTTGATTGACCACCAGAAAATAAGCTACGCACCTGTGAATGAGATGCAAAGGAGAATGACTACAAGGGGTTCGAAAGTAGGGTTGAATTTCCATCTGAGAGATAAGTGGATTCAATTTTATAAGCACGATACTGGTAAAAACTAAACCCAGCATAGCATGCAGTATCTTGAACACATAAAAATTACAATCCCTACCCATTCTTCTTCTACATAGACCTATACAAAGATAGATGGTTAAATGAAGAAGGGTGGATTGAGAATCCGGAACATACCATTGTACCTGAGCTGTGAACGTTGTTGGGGAGGAGTAATCTTTGGCAATGTCTACGAAACCTCCAGGGAAGGTGTGCTCTGCAGAAAACTCTTCAAGAACTCCTTTGCTGCTCCTGCCAGAAAACATGAATTGTTTTCCTCCCTGAGCTTGTTTCCTTAAACTTTTCCGTTGCTTTTTCCAATGTTGGCCTGACATTGTTACTTGGCATACCATTTCTGTCATAATGAACCTGTATGTTGCATATCGATCTCCCTGCATTCTCTTAACTATTTCCAGGTACTCCCACGCTGCGATATCATGTTGATGCATCACTTTCCTTGTGGCATTTGGTATTGGGCACCCCGATCAGGGGATCCTAGAATATAATTTCAATGAGAATAAGAGTTGCAATTAATAATCCTAGCAAATAAAGAAATTAATTTAGTGATATCCCATTAATGTTCTGAAAGGTTTGCAGTAATTCATTCAAGCAAACGAATAAATAATACTAATTACATTTTGTAAAGGTTACATTGACAGCTTTCCAAGAAGAAGCTCTCAAATAAAATAACATGAGTATAAAAATAAAATTGCATACAAAGAAATAATTAACATTGTAAATGAGGCATGTAAAGTTATTTATCTTTATGCACATGCATTTTTTCTTCTCCGCACATGCTTTCTCCGAAGAACGAGTTTTGTACAATCACTCCTGAACAACTTTCTTCACATAGATATTTTTGTAGTTGTGAAATACATTCATAAATAATAATAAAAAAATGTATGATAATGATAATAATAATAATAATAATGAAAAAATAATAAAAATACCAACGAAAACAGCAAAACACAAATGCATATGTGCAGAATTGCGAAGAAAATTCATAATGTGCAAAAAAAAATTTGGGTTTTCATTGTACTAACCTCCGCACTTTATACATACTACTAATAATAAAATAACCCTGGTCTTGTATATGCACAACCACCTCTTCACAATTTTTTCTAGTAAGCTAACACCAAAAGGTACTCTGCAACTGACTACTAAAAAATAAATTGACCATCCACATCCATATTACATTCTCATTACAATCACAACGTAATAGGAATGAGTCTAAAATTAATTAGCAAATATTTTGGGCCTAATCTATAATCATTAACTATAATGTCTCCACGTGTTCTCTATATATTACTAATTTCTTTGAATAATCGCGTATAGATATGAGCTACTCATCAGAACATCAATAATACCAACACCATCTACAACACCAATGATCACACCGACACTAGCACCAACAACACTTCTAGTGAATCCTCGTATCTTTTTCTCTAGTCTAGGATGACTTGATTGAATGCTAAATATTATTATGTTAAAGGCAATATATACTTGAATTCACTAAATATATATTAAAAAGGGTATTTTATAATATCGATAGATACAACGTTATCAATATCTTTTCAACTAGTTATGATAATGTCATTGCATATGGATTTACTGAATGGATATTAATAGTAGTACTTGTATTTGATTATTTTTTGTATGCTAAGTGCAAATACCAATTTTCTTCATTAGGAAGGTATAGAATTATTTCAATAGTTTGTACATTCTCTGCTATTATTATGATTATTACGAGATACAATATGTCATAAACACAAATATTAATTTCACTAAAAACTGCTATAATACGCAACACTAAAATTGATAAATGAGATTTGATATTGTGTATGGATTTGAGTTTTTCGCACTTACTCTTTGCATCCAAACAACACTTCCGTAGGTGTTCAGGAAAAAAAGAAAGACTGCAAAATACTTATAGCAAAAAAAAATAAAAAAAATTAAGAGCATAAGTTGTATTAAAGTTAACATGCCCATACTCCATGAGCACTTGTGTGGAGCTTTCATTGTGAAAAGTGATGTCAAAATGCAGATGTATGTGAATGCGTAATTTAATATTCCTTATTCCACACACCACCCTTCCACACATATTTTAAACACCATATTTATGAACATATTTGAAACTATTATGTTTTAATTTGAAAGAAATAAGGCCGACTTTCGATCTAACTGTAATAACAATTATTTCTTAAAATTGAATCTAATGACTATCATGAGTTGTGGAATATATGGAAAGATATTTTTATTCTCTTAAGATTATTGAATGGCCTAGCTTCTATTTAGAGGAAAAATGCGCATGCATATTTCTTTGACTATTTCCACTGAACCATGTTATTGACTACGAAAGTAGCTATCCGAAAATGATTGTGCATATCCAACAAAAAATGCATTTGTGGTAGCACTTTGACTATACCAAAGTGAATGAAGCTATATACCATTTTTTGGCGACATGCTTTAGCGTCAATAAAATAATTGATTAAGCGTATTTATTACAAGATTAAATGTAAATCGTTTTTCCATTTTTCGAGCTAATTGATTTTTCCTTGTGTCCATACGCAATATTCTTGTATCGTTGTATTGAATACATGTACAATAATTTACATGATCAAAATGAACTCGTATTTATTTTATTTCGCACATCCCTTATATTTAGTACTCATTTATCGACAATATTAAAGCAATAATCATTTCCAAAGTAAGAAAGAAAGTAATTTTCAAATTTCAAGATTTATTTCACTAGCTACTGTTAACATTCGCTTTGAAATTTTCAATTGTTATTTATTGAAAGTGTTAAACGTGTCAATAAATAAATCAAATCTTAATCTAGAAAATGCTAAGGAAGAATGGTGGTGAGGACTATTGGAATCACACTATTAATAATGATTAATGACTTTATTAAATGAAAAACCTTGTCATAAATCATGAGAAAATGTATACACAGCTAGCTGGAACCCATTGTCACAATAGAGTAGCCTATCGAGGCCACAAATTTCTAGCATAAATTTTGGGAAATTTGGGTTACATCTATCAAAATTTAGGATTTTGGGTTCCCATAAGGTTTTTGATGGTGTTGAATCCATTTCCACCATCAAAAAAATATTTTAAACACTCCTATAATTAGATTTGTTGAATGAAAAAAAAAATCAGATTCTGACGAAAAATAACTTTCTAAGAGAACTTGTGGCCTCAATAGACAATTATTATCTTTGTTAGTATAAAAAAAAAACAAATCATCAGTTATTTAGTAGTGGGGGCCAATGATCCAGGTGGATATGGGTGGCCACAAATATCCACCGGGATCATCTAACTCAGTAACTAAATCAATTCATGATTCATTTACAACTGTTAACAATTATTGTTGACAGTTTCAAAGCTAATTTTCATAATTGCCATGAGATTTTTTACTACTATATATATGCACTTATTTGTTTCGAAAATTGTACGACTAACATATTATGCAGAAACGTCAACCCATAATCGTGAATCCAAAAAATCATTGAAATATTCTGGGAAATTTAAGCCGAAAAATGCACTAGAAAACACTTTGGAACATAGTACTTATAGGCAATGACCTTATATTTTATCGCAAATTCATGTTTTTATGACATTTATTTTAATGATTTTAAATCAAGACCAAAATAAAAAGTAAGTGGAGAAGATGGCTTTGCAATATCAATACTTATTTCCATTACTTCCCGTAAATGTTGGCTTTGATATTTTCAATTGTTATTTGTTAAGAGTGTCGTATGTGATAGTTTTCACATGGATAATAAAAGCAACTGGTAATTGCAAATGCAACAAAATATTGCAAATTTATGCAACATTGGAGTCAAATATAAGTAGTAGATAAATGAACTAAACAATTCGCACTTATACAATCAACCAAGTGGTATTTGAATCTACCAGCAGAAAATAAAAGAAGCATAGACATTTGCACTAGTGAATATTTTCCTCATCTCACATCTCAACAAATTTAGCAGTGTTCAACAATTCATTTTATCAATTGATCAGGTTCTTTCGCAATTATCTCTACAACATCTTTTTTTCCCTGCAGAATTGTTAAGGGATTTGTATTTTCTCATTATGTACTTTATGAATATAGGAACTCTAGAAAAATTTTCAACATATACAGTAGTCATTACATCTTATCAATTCACTATTTCTTTCTCTTTTTCCTCTTTTATTTGGATTTTATTTTCCCTAATAATCTAAATTCCATGCAAACAAAGAAATAATGTAATTTTTGCATGCTTAATCTATAATCAAATAGTGTCTCTAAATCTTTGTCTAATTCCAAATATGTTTACATAGCATGTATTTTATTAAATTTGCATAAAATAAAGTATCAAATATCGACAATGGACACCCAAAAAATAATTGAGGAAAGACAACAACAAAAATCCCTAAAACTTGCACAACAATATTCACCTTCCACACACGTTACTAGTGCAGTGTCATCCCTGACTCTAGGAAAGAGAAAAAATCCTAGCTCCGGAAAATTGATTATTGGTGACTCAGCAAGTCGTCGAGATGAGTAGTATAATTTTCACAAGTTCTTTCTATAACAAATGCATACAGTTCAAACAACCAATTCTAAAAGTGTTGTGAACATATAAAGCATTCAACAGGATGTAGACATAGAAAGTGATAATTGTGAAAACCTAAATGGGTTGTTACTCATTTAGCAGAGCATCAAAAAATAATGGAGCAAATTGTAGAAGAGGGCATTATTTTCGATGAACATCCTGTCACATTGAAAAATGAAAAATATGACAAGAGTATTAAAAAATTGAGAGTTGAAAAGCTAAAGGTTGAAAATAAAATGATTAGTGATCAAGAACACGTGGATGTTGATATGTCTCATTGATACAATGGGGCTCATGGTATTGCGAAAGTATACCAATGATGTAATTACTCAAAGTGATACCAACATGCTTGCAAAAAATCCAAAAAGAAAATTAAAAGAACTACAATACATTGCAAATCCAATTCCTTTGTTAATGATTCCATTGGCAGTACGATCACCTTCATTATCAAGTTTTGTTGTTGCAACACCGCAAAAATTTAACAAGGATGTGAATATGATTAATGCAATGAACGCATATATCCTCGAGAACATATGCCAAATATTATAAATTATTGATGATGATTGGAAAGCAGTTTTCGATTTAACACATTTGCAATATAAAATTATCAAGAGTTCATAAATTTTTCTCAAAATTGAAATTTACAAGATTGGCTTGAAACTAGGATGGTTGCATAGATCTTGTCTTCCTAATTCCGCCGCTATGAACAGTTCAAAAAACCAATGTCGTATGAGGGATCTATCACGTTTTGATCAATTTCTTGAACAGCTAAATTTTGCGACAGGTTTGACTGGGATGCCCAGTCAGCATGCAGATGCACAGTTAGCAAAAAGGAATATTTCGAAGAATATTCCTTTTCTCAGAGCCAGTCAGAGGCTAACAAGTGGAATTATGTGATTGGGTTAAGGTTGTACCAGTTCTGTTTTGTGGCCAATTGGAGAGTGACACATGGAAAGCCCTGAGGCCGCCACATGTCCCCTTAACAGTGTTATAAAATTTTATGGAGGTCGTTGGGTTCGACCCCGCAACCTCTGGTAGAACAGCCGCCCACCACACTACATGAGCTATGTATAAGACTTAAATACTAAGGGTAGAACGTTATATTTTAAGTTTGAATACTTTACATTCGGGGATTAGGACCGTCGGCGGTCCGAGATATGTGGTCACATGCATTGAAACCACAACAACAAACTTAAAATCCCATAAACAACCTTTCATAACTCTGCACATCTAACCTTATCACATGCGACAGACACGTTGGTGGTTCGGTTAACAACCTCAAACTTTGGTTTAAAGAAACCTACCATAGTTATCCGCTGCAGTTCTACTCGGTGGTTAATACAACTTTGGCATTTCGGGGGTTGGCATGTGGCCAACCCATCCCCTTAACATTAAATTTGATTGTTATCTCTAGCAAATAAATAGAGGTGCACTCCAAATTTGCGGAAATGGCCATTTCTAACTGTATTTAGGTGGGTTTCTCCACAGTTAGTGGAGGTTTTCTAGGAGTTATTGGGAAAATGACTTGGAGGGTCAATTTTCGCCCAAATGGAGTGAATGAAGAGTCTATCTAGACTAATTGGAGCATTATGGAGCCATTAGTGCGGGGAAAATAGCCATTATAGGTTTGTAAACACATGTATTTTCCAAATTTTGAGCATAATGAAAGATGGAAATGCCATTGGGAGCTGGACCAGCAAATGTAGGCTAGGAGGGGTGAACTACTTCACCATGCCTGCTGTGTAAATGTTATGTGTGGTTTTATTTCTCTGTTATATACTTTTGTTCAATGTTATTTTCTCTTATTTCATGCTTCTAATTCACTAAAATCACTTATATTTCATGGTTAAAATTCTCAATACTTAAGAGAACTATGGAGACAAGTATGCACATGTTTTATCACTAAAAAGACACTTAACACAACAAACTAGTACAGTCCTTTCAGATCAGGTTGGTATCAGAGCTATAGTTTATTCTCTGGTGTTGTTTTGTGCAAATATTTTTTTAACTATTTGCAATTTTTCACATGCTTACTAGGCTCAAGATCAAGAGAGGAGAAGAAAATTTTATGGAAGCAAGAGGGTCTCAAAGTGAGCCACAGGAAAGGAGAGCAAGATTGCCACAATCTCCACCACCTAGTTCACCTCCTAAGGAAGAAGAAGTAGCATTAATCATACCTTCAGAGGAAGAATAAATACATGAAGAAGTGGATCCCAAAAGGAAGAAAGTGTAATGTTCCAAAATTTTAGCCTCCAAGCTAAATGGAACATTAGAGTTAGCAGCAGCTCTAATCGGTGAATAAATGGGAAGAAAATCCCATAAGTCTCCTAAGGAGGAATAAAATACTCCAAATGTGAAAGGGGACACTCTTTATAGCTCAATAAGACATCTCCATGTGTGAACAGGGTTAAATTCAAGTTGCTTTGACTAAGTCAACAACGTTGTTTTAGTGGAGGAAGAATCCATAGAGGAATAACGCAATTTTGGAGGGAGATGTATCTTGGGATAGAAGTAACCTAATTGAGTGGGGCCAAGGGAAATAAAACTCATGTCTTATATAAGGAAGAGGATGGCAGCATTATTCTTCATGTTTTAGATTATTATTCTTTTCTGCCAAGACTCGTTGCTACTTTGCTGCTTAGCAAAGTTGCAGTGTTGTTTAGCACTGGGTGTTCCCGAGCGAGAATCCAACATCTTTCCTTTGAGGAGCCTCATTGGGAGAGTTTTAATTCATCATTACACATCAATTTTTTATGCCAAGCTTCAGCCATCTTCATCAGCACAACTTTGCCGGAGATTGTGCAGTGTTGTTGGGTGCAGCAGTGGTAGGGATTGGAATCCCGGCTTTTGAGCTAGTTTCTCATTGGAGGAAGGTTTCCTTAACTTGAGAGATCTATTTGGAGAGCTCCAGATTTTATTTCATATCTGTGGTATTATACCACACGTTTCCCATACATTCCAAGCGTTGTTTCTGCTAGGGAATGCGTTATTTTGGAGGCAATGTTCATTGCATGGTTTGGTGGCTTCGTTGCTGAGTTTCCTTGTGATTGAGAGGTTCATCTTTTCATGGGAGGAAGCCCTTGAGGAATCTACATAAGATCAGAAATATTTCCAGCCTTTTATGCTCATGTACTTCAGTGTTGCAGTGGTGATTCAGTAAATTACTGAATATCCCATTTTGTATGCAGAGTGTTTGACAAGAAACCCTTTCCGGTTTCTTTTGTATTTTGTATAAGCAGCTTAGATCTCTGTTATTTAGAATTATTTATCAATACATGATTAGATATATTATTCTCCTATTATTTTATGTGTAAACCCTCTCTTAGATTGCGTAGTCCCTTGAGCAGATGCTCCGGCATTTTGCAGTATTGGGGTTTTAGCACTTTTTGGCAATCCTAGGTGTGGGAGATCTGTTTAACCCACCTAGTTTTCTTTGTTTCAGCTCTAATCATGGATTTATATTTTAAATTGATTATTTAATGGGATCCAAGGGTCCATTTCAGTTTTTTATTGCATATGTTGCTGGAAATGCATTTTTGATGCATGTTTC
Organism: Pinus albicaulis; assembly: GCA_034641835.2. Taxonomy (NCBI): domain Eukaryota; kingdom Viridiplantae; phylum Streptophyta; class Pinopsida; order Pinales; family Pinaceae; genus Pinus; species Pinus albicaulis. The sequence continues at coordinate 1,441,888,144 of CM076570.1, read as the reverse complement.
ATGAGTTGTTCCTAATTTGGAATATTATAGAAAGAGTGTTTAGGAAAGAATTCCTTGACATGAATGAGATGGTTAAAATCCTTTATCAAGAAATTAATGAGAAACTAGAATGAGAAGGATCCAAAATTTACAAGGAAGGACAAGGGTCATCAGGAGGTCACAATGATGAAGATAATTCAAATAAAGGAAATGGAAGAAATGGAGGTAGTGGAAAGTCACCATTATCACCCTCATTATCATCATCCTCTACTTAATTTTCAATACATCAATCACACAAGTCAAATAACATTGGTAAAATTCCTTTTCTAAAACTTCATGTTAAGTTTTAATTTTCAACGTTTAATGGTGGAGTCCATGCAGAAAATCTTGATAATTGGATTAGGAAATTGGAGGTCCATTTGAAAATCCAGAACCTTCACGATGATGATACCAAAATCCAATTAGCTTCATTGAGAACGGAAGGTGCAACACTTGTTTGGTGGGAAGCCAAGACAAAGGAGGAGATCAAGAAGCATGGTAAGATTATTCTATCATGGACTGATTTCATTTCTGAAATAAAATGAAAATTTTATCCATTATCTCATATGAATAAAGCCATAATTAACTAGAAAAAATTTATACAATTGAAAGGATAGAATGTGCAAGAATACACCCACAAATTTAGGAGAAGAGCTCTCTTATTAGGGGTAGATTTGCAGATCCAAGATAATTTTCTCAAATACATAGGAGGATTACATAGCTACCTTAAACATACTATCCTCATGTTTAACCCCACACTGCTAGATGAGGTATGTGTTCAAGCCACACATCTAGAAGCTAGAGGGAAAAACATTTCTGAAGAGGGTAGGAACAAACCTTTTAAGGGTAAAAAAAAAGAGAAGACCTCAAAAGGTAAAATAAAAAATAATGCATCTGTTAATAAAGAGGGAGAAAAAGTGGTTTGTAAACATTGTTCAAAAGAAGGCCATAATGAAAATAAATGTTGGAAATTACATCCTGAAAAGAGGCCCAAATATTTCAACAACAAAGGGAAACATAAAACTGCAGCTACAACTCAACATGATTTAGGAGAGGATTCAGGTGATGAATCTAAAATTACAGCAAGGGTATTGAAGAACATGAAGGGGAAAGAAATTGAAACTAAACCCAATACTAGTACATCAAACTGTCACATACATGATCCAAATGAAGAAGAAAGAATTGAACTGTTTTATGTGAGGGTCATATCCAAACATACTAAGATTGACACATTGTTTAACAGTGGGTCACAAGCGAACTTAATATTTGAATACTTGGTTAAGAAACTTAATCTTGAGACCATTACACATCCAAAACCATATCCACTTGGTTGGATTTGTAAGGATGAAAATTTACAGGTTTCAAAGAAGTGTATATTGTGGTTTGCAATAACTGCACATTTTGTTGACATAGTTGAATTAGATGTGGTTCTGCTTGACATAATAGGTATTGTGTTGGGGAGTCCTTACTTGTATGAAAGGAAAGTGATCTTCTATCGCCATGAGAAAAAATACCATTTATTCAAAGATGGAAAGGATTACATAGTTAAAGAACATCGCAAGAAGACACATATTGCTATGGTAAATGTTGGATAGGTAAAGAGGCTGGTAAATTCAAGTGAGAATTTTTTTCTTCTAATGATTAAGCCTAAAGCTGATGATAATAATGAATCATTTGAGGATTTTCATCCTAATTTGAAAACATATTTATATGATGTAGTTGATGCACATCATGAGATGTTTTAGGAGCCAACAGGATTGCCTCCAAAAAGGGAGATTCACCATGAGATTCAGTTGCAGCAAGATTTTCCTCTTCCTTGGCATGTATCGCATGTCGATAATGGAGAATTCTGAAATAAAGAGGAAAATAAAGGAGATGTTGGACAAAGGACTCATAAGGCCAAGCACTTAGCCATGCAGATCACCCATAGTCTTAATTCCAAAGAAATATGGGACTTGGCGCATGTGTGTAGACTTCAGATATTTGAACAAGATAATGGTAAAGAATCAATACCCACTCCCAAGGATAGATTATTTTCTTGATCATCTAAAAGAATCAAAGTTTTTCACTAAGCTAGATTTATGAAGTGGATATCATCAAGTAAGAATTGCAGAAAGTGACATATGGAAAACTGCATTCAAAACCAAACAAGGACTCTTTGAGTGGTTGGTTATGCCATTTGGTTTGTGTAATGCACCGGAAACTTTCATGCATGATATGAATAGTGTTTTGCGTCCATTCCTTGATGAATTTGTGATTGTGTATTTAGATGATATACTGATTTTCAGCAAAACAAGAGAAGAACATGTCTTGCATATGAATAGGGTTCTTAATGTTGTGAGAAAAGAGAAATTGTTTCTTATGATGTCAAAGTGTGAGTTTGGAAAGACTTCTTTGGTTTATTTGGGACACATTGTATGAGGAGGCGAATTGAGAATTGATTCCTTTAAAGTGGAAGCCATTGTGAATTGGACCACTCCCAAAACAGTAACCGAGGTAAGAAGTTTCTTAGGTGCAGCTCAGTATTGGAGAAATTTTATTGCTAAATTTTCTGCCATCGTGGCTCCTATGCATACAGTGACAAGTGTGAAGAAAGGTTTCCAATGGGGAGGAAAACAACAACAAGCTTTCAAAGCTTTAAAATACAATATCAGTTCAGCTCCAGTACTTTCATTATTGAATTTGATACAACCATTCAATAAACAAACTGATGCTAGTGATTATGCCATGGGCGCAGTTCTTTTGCAGCATCGTAAGCCTATCGCTTTTCATTCCGAAACATTCAATGGTGTTGTAACTAATTATCCTACATATGAAAAAGAGTTGTATGCATTGGTACAAAGCATCAAGAAGTGGAAACACTACTTGATGGGTAAAGAGACGATTATATATACCGATCACCAACCATTACAGTACTTGCAGTCGCAAACAAAATTGTAGCAATCATGACATTTCAGGTGGATGGGAGTTCTTCAACTGTTTCACTTGGTTATAAAGTGCAAGAAAGGTATTTTTAATAAAGTTGTTGATATGCTTTCTAGGCCAATTATAAGTGCTTCTACTTTTCTCAAAAATGATTCTATTGTACATGAGAGTTACATAGAACAATATGCACATGATGTTGATTTTCAAGATGTGTATAATAGTTTGAGTGAAGGGAATCAAGTTGAAGAAAATAATTATCACATGCATAACAATTTGTTGTTTCATTTGGGAAAATTCTGTATACCACAAGGAGAGAGGCTAAGTTTCATGAGAGAGGCCCATTCATCTCTTATTGTTGGACACTTTGGGGTAAGCTAAATAATGGCACATCTACAAAGATATTTCTATTGGCCTCGCATGATAGATAGTGTGTCGCGTTTTATAATAGGTTGTTCTATGTGTGCAACAAGAAAGCCTAGCAATAGGAATCTTGGGTTTTACATGCCACTACCGGTACCATCAAGGCCATGGGAGAGTGTCTCCATGGACTTTGTTGGAGGTCTACCTCTGTCAAGAAAACAACATGATTATCTTTATGCAGTTGTGGATATATTCAGTAAAATGTGTATACATATGCCATGTAAGAAAACCATTACTGTTGAACAAACTGCTGAACTTTATTTTCAACATGTATGGGTTCATTATGGATTACCTAATTATTTTGTTAATGACAGGGATTCTAGGTTCATTGGGAATTTTTGGTCCAATATTTGGAGTATGATGTACACAAAGTTGAAAAAGAGTACAACTTTTCATACGCAAACAGATGGCCAAACCGAGGTGGTGAATAGAACCGTTGTGCATCTATTAAGAGGATATTGCAACAAACATCCTAAGTTTTGGGATGAGCAACTGCATTACATTCAGCACGCTTACAACTGAGCAAAGCACTCTTCTACAAATACATCACCTTTTGAAGTATGCTTTGGGTATTTGCCAAAATCGCCATTAGACTTAATCTTTGAGAAGGATGTTACAATTGATGGGCATAGTGATATTGACAAGGCTCGAAATTTCATTGAGAAAATTCATATTATACATCAAAATGTTCAAGAACAGCTTGAGAAGAGTCAAATAAAATACGAGGAGAGGCATGACAAAAATAGAGTTGATCACAAGTTTCAAGAAGGAGATGAGATATGGTTGCACATAAGCAAAGAAAGGATGCAAGGAGAAGGTAAAAATCTCAAACCCATTTGCTATGGTCCATTCAAGATCACAAAGCAAGTTGGTAATAATGCATTTCAACTTGACTTGCCTTCATATATCCAAATTTATTTAGTTTTTAATGTTGAAAAATTACGTTTGTATGGGCCACCTTTGATCGACGATCAAGGAAGTGATGTTCAGCTACCTTCTATTGAATATTTCTTGCCAAAATATCTAGATGAGCTCAAGGAAGATACAATTCTTGACAGGAGGACAAGAGCATCCAAGAGGGGATGTGTTGACTACCTTCAATTTGGGCTCAAAGGCAGTAAGCCAAACAAGGAAAAGTGGATGGAAGTTGGAAAGGTGAGGGATTTGTACCCTCATCTATTGAACATGTAATCAAAATATTTTGGGCTCCAAAAGCTTCCCAATGGGGAGATGTGATCAGGAGCTCATAAACTTTGCTCAAATTTGAAATTTACAAGATTGGGTTGAAACTAGAATGGTTGCGTAGATCTCGTCTTCCTGATTCCAACGCTGTGAACGGTTTGAAAAATCGATGTTGTATGAGGGAGATATCGCATTCTGATAGATTTCCCAAACAACTAAATTTTGCAACAGGTTTGACCAGGATGCCCAGTCAGAATGCAGATGCACAATCAGCAAAAAATAATATTCCATAGAATATTCCTTTTCTCATAGCCAGTTAGAGGCTGACAAGTGGCATTATGTGATTGGGTTAAGGCTGTACGAGTTGTGTTTTATGGCCAATTAGAGGGTGACACGTGGCCAACCCTGAGGCTACCACATGTCCCCTGAACAGTGTTATAAAATTTTATGGAGGTCGTTGAGCTCAACCCTGCAACCTATGGCAGAACAGCCACCCGCCACACCGCATGAGCTACGCATAAGAATTAACTACTAAGGGTCAAATGTTATACTTGAAGTTTGAAAACTTTACATTCGGGGGTTAGGACTGTCGACGGTCCCAACCTGTCAGCGGTTCGAGATATGTGGTCACATGCATTGCAACCACAACAAGAAACTTAACATCTAAAAAAAAACCATTTGATAACTCCGCACATCCGACCTTATCACATGCGACAGTCACACTGGTGGTTCAGTTAACAACGTCAAACTCCAGTTTAAAGAAACCTACCATAGTTATCACATGCAGTTCCACTCAGCAGTTAATACAACCGCAGGGTTTTAGGGGTTGACATGTGGCCACCCCCTCCCCTTAACATTAAATATTATTGTTAGCGCCAGCGGAGAAATGGAGGCGCACTCCAAATTTGCGTAAATGGCCATTTCTAACTGAAGTTAGGTGGGTTTCTCCACAGTTACTGGAGGTTTTATAGGAGTTATTGGGCAAATGACTTGGAGGGTCAATTTTCGCCCAAATGGAGTGAATGAAGAGTCTATCTAGACTAATTATAGAATTTTGGAGTCATTGGTGCAGGGAAAACAACCATTAGAGGCCTATAAACACATGTATTTGCAAAATTTTGAGCATAATGAAATATGGACATGCCATTGGGATGTGGACCAGCAGATGTAGCCTAGGAGGGGTGAACTGCTTCATCATGCCTGTTGTGTAAATGTTATGTGTGGTTTTATTTCTTTGTTATACACTGTTGTTCAGTGTTATTTTCTCTTATTTCATGCTTCTAATTCACTAAAATCACTTATATTTCATGGTTAAAATGCTCAAACTTAAGAAAACTATGGAGACGAGTATGCACATGTTTTATCACTGAAAAGACACTTATCACAACAAACTAATATAGTCCTTTCAGATCAAAAAATGACCATATTTATGGACTTTCTTAAGAATAATCTTAGAGATGACAATAAATTTTTTGAAAATTTATTGGATACTTTTGTGTAGTTTAGTATTACTCTCTGATTTTGAAAAGAAAAAGAAACCATTACCAAATGTTGAAAGAATGAAGCAATTGGAAGTTGGATGGGTGGAAAGGGTCACTACACTTGAGAATATAAATTCTACTTGTAGTGAACTATCCAAAAGGAGATATGATGCATGTCTCACTGAAATGGATATTATAAAAGGATTAGACGATCAACGTATGCTGCAAGATTCTGAGTTAATTTAAAACAACATGTTACACACTCAATTACGGGAGAAAAACAGAAAATGTCAGCAGATTTTTATAGCATCGTCGATTTTACTATAGATCCTATTGAAACATGTCTAATTACTTTCACCAAGGTCAATAAGAAAAAATTTAAGTCGATTGTCAATGTGCAGGTAGAAATTTAGGAAATTGAAAAAAAAATTCCCAAAAAAAGTGAAAACATAAGTTACAGTTGCCCTCGACAAGGACTATATTAAAAAAATACTCAACATGTTTCTTCAACAAGTTATGGACTAATAATAAATCTTACATATTGTTGTTTTTTGGTTGCATATTTCATTCAAGGAAGCAGAACACCAATTTTCGTTAAGAAAATCTATAAATACTTTATAGTATTATTTGGACAATTGTGATTCTATTTAGAAATTTTGTCTTTTAAGACTATGTTTTGAATATGATATTGTATAAGTTTGAGTTATGTCCATGCTCATTGAAATTTTATTCTGGCATATTTTTTTCTATAAATTTCCAAAATATGTTTTCAAATTTTATGTTACATTTAATGTTGTGTTGTTTCTCTAAACTAAATTGAACATTTCGCAATTATTTGGCATCCTGGACATATATCTCTTAATAATAGAATATTGACACAATATCTTTAGACCTGCAAAAATTTCATTCTGTGGAGTAATTATTTAATTATGTTTCTAACACACCATTTTTCCTATAGCGAAATGACTCTCTACATTAGATTTATGATGCTGTTTAGTTTCATTTTCTATTTATTTTTATTTAGTTCCTTGTACAGAGCTCTCATGGTGTAGAGGTTACAACGAAAATTTTCGTTGTGCAGAATAAGTTTCTTCTGCATAATGTTTTATATAAATTTCTAAAAAAATATTTCAATTTTTTCTATTATATCCAATATTGTGTTATTTCTTTAAATGAAATTGAAAAAATTACAATGGTTTAGTATCTGACACATTTATATCTTAATAATAGAATACTAGCATAGTGTATTCATACCTGCATAGATTTCATTCGATAGATAATTAATTAATTATGTTTCCAACACATCCTTTCTTCCTATAGCGAAATAACTCTTCATATTAGAGCTATGATTATTTAGTTCCTTGTATAGAGCTCTCATTGTGCAAAGGTTATAACAAAAAGTTTCGTTTTTCACAAGTTTCTTTTGCAGAGTGAAAGCTCTACACAAGGAATATCTTACTTAAAAAACTATAAATTCAAAAATCATAGATATAAATTAAATTAAATTATTTATGATCTTGTCGAGCAATTTTTTTTTAATGCCTATGTCTTAAATCTAAACACGATGTGAACTAGTTGTTATTTAAAAATTGAACTACATGAACTATTTTGCATTCAAAACTACTTGATTATATCGATTCTATGATAACATTTTTTATTTATATTAAAACACATGCTTTGAAACTTTTTTTTGTATCTCATGCTATGTTATTGATTAAAATAAAAATTAACATTATTACTAATTGTAATTCATTTGAGTTAAGATTTGATTAAATCGTTTGAGTGCAGACTGCGAATTTGTTCAGTGATACGAAAATTGAACTTGCCAATAACAACTCTGAAATAGTGAATTCTTTACTTATAACTAAAATAAAATGGAAAGAGAATACAGAGATATGAATTATTCATATTTAAAACATTACCAATAATATTAGCAATAAAAGCTTTTAGTGTGAAGTGCGAAGTTCTGCACAAAAAAACATTCTACGTACATTGAACTTCATTCGTACAAAAAAAACTTCTACTTAATAAAATGTGGTTTTGTACACCACGATGTGTGAATTGCACACATATTTTACTCAATTGACTACTACACTACTAATATGCATTATCTATAAATACATTATTAGCAATAAAATATTTTAGTGTAAATTTTGTGCGGTGGAAGCTATAGGAAGGTGTCTTTATTCTTCTGAGATTACCGGAGGACCTACGTTTTACTCAATTGACTACTGATATGAATTATTTATAGCTAAAATATGAGCAATAATGTTAGCAGTTAGTTCAAAGTGCATAAATCCGCATAAAGAGCACTTTTGCACAAGAGCCTAAAAAAACAAATATTCAAAATATTAAAAAATAAGAATTATTTACAGTTAAAATATTAGTAATAACTTCATATACGTGTCTAGATATAGAATGTGTGGAGGAATCTGTGTGGAACAAGCATGGGTTGAGACAAAAATGTGGGCGAAATGTGGACCCCACTTAATTAATTGTAGAGACAAGGAGATATACACTATTTATCGCTAAAATATTAGAAACACTATCGTATAAGCTAAAATATTAGAAAAAATATCGTATAAGTCCAACACTTGTTTTGTTCTTATTGTGAACAACAAAAATGCATTTTTTAATACTAAAATATTAGCAATAAAAACCTTTAGTGTCAAGTGCGTTGATTCGCACATTGAAATCTTCCTCTCCACTTCCACACATATGCCTTATTTGAAACATATTAAAAAATACAAATATGCCTTATTTGAAACATATTCAAAAATACAAATATATGATTATTTACGATTAAAATATTATTAATAATATAATCATAAAGTATGTATTTTTAATATTAAAATACATAATCAATTAAATAATAATCAAAGCATAGACAATGATATTGAGAAAATATGCATTAATTAAAACTAAAATATTAGCAATAAAATCATTTTGTGCTAAGTGAGTCAATCCACACATTGAAAGCTTCCTTTGCATTATAGAGTTCCTCAACACTTCTGCACATATGCCTAGTTTGAAACATATTCAAAAATACAAACATATGTAGTACTTGCAATTAATATATTATCAATAATAAAAGCATAAAGTATTAATTTTTAATACTAAAGTATTAGCAATAAAAATAATTTAATGCGAATGTAGGTTTACCAAGAGGTATTATTGAGTCCAGAGATAGTTTCCAATTTGTGAAAATCTTTATGCAAAGACAATCAATTAAATAGAAGCATAAGTAGGGACTATGTAGTGATCTGCACATTGAAAGCTTCCTCTGCACAATGAAATTCCTCCGCACTTCCGCACATATACCTAATTTGAAACATATATAGAAATATGAATATATGATTTATTTACAATTAAAATATTATCAATCATACGTGCCTAAATAATATCATTATCTTCACAGGGGAAACTTGAAAGATTCTTTTGCACAATGAAAATTATTCGCAATTCTGCATGTCCTATAAACAAATCTTAAGCTCAATGAAATGTGGTTTTCTACACATATTTTACTAAATTGACAGTTGATATGCATTATCTATAACTAAAGTATTAGAAATAATATTACAAATAGATATTTGAAATATTTAACAATACGAGAATAAGCATAATTTACAATTAAAATGTTATCAATAATTTAGTATATGCCAGTCACTTACGAAAATAGATACTCGCTCTAGTGAAGTCTAAACCAGAGCATGTGTGAAAGAAATGTGTCTAGAAATAGCGTGGGCAGAGGAAGCTTTGCATAAGTGGTTGTGCGGAGTAACCAGTGTCAAAAAGGCATGGTTTGACACATAAATGTGAGCAAAATTTACACTCACAACCACACCCAGATTCACTATTAATGTGGTTTTGTATAGAATAAATTAAATACAAATAGTTATAACTAAAATTTGAGAACCTGAGAATGAATAAGGAGCGAAAGATGGAGGGAAGAAGTGTGACGGTCTATGTTTACCCTAGGGCACGATACTATGTTTCCTTGGTTGTTGCGGCAGCAGCTCACGATGGTCGCGATCCAGAGGCGTCGACACTATGCGGGCCTTCTACCTACTATTCGGACACGACGCGCACTTACCCACCTGAATACTCTGACTTCTGGCGTATTTTGGCAGTGGTGGGCTTACACTTTTGTTGGATTTGGGAACAGAGACTCAGAACAGAGGATGAAGTTGTGCGACACGAATCCTCACAGCACACTGTTTTGGTGGCCTGCTATGGCTGGAGGAGGTTGAAAGTTCCTGTGGAAAATATGTTGGCTTACACCCATCTCAGCCACTACTGTTACCGTACTCTGCTTTGGAGGCCCCAGCTGCTTGCGACCTTTGATTCACCAGCCACACCTGTTATGCCAGAAGGGAAAGGGAGCCGCCCTTATATCATTGTAGAGATTCTCGGGTAGGCTCTGTTATTTTTCAAATTTTCATTAAATCTCCTGCTGGTAATAGTTTTTTTATATGGATATGAGGCACAGATTCCATATTATTTTTAAAGGGAAAAATCCAGACTGTTGTTGGTTACCCATCTCACTTTCAGTCTTTGATATTTGGGGGAAAAGCATTAGTGGATTCCAGAACTCTCAATGAATATGCTATTTCTTCTGGATCCTCTATCTGCCTTAACCTTCGACTAAGGGGGGGAAATTTGGGACTGAACAGACCTTATGGAACCACCTCAGGTGCCAGTGTGTCCAACACTGCCCACTCCAAAGGTCCTACATAGAGAAACATCCTGCAAGGAGGAAAAAAAAAGCTGACACAGGGACTGTGGCCCAGGCAGAAAAATCCCCCAAGCCATACATTGTGGAACAGTAGAACTGCGTACCTAAAATTAACATTGACATTCCATATATAGATGTGCATAGAACTGTTTTTGAATCCCAAGCAATAATATACAGATTCAACTGCTTCTAGCCCAAACCTTTGGATCTATTCCAATGGATATTTACAAACTGGACCATGGATTGTGAAATCCACCTATGCTCAAAAGGTTTCTTCATAGTCAATTTTTCATCATCTAAAGACAGAGATACCATACTTAAGGAGAGGCCATGGTTCTAGGGATCTACTGGACTCTTCATCACACCATGGTTCCTAGAATTTGATGCCAACACTATGGAGGTGACCAGAATGCCGGTTTGGGTCCGACTTCACAACCTCCCGCTTCATTTTTGGCAGGAAAGTGTTCTTGTTGGCATTGGAAACATCCTTGGCGGATATATCAAAACTGATATACAACGAATGGAGGAGCGCATTTACACCTTCGCATGAATCTGTGTGGAAGTGGATTTAAGCAAAGGTCTACTAGAGTGCATTATGTTGAATCATAAACAACAGCGATGGACACAACACTTAGATTATGAGAACACAACATTTTGATGCCAGATTTGCAGGAACACGGGACACCTACAAAACACTTGCCCGACAGCCCCAAGAGATAACAGGAGAAAGAAGAAAATAGGCAAAGTAGCCAAAGGATGGAAATTCCCATCAGAAGAGCCATAACAGCAAGAGGAAGAGGAAGAACCTATCCCACAAGATAGTAAACTGACAGATACTACCTTGGGCGCACAAGAACAGGAAATGCAAGAACCCATTGATGCTACTACTATGACACAACCAGATATGGATCCAGGGGCTACAGACAACGGGGGAAATAAAATACTACATACATCAGACACATTGGACTCTGACAAGGACATTGGAGCACATGCGGAAGATAACCAGCTCATCCTTATATCGACCATGCCAACACAAGGTGCTTGGCGGAAGGTTGAAAAGAAGAAAGGGAGGAAAGCCTAATTTTCTCTCATTGTATTTATATCTGCGGCATACTTGTTTGTCTTGATTGACACTTACCAGCACATGTAACATGTAATTTTGTTTTTATAATAAAATTATGAATTTTTCCTTTGTGAAAAAAAAACTAAAATTTGAGAAATAATATTAGTAGTTAGTGCAAAGTGCGGAGATATGCACAAAGAGAACTTCCGCACAAGAGCCTTAACATAAAAAAATTATTTGAAATATTCGAAAATATGAAAATAAACATATTTACAATTAAAATATTAGCAATAAATTTGTATATGTCACTCACTTACTAAAATATCTACTTTTTATGGTGTAGTCTATCTATGCACTGAGACAAAAATATGGGTGAAATGTTAACCCCACTTAATCAGTTGTAGAGACAAGGGGATACACATTATTTATCGCAAATTGAAATCTTCCTCCACATAATAAAATTCCTCTGCACTCCCCTTGATATGGCTTATTTGAAATAATCTAACCATAGAAAATATTATTGAGAAACTATGTCTTATTTAATACTAAAATATTAGCAATAAAATAATTTTTTCCTAAGTGAGGCAATCCACACATTGAAAGCTTCCTCCGAACAATACAGATATTTTGGACTTCCACACATATGCCTAATTTGAAACATATTCGAAAATACAAACACATGTGTTATTTACAATTAAAATATTATCAATAATATAATCACAAAGTATTCATTTTTAATACTAAAATATTAGCAATAAAGGGCTTTAATGCCAACGTACCCTGACCTATAGGAATTATTGAGTCTGAAAAAAGTTTCCATTCTGTGAAAATATTTATGAAAATATAATCAATTAAATAGTGGTAGGCACAAGGATAATCACACAATGAAATCTTGAAAGCTTCTAGCACACAATGGAATTTTTAATTATTATCTACGAACATTTTCTGCAACCACGGAAGGAGCTTGTAACAGCTCCTCCCACATTTACCCACTTTTAAAATCTCTCCAGGGTAAACATGACTTGAGTGTTAGTATGATATAACCTAACTTGCAAGTTCTAGTTGTGGAAGTGGGATCTACAAACCGAAAACCTATTAATACACCTCAAGAACAACACATTACCCAGAAGCCAACCAACAACGTTTGGTGATCAATCCACAAGCTGGAACTTTTGGTGCACAAGCATTACATCTCAACCGCACCCTTAACACACTATTCATGTGGTTGGAAGTCTTCAACCACACCAACAAGCCTTCCTGCATAATGTTATGACTGAAATCTTCCATTTTTGTGCATGCAGTCGTGAGATATGTGCCACTTTTTCAGGGTTACCTATAGGGAACTGCTCAGAATTTCCCATAACTTTCCAGAAATAGGTCTAAGATGATAACAAGTCTAAACAATCAATAATAGAGATATATCTTGTCCAAGACATGCCTAATACATGATATAAATTTTGTCAAACACATGGTAAACATAGAAGCTAGAGGTCATGAATGTGCATATGATCATAAACTTTTGAAATTCATCAAAGAATTATCAAGAAGGTCCAACACCCTCTCAAGATAGCTACAACAATACTTGTTGTCTAATGCATAGATCAATCATTTTTCTAGCACTGAAAATGTTAATGGTGTAATCGCCATTGCATCATTGTTCTCAAATTTTTATTTTGGCTTAGTCCATGTCCAAAGTTTGAGTCATTTCCAATAAAAGTTAAAAAAGAGTCCCGACATCAAGGTATTTTTAAGTGAATTGGTGTCATAGTGTTTTAGAGTCCTAGAATAAGTTAAAATCTTTGTTTTAGCTTATTTTAGTGTTGAAGGTCAGTTGATGTTAATTGGGTAATAAAATTGCAGTCATCTAGTCTGGAATAATAGCTACATGTGTTGCAAATTCATTGTCAAAACAATAATACAATAAAAGGTAGCTATTTCTCAGAAATGGAAGTCATATATTCCACACAGTGAAAGGATAGCTATTTCACTGAGATTTTGGTTATCTCAGAAAGCTACGGGTAAATAGGTAATCAGTTTTCAAAGAAGGAAAATTAAGGCTTCATGGCAACCAGAGTTCTTTAAAATCAAAGCACAGCCAAAAGAAACAACTTAACCAACAGAGTGGGAGATCCGGAGAAGAGAAAAAAACAATATTTAAAGGAAGATGGCTAGGAAATAGACTAAGAAATGAAGCAACGGAGAAGAATCACGTGCAAAAGGAACACATGGCCATGATCTAATCACAGATCCAAAGGGGAGCAGACCGACGGCTAAGATTAAAGCGCACATGGGGCGATTTCACAAATCACAGTTTTTAAGTTTTATTGTTAATTCAAATCACATGGTATGTTAAGTGATTTTTGATGTGATGAGGCTAAGGGGAAAGCAAGGAAGAACGTCAGATCTAGGCGTAGATCAACGGTGGAGATTAAAGCGCATATGGAGCGATTTCGTAAATCGCAAGTTTTAAAGTTTATCTTTAAGGCTTCGCATGGTATGTTAAGTGATTTGTGATGTGATGAAGCGAGGGACACGTGTCGGAGTAGCGCAATACTACAATTTCGCAAATCGCAGAGTTTATGGTTTAGTCGTTATCAGTTTAAAGTTGAATTTGTGGGCGGCTGATTTGTGATTTCTTCCTATTAGTCAACTGCTTATGGGGCCCAAGAACCACAATTCCACATGAATGCGTATTGTTTGGGAACAATTGTGGTTTTGTTTAAAGTTCTGATAAACGTTTTTTATTGCACACGTATGGATGTTTATAAAAATTCTGATGCATTATCTTCGATCAGTCCCATTTCTCTGCCACGTCACCTCCGCTCCCATCACACATCAGACTTTGCCATTTTCAACATTTAACTCCTACCTTTCACAATAAAAATTCTGATGCATGATTTGTGATCTGTCTCACTTCTTCACCACGTCACCACCCCCCCTCGCTTATCATTTATTCCGCTCCATGTATCCTCTATCAATTAAACCTATTTCAAAGGATTTTCTTTGTAATTTCTCATAAAATGAAACCCCCTCATTCTATCCAAAAGTTTCGAGTTTTCCACCATTACAAAGGGTTTTCAACCAAAAAAAGAGAAATGAACAATGAAATAGTGGAATAATTTCTCTCAAATAGTTTTTTACCACTACTCTCAATACCAACACATTTTTACCAGACACCGAGCAGCATTCAAGGAACAGACACAAACCATTTTACTGTTGTTTGCACTTTTTATGGAGTTGGTTGCACCAGAACGGAAGAGGAGTCTTCCCATAAAAATGCCACATCATACAAACCACTTCAAACTATTAGCCTTAGTGTTGTGATTTTCATTATGTCATAACACTCTGTATTAAATTTTTAGATAAGCCTCACCTCTTGGATGAGGTTGTAATGACTTTTGAAATAGTTTTACCTTTTTCTATGGAAGATGAAAGTATCATATTTTTTATATATATGCCAAACTGATATCAAGTCAGGGTTGGTTGGTGGTTATTGAATTTTGACTTATATGAAAAGTAATATTTTTTTTTGATTGAAATGGAATAATACTACTAAGGACTTATTACCAATTTTCTGTGTGTATTGTCTATTTTATTTGTGTTTCCACATCTCTTTTATTCCAGTTCCAGTTTGCAGAGTCATCATATTGTTATGTATTTTTATTAGTCTCTTAAGCATGTTATGTGTTTTATCGGTTTTTGTTAGTCTCACACAGTGAGCATTCCTGATAAAATATATGTTATAAAAGTGGAAGAGCATCACTCATGATAGTTATTCTTCATGATATTTCAGTGATAATCTTGTCAGACTAGAAATAGGTTTCTCTCAATAGAATATTGTCAAATTGCTACTTTGGTCAATTTCTACTAAATCAGTAGATTTCTGTTTTATAGACCTATTGATTCTCCTCTCATATTTTAATTTACTCTCATCATAGACTACCAACTTGCACCTTGCTACCACATGAAGTTACAATACCCTCTTTAGTAGAACTATGGATTTGACCTAAATATCTTTTCAATGAATCAGATTTTATACCATCTTCCAATCCCATAAAATAAAAAATTAAAATTTCCTTAGATTTTAAGATGTGTATGGCCAGGCGCTTGCTACAGTCCAAGTGTTGATTCCAGCGCCAACACATTCAATAATTGTGTCAATCATGAACAAGATCCATAGCAAGAAAACATCATATAAATATGCATATAACCAAAATATAATCCATGACAAATCAGCCATAAGATCGACACAATAACCAATACATGTGATCATTAATCACAATAAGAAAATAAATTATATTAACATATCCAAATCCAACCAATTGAGGGAATTCCATGTACCACCCAACCATAGATTTGGATAAGCCAAATATCTCTTTAAGTAAATCACCCTCATGCATTATTCCAAGCATGAATGTGGGATCATATGGGTTAAACCAAAACATAACCAACCAGAGCTTCCAGAGGTAAAACCACCTCAACCCTCAACCATAGTGATTTCACCTAACCAATCCATAAATCACTATCACCAAACTAGGTTGGTCTCTTCCCAAGTTTTCCAAGGCTCCAGGGACTAACATCTCGACCCAAATCCTATTGGGAACCCAAGTTGTTATAGGACTTCATAGAACTACTATCTCAACCCACAACCTTCAGGGAACACAAGTTTTTCTAGGGCTCCAGAGATTCCATCCCAACCCATAGCCATTAAGGAACCTAAATACCAATAAAAAATCTAGATAGAGAACCCACTACATCATGGTTATCCAAGAAATGGAAAGACAAGGTTGAAACCACTATCAATCTAGGAAAATCTCCATGCCAATGACAAAAAATAACCATGGAACCACATGCATGTACCATGCATCCAAATATCAATAATGAATCCAGACATGCAGCCCATTAATTGCAATTCAATCTTGTTGTAGTTAATTGGTCCACATTTCTCATTGTGCTCCCTTGCTTTAATTTTTTTGTCCTTTCTTTCCTTTTCTTACTTTCTTGCTCTCTCTCTCTCTCTCTCTTAAATTGATCCAAAGACAAAACTGAAAAAAAAAAAGAAAAAAAAAAAAGAAAAAAAAAAAGAAAAAAAAATTAACCAAAAGATGTGAATTTTTTTATGTGTGTCTCTTCACCTTCCTTTTCTCCTATTTTACTTTATTTATTATATTAAATCTCCATTTATTTCCTCTTTTCATTTTCCAATTCCTTTGTCAATTTCCATAGTCATTAATAAACCACAATAAATTCCCACTATAATGTTTTCCCACCATTCAACTTGGAATATGTGTCCCATGACCTTGGTTTTATTTTATTAACATGGAAAATAAACTAGAGGTTGTTACAAACCCCTACCCCTTGGGGGAACACTTTCCTCAGTGTTTTGTTACTCTTATGACTAGAAGAACATACTTCCTATAGAGCTTTATGTCACAGCTCGATGCAGTATTTACAACACATAAAACTACTGAAAACATGACTGTTGGGTCTCAGTCTAGTCTCCTAAACTGAGCTCATTTAATTGTCAACCAGGATTTGTAAACTGCTGAAGTGAAGTGTACCATATGTACCTAGGTGCTTGTTTCCTAATGCGTTGTATGTAGTGTTTTGTAATGTTTTTGGTCTTTTATGTTGATTTATGATGTTTTTGGTCTTTTGATGTTTAATGAAAATGCCTAGAAAACTAATGGAAAGAAGTTGATGGTCAAAACAGAGTTAAGCCTAATGTATGGAATGGTAAATGAAATTGGAAACAATGAAGCAGAATCTAAACTATGATTAAATAAAAGAAAAAGTTTGATAATGAATTTTTAAACAAATGACACAAACTAATCTTGAGAAATGATCACTAAATATGCAAATCCTCTAACTAAACAATTAAACACTAATGATGCAATACTCTGTCCTAAACTCTTCAGGTCTGACTAGTTCTAGTTCTGACCTGCATTGTTAGTGTCACAGAACCTATAAGTTATTGGTTTTTTTATTTGAGAAATGATTCTTTGAGGAAAAACTCTGTTTTTATGAAATGATGAAATTGAGATTTCCAGACATTCTGATGTGTGTCTTGTTCCTATGAAACAGATCGATTGCTAGTTTTAAAACGAGGAGAGATGTTTGGATGTGTTTATCTTTGTTAATTATTTCTCACTTCAGAGTAATCTATAAGATGATGGATGTACAATTTGAATATGAGATATGCAGTGCAATGGTCATCTAAGAATGAACCTAGATGCTACTAAAGCCTAGATGGTCCCTGCCGCACGCAGACATAGTGTCATCATTGAAACAAAGTGACTGAACATGATTTAAATGCAATGAAACTCCGGAGTTGTTCTAACTATACTAACATGCATTAATCTATGAAGTTACACAATCTGTTTGTTCATCATTATTGATATTTTGGAAGAGTTCCTTCTTTTGGAAGAGGTAGAACAATTCTGACTGTGTACTTGTATGCAATTGAAAGCAAATGAACTGAAAGCAAATGAAAAACTAAGTTATCACATCCATACCCTACTCGTCATTATGATGTCTTGGGCAAGCGTTTAAGAGCAAGATCAGAGATGATACTTAGTACAACACACAACTAAATCATTCATTATCACGGTCATGTCTTGAACTTCTTAAGGATGTCTTGGAAGAGTTTCTTCTTGTGGAAGAGTGATGAGAACAAGTGTAACTGTGATAGTGAATGACAAAAACTATAACTAAATCCTACAGTACCATAGCTATTCTTCATTCATCATTATAATCTGTTGGAAGAGTGCCTTCTTGTGGAAGAACTGGAATGAATATAACTACAGTAGCTAGTTAAAACAACTATAAATTCAACTCCTAATTCTACAATACCATAGTCATTCAACATTCATCATTTTAATCTGTTGGAAGAGTGTCCTCTTGTGGAAGAGCTAGAATGAATACGACTACAGTAGCTAAAACAAAACAACTATCAATTCAAATGCAAAACGTAAAGGCAGCTAGGAAAACTTATCTAATTTACGCAAAATAAATCCGTGCAAGAGGCAGGGGCCCTCTACCACTTGACGGCATTCAACTCCAAATTAAATCACGCCTTCAAAATAACTTTGTCTGCTCCATTAACGATGCAAAAATTTGAACATGACACTCTGCGTTTTTAGGAATGTATCACAGAGTTTGAACAAAATCTAGCAGCAAATCTAACATAAAATCTCTAACTAAGCTCTCGGTCTACTCAAGAGTTTATAAAGTAAATGAAAGTAACAATAATTACAACAATTTAGGAATAATGTCTTTCCTTATCCGAATCATCTTAGGAGTCTTTGAGGTGGCTACGTGAAGGAGAAAAGACACCTGGACTGAGACAGTCCTAGTAGGAGTCTTCCTTCACAAATGTGTTCCCACGTGCATAACTGTACCCAGAATTCATTTCCTCTTCCATGATGAGCAACAAACCATGTAGACACGACGTGGATCATGCCCATATGCGGTTTTCCTCAAGAGGCCACCTGGAACATACTCAAACATGAAGGTATCTACAGAATCGCCGGTTAGCTACGGAATGTCTGCATTCTGCAGCTAGTTCCGGTCAAAATGCTTAACAATGGAAAAAATCACAAAATTCAACAAGTCAGTCAGGTAAATCATTCTAGAAGTAATTTTAACTATATTTATTGATCAATTGGGTCTAAGATAGAAATGGACAAGGGAAAATGAGGTAAAAATGAGGTGAAGGAAAGCACAAATTTGAGGCTCAACATACCCCCACTGCTGTCTCTTTGCATGTCCTCATGCAAATTATCTAATAAATTGGAGGAAGCCTGCCACTCGATCAATCCCTTCTGCTCCTTCCTTCAAAATCTATGACCTTGGGTTTCCTGATCACAAGTTTGAACCTGAGGTTGGTGAGTGCCCTGATCAGCTTTTTGTTCCTTGTCTTCAACTTCTCATTGGTCCTCTACACTTTGTCTATATGCAGGGATAAGGTTGAGTTCATATCAGTCTTGAGCTTGATTTGATCTTTGAGAATTTCATTCTCATTTTTGATGTGTCTATTCAGCAATTCCAACTCATATCTATCCCTTCTTAATATATCAATTTCAGACAGTGGAGGACTGGGGGTTCTCTCTCTGCTTTCTGAAGCTTTCCTCTCTAAAGTTTCCACATAATCATAAATTTCCTGTTGAGCAGGATCAATTTCAGGGGTTCCTTCATAAAAATCTTCTTCATCATCCTCTTCAATGGGTGTTTCTTCATCTTCTATATTGATTACCCCTGTTTGTTTGATTGGTGTTTTCTTCAGTTTTCCCTTTAATCTGTGGCTTCTCCTAGGCTGAGAGGATCCCTCTCCTTTCTCTGTGGTAGATTCCTTGATTATCTTTTCTTCCTTAAGTTGCCTCTTGATTCGAGTCAACTTCTCCAAAATGATTTCCTCACTGCTCTCTTGGGCTGGTTTGTCAATTTCAACTTTTGAAGCCCTCCATTTCCTACTTCTCTTTGTAGGCTGTGGTTCAGGTGATGGTTCTTTTGCTTCTTCAAAATAATTTCTTATTAATAAATCATCCCATGTATCATTTGTTTTAGCTAGATGATGCTCAATCAAAATTTTGACCAAACCATGATGATACAGGGTTGTCTCTAAAAATTGAATTCTTCTCTGAACACAAGAAGCCATCTTCTTCAGACTTTGATGCAAGAAATATGGTAGATTTAAATCTTCTCCCAGAAAATGCATCATTAGTCTAATGTGGTAGACATAAAATGTCCCATATCTACCCTCACATGTAACAATTTTTTGTAAAAGAAGTAGTATGTTTCTCCATTTTATTTTCAATGCAGTACTGGGAATTCCTTTCTTGAATACACTAACATCCATATTTGGTGATTTTAAAATTTGTTTCCAGGAGTCATTGTGGAATTCCCTATTTTTAAACCATCTCTCCCCAATTCTGGACAATCCTGTAGCCTCTGCTATAAAAACTTCAGTGACAGTAAACTTGACATCCCCTATTTCAACTTCGGTTCCTTGAAAGGATCTGGCAAATGTTTTAGTGACTTCCTTATGGAAGCCATTAAATTTTTTCAAAAATTGAAGCCATCCTATTTGTTGTAACATTTCCTTGCATTGTGGGTAACCTTCTAAATATTTTGAACCCACAGGTTCAGTCCTTACAATTAAACCCATGATTTTTCAATATCAAATTAACACTCTTCGACCCACAAAACAATGACTTTCACTTTCGAACTGAAATAGCTTCAAGCTCTAAATGAAAATGGCTTCAATTTTGGAATGACATACCTCTGATTGATAATAACAAATGCCTTTAAAACCTCGAACTTATATGCTTCTGTTGACAATTGAATGTCGGAGTGCTATGCCTTTGTTTGAAAATGAGAGCAGTTTCAAATTTCGAGCTGAAATGTCTTTGATTGAAAATGGCAGATGGCTTCAAATTTCTTTTCGTGCAATACCTCTGGCTCTTAGTAGCAAAAGACTTCAAATTCAACGCTGCAACATCTCTGTCTCTGGTAACACAGACTTCAACTCAACATTACAACGTCTCTGTCTCTGGTAGCAAAAATCTTCAAACTCAATCACTATAACACCTCTGTCTCTAGTAGCAAAAGACTTCAATTTTAACACCTCTGTCTTTTGATAACAACAGACTTCAAACTCACACTGCTACAATTCTGAGTTTATAGTGAAAATGCTTCAAATTCCGTCCACAGTGATATGCTATCTGCCCACGGTATTAAGTGAATTTGAGTCCTCACACTGTTATACTTCCAAATTTACCTCTTCTGCTCTGCTCTGCGTTTACAATGCTCAATGCTGTTCGAACTGATATCCTTTAGCTCTGCTCCTGGTGATAATAATATCTCTGTCTTCGGAATGGAATACCGGCTACGGAATGAAGTTATGGCAAATGGTCACGGAATAGAGTAGTGGAGTGAGGTGGAGGGATTGTATTAATGATTGAGGAGACGGCGGAGGATTTTACGACGGCAGAGGGAATCATCATCATTAAATGCTTTGGTTAAGAGACGTGGAAAATTCAAATGCTTTGGCCCTTTCACCGCTTAAATGCTATCGGATATGAAATTTGAAATGGAAGATTTTAATACAAAGTCTGTAGAGGGTTTGTTGGTGTTTGATCAATAAAACAATTAAAACAACCTTTCGAATAATCCACAACTAAACTATGCTAAACTTTTATGAAATGCCATCGTAATTTAAATTTTTTACCTCTACCCTTTATTTGATTTTTTTTTTTTTTGTAGCCTTTGTCTTCTCTGCTCATCTTTGGAGGAATCTTTCACAATTTTCTTGATGTTTTTGATTCATGAATTCACTGGATCACTTTGTTGTAATTCTGATGTCTGCTGGTTGATGCCTTCAGGTTTTATAGCTGCGGAAAGACTGTCGGGCTGCATAAAGGCTGATCAGCTGCAGAATGTCCACTGAGCTGCAGAATGTTCCTGTAGAACAATTTAATCATGAAAATGGAATGTTTTTGGAGTATGGATGAAATGTTATGTGGTATGAATGAAAATGGATGATGGATTATGATATGTATGAAGTGGATAATGGAATGGGATGGATTCAGTTCATGAAATGGAATGAAGGAACATAAGGGTTGTACTGCAGTTCATGACATATTTTATTCACTTACAGCAAGATATCAAATTTTGTGTTTTGACATGAAAATGAGATGAATGGAAGATGGAGTGAGATGAATGAGATGTGGAATGGAGTGAAATATGAATGATGGATGAGATGGAGTATGGATGAATAAGTGAATGGAGTGAGATGAAATGAATCATAAGCACTATGGAACTGTACTTATGATTTTTATAACAGTTGCTTATAAAAACAAAAATGGGAAAAGTTAGAGTGTCAGAGAGACTCTGATTTTCACCCTATCTTTTCTGTATAAACATGCCAATCAATGATTGGTTTTCATGTTTATACCTTTATTTTTATTTATTTTATTTTTTTATTTTTTTTTTTTTTTTTTTATTTTTTTTTTTTTTTAGAATAGAAATGCTTCAGAAAATTTAATCAAGTTGATGAAGAAGAGAGACTCTTCTTCATTAACTTCACATCATTGTATTCTTGGAACTTCTTGACAAACTCTTCTCTTGAGAGTGGCTTGTGGTATAGCTTCAGTCTATGACCATTCACAAGAAAAGTGACCTCCTCTTCATCTATAGTTCTGATTTTTACCGCCCCATTATCAAAAATTCGAACAATTTCATATGGCCCAAGCTAATGTGTCTGAAATTTCCCTTGAAAATCCTTGAATTTTGAATCAAACAAGAGAGCCCAGTCACCCTCTTTAAATTTCTTCTCCTTGATGTACTTGTCATGCCATCTAGCCCTTTGTTGTTGGACTAGACTTGTTTTCTGAACTGCATCTTGTCTGATCTCATCCAATTCATTAATTTGCTCCAGTCTATGCTTTTGTGCCTCCATTAAATCAAGTCCTAGCTGAACTGCCATTTTGAAAGTTTGAATCTGGAACTCTATGGGAAACAAAACTTGCTTTCCATAAACAAGCTCATAAGGAGTATGGCCCGTTGTGTTTCTCCATGTAGTTCTATAGGCCCACAAGGCTTCAGGAAGCCTATCCACCCAATCTCTTCTATGTAGATGAACAGTCTTTGTTAGGATTCCTTCAATGACTTTATTAGTGGATTCCACTTGACCATTTGCTTGTGGATGATAAGGAGTAGATGTTCTATGTCTGATTTTGTAATTCTCCATCATTTGCTCCACTAGTCTTGATGTAAATTGAGCTCCTTGATCTGTAACAATTTCCCTTGGGACACCAAAACGAGTAAAAATATCCTCAAAAAGAAAAGTAACTACAGATGATTCATTAGCAACAAGTAATGGTTTAGCTTCTACCCACTTAGTAACATAATCGGTGCAAACTAATATGTATTTCTTTTGTCTTGATGGAGGACTAATAGGTCCTACAAAATCCAAGGCCCATTTTTCAAAAGGTTCAATGTGTACCTGAGGTTGTAATGGCATCTCACCCGAAGGAGAAGGTTTCCCTACCCTTTGGCAACTGTCACACCTTTTGACATATTCCCTTGCATCTTTAAACAAAGATGGCCAATAATATCCTAAATTAAGGATCTTATAGGATGTCCTCTTATCTGCAAAGTGTCCGCCACAAGGTTCATCATGACATGCCTTGAGAATTTCAGGCATCTCATCTTCACGAACACATCTTCTAATGATCAAATCTGAACCTGTCTTGTACAACTCATTAGCGACCCATGAATATCTTGCACTATCATTAATGATTTTTCTTTTATCCCTTGCATTCATAATTAAAGGAAATTTTCCTGAAACTAAATAATTGGCAATATCAGCAAACCATGGAGCTTGAGTAGAGATTGCAAAAATATATTCATCAGGAAATTGATCTTCAACCGGAGTGTCATCTTTGATATTTTGAATTCTAGACAGGAAATCAGCCACAGTGTTTTGTTTTCCAGGCCTATCTAGAATAGTAATGTTGAATTCTTGTAATAATAACAACCATCTTATAACTCTGCCATTAGTAATTGATTTATTCATTAAATATCTAATTGCAGAATGATCAGTGTGAACAAAAGTTTCATAGCCTGTTATATAGTGTCTAAACTTGTTAATAGCATGAACAACAGCTAAAAACTCTTTTTCAGTTACAGTATAGTTTAACTCTGCAGGAGTCAAATTTTTACTGGTATAATAGATGGCATAGGGAATTAAATCTTTTTTTCCCAATACTGCTCCTAGAGCTGTATCGGAAGCATCTGTCGAGATATGAAAAGGTAACTTCCAGTTAGGTCCCCTTAATATAGGTGCTTCCGAAATTTTGGTTTTCAGGGTTTCAAAAGCTAACTGGCAATCAGAAGTCCACTTAAATTCACAATCTTTGGTGAGTAATTTGAAAAGAGGAGATGCTATTTTGGTGAAGTTTTCTATAAATCTCCGATAATACCCTGTAAATCCTAGAAAACTTCTAACATCTCTTTGACAACTTGGAATGGATAGGTTAGAAATAAATTCAACTTTTGTTTCATCAACTCTAATCCCATCCCCTGAAATGTGGTGCCCTAAAACAATACCTTCAGTGAACATCATAAAACATTTTTCATGACTAAGAGAAAGGTTTGCTTCTTGACATATTTTTAAGACTTTTTCCAAGTTTTCTAAAGCCTCTTCAAATGTATCCTCATAAACTGTAAAATCATCCATGTACACCTCTACACAGTCATGTATCAGATCAGAAAAAATTCCTAATACTGCCCTTTGGAATGTTGCAGGTGCATTGCATAACCCAAATGGCAATACTCGGTAGGCATAGGTACCCCAAGGACAAGTAAATGTGGTTTTATCTTGGTCTTCAAGTGCTACTTGGATTTTATTGTAACCACTAAACCCATCTAGGAATGAAAAGTACTTTTTTCCAGCTAATGTATCTAATACTTGATCTATGAAAGGTAAGGGAAAATGGTCTTTAAGAGTAGCTTTATTCAGTTCTCGGTAGTCAACACACACCCTCCATTTTCCATTTTTCTTAGGCACAATCACTAAAGGAGAAACCCACTGACTATCTAAAATAGGATAGATGAAATTAACATTTAGCAATTTTTGTAATTCTTCCTTGACAATTTCCCTAAGATTTGGATTCATCCGTCTTTGAGGCTGTCTGATTGGTTTGCAATTTGCCTCTATATAGATGTGATGAGTACAAGTCTTGGGACTTATCCCTTTCATGTCAGTGTATTCCCATGCATATGCAGAAGAATGTCTCTGTAATATTTTGACTAACTCTTCTTGTTGAGATTTTTCTAGGTTTTTGTTTATGTTCAAAGTTTTTCCTGGAAAAATTTCACTTGTAGAGCTGCCAAATTTGTCCATATAATGAAGAGACATCTTCCTAGATGACAAGAACTCAATATTGGATCCCTCTTGAAATGATTCTTGTTTGTGTTCTGGAGAAGATTCAAAGTTTTCTAGAGTATTCAGAATTTGATTATCTTCACTAATTTCTGAAATTGTGAAGAGTGGTTGTAAATATTCTTCATCCTCTATCCATTGAGTGTCATCTAAATCTGTAATTGTCCTAGCTGGAGGATATAAAGTGAATTTCTTTGTTGAACTACCATCAGAAATATACATATCACCGGACCTACAACTAATAAAAGCATCAGCTGTAGCCAACCAAGGTCTTCCTAGTATAACAGGATGGCCTCCTAGATTATTCTTGGGTGTTAGGATCATGAAATCCACAGGGTACTCCCAAGAGTCTAGGGACACTGGAATGTCTTCTATTACCCCATCTGGTCTGATCACATATCTATCTGCTAATTGTAATAGTGTGGGTGTAAAGAGAAGATTAGGAAGTTTCAGTTTGTCCATGATTTGTCGACTCATGATGTTTATTGCTGCTCCTAAGTCAATGAGTGTGTTTTGAATTTCAATTCCATTGATGTGAATTTTGACAACTGGATTTCCTGGGTCAAGATACTTTGGAATAGTAATCTTACCCATCATAATGTCTGCTATTTGTCCTACCAGTTGAATTTTCTTGGTTTCTCTTATTCTTTTTCTCGTTGTCTTCATACTCAACTCCTTTATTGTTTTGGCTAAAATTGGGATTTCTTTGATGGCTTGCAATAATGGAATTTTAATGCAAACATTTCTCAATTCATCTAAGAAATCATAGTTAGGCACCATTATTTGTTTTTCTACACCTTTATCAATTTGTAGTCTTTCCGGAAAGGGAGGTATAGAAGTAGATGTGGATGGTTGCTCTAATACTGGAGTTGGATTTATTGGATCTTTTTGTTTCAGTTTTTCAATGTTTTGGTCTTGAAAGGATGTAAGACTTTTATTAACCCGTAGGGAGTCTTCCTCAGAATTATCTTGTTCTTGTATAATCACAGAAGGTTTCCTCTTCTCAAGTATCCTTCCGGTCCTAAGTTGAACATCACTAAGGTCTAGAGGAGTAATTAAATAAGTTGGAAATTGTTGTCCTTCTATCATGTATGTATTCTGAGGGTTCTTATTATTGGGGTTTGGTATGGGTTGAGCTGGAAATTGATTGGATTTTTGAGGGAATGGTAGTGGAAGTGGTTGATTTTGATGAGATTGGTTCGGATGATGTTGTTGAGGATTTTGTTGAAAATTTTGTTGAATATTTTGAAGATAAAAATGTGGATATGGTGGATAGGATGGTGGATATTGATAATATGGAGAGTATCTTCCATAGGGACCTTGTGATCCTTGTGCCCAAGCTTGAGATTGATTTTGAAATTGGGGCCAAGGTTGCTGCCAAGAATTCCAAGGTGGAGGTTGATTATACATTTGATCATGGAATCCTTGTGTCTGAGATCCCTGCCAAGGTCTTCTAGATATAAAGTTAAGAGAATCTGTGGAATCTGTAGGAGTTTCTTCTTGAAAAACAGCCTTGAGACCAGGAAGAGAAGGACAATTCTTGGTCTCATGTTTCTCAGAACAAATAGCACAGGTTTCTACAACTTTTACATCGAGAGGACACTCCCTCAAGGCATGTTTCTTCCTACATTTGGGACAAAATATTTCCAAGGAATCAGATTCAGCCTTTTGCTTGTTTTGTATCTTGAGGGTGTCTATTTGTTCACTAAGACTCCCTAAGATGTCAGATTTAAAATCATCAAGCATATGTCCTATTTCTGATCTACTTACTGTCCCAGAAGCAGATTTACTTTTCCTTGCAAGAGCAGGATCTCTTGGACCTTTGGTAGTTTTAGATTTCCCTCTGGAAAGGTTGATACCTAACTCAGATATTTCAGGTAATGTGAGTTGTGATATATCCCCTTTTCCCATCATGTTAAGGATATCCAACCATTCATCCCTAATTGTTTTCAACAAAAGAGCTTTTAAAGTGTCCTGATCTAGGTTTTCCATTTGTGCCCTTTTTATGTTGTATTTAAATCTTTCCAACAAATCTTCTAAGTTTTCATCTTCTTTTTGTAACATCTTTAACACTTCTTCCTTATGATTAACCGGCATACAATAATCCAAGCATCTCTCTAGAAATGCTTGTCTCATGTCTTCCCATGTTCTAATAGAACTACTGTTTAAACTCATAAACCACTTCAATGCTGCTCCTTTCAGAGTTGAAGGAAATAATTTCAATTTTTGAGCATCTTGAAGATAGTCATAAGTCCTACACAGCACTTCAAATTCGAATAAGAAAGTTTCAGGATCCTCAGTTTTAAGTCCATAGAAGTTCGGAAGGACATAAGGTGAAATGTTTTTCATGGTTGTATTGGTTTCTTCATCAAGTATAGGGAACCCAAAAGAGCTTCCTATTCTACCTCTTCCTCCTTCTACACCTCTACCTCCTTCTCCTCTTCCTCCTTCTCCTCTACCTCTACCTCTACCTCCTCCAAACAATGTGTGTTCTCCATTAACAACTCCTCCTCCTCCTTCTTCTGCCATGGTTGACTCTCCTGTAGAAGTAGAAAGATTTGTGTCCCTAACATGAGTCTTTAGATCTTCTTCTATGGCAGGTTCAGTGGATGAAGTGGAAGGTTTATCTGATGGAATAGATGACCTTAGATCTTCTAGAAGTCCAGGATCAGTAAAGGATGGAAGATGGGTTTGAGTTGAAGGTGTACTAGTTCTGGATCTAGATGAAACAAGTGGTGTTCTAGATATCAAACTTCTGCCTCTGCTGCTTATAAATCTTCCCCTTGAATCTCTCTCCCTATGCATAAAATTGTTTTTGGATGCTAAGAAACAAAGGTTACCTAGTTTTCACTTCCCCGGCAACGGCGCCAAAATGTTGTGTCTCAATCTAGTCTCCTAAACTGAGCTCATTTAATTGTCAACCAGGATTTGTAAACTGCTGAAGTGAAGTGTACCATATGTACCTAGGTGCTTGTTTCCTAATGCGTTGTATGTAGTGTTTTGTAATGGTTTTGGTCTTTTATGTTGATTTATGATGTTTTTGGTCTTTTGATGTTTAATGAAAATGCCTAGAAAACTAATGGAAAGAAGTTGATGGTCAAAACAGAGTTAAGCCTAATGTATGGAATGGTAAATGAAATTGGAAACAATGAAGCAGAATCTAAACTATGATTAAATAAAAGCAAAAGTTTGATAATGACTTTTTAAACAAATGACACAAACTAATCTTGAGAAATGATCACTAAATATGCAAATCCTCTAACTAAACAGTTAAACACTAATGATGCAATACTCTGTCCTAAACTCTTTTATTCTATGATTAATTCCTAGTTCTATTCTGCAATTTAATTGAATGTCACAGAACCTATACTCAAAGAGTTATTGGTTTTTTGTTCAAAGTAGTTCTTTTGAGGAAGAGCTCTGTTTTATGAAATGATGAGGAAATTACAGAGAGATTTCAGACCTTATAGTGATGTTGTCTTCTGTTCCTATGGCTATAGATCAGTTGTAGTTTTTAGAACAGGAAGATGTTTTGTGAATAATGAAGGCTGTCTTGTTAATTCTAACAACTAGAGTAATCTATTGTGCAATGGGTGACAATTTGAATATGAGATGCAAGTGCAATGAGTTAATCTAAGAATGAACCTAAGATGCTACTAAACTAGAACAATACTTGAACTATAAGTCATCATCAAACTTGAAACAAAGTGACTGAACATGATTTAAATGCAATGAAACTCCGGAGTTGTTCTAACTATACTAACATGCATTAATCTATGAAGTTACACAATTTGTTTGTTCATCATTATTGATATTTTGGAAGAGTTCCTTCTTTTGGAAGAGGTAGAACAATTCTGACTGTGTACTTGTATGCAATTGAAAGCAAATGAACTGAAAGCAAATGAAAAACTAAGTTATCGCATCCATACCCTACTCGTCATTATGATGTCTTGGGCAAGCGTTTAAGAGCAAGATCAGAGATGATACTTAGTACAACACACAACTAAATCATTCATTATCACGGTCATGTCTTGAACTTCTTAAGGATGTCTTGGAAGAGTTTCTTCTTGTGGAAGAGTGATGAGAACAAGTGTAACTGTGATAGTGAATGACAAAAACTATAACTAAATCCTACAGTACCATAGCTATTCTTCATTCATCATTATAATCTGTTGGAAGAGTGCCTTCTTGTGGAAGAACTGGAATGAATATAACTACAGTAGCTAGTTAAAACAACTATAAATTCAACTCCTAATTCTACAATACCATAGTCATTCAACATTCATCATTTTAATCTGTTGGAAGAGTGTCTTCTTGTGGAAGAGCTAGAATGAATACGACTACAGTATTTAAAACAAAACAACTATCAATTCAAATGCAAAACGTAAAGGCAGCTAGGGAAAACTTATCTAATTTACGCAAAATAAATCCGTGCAAGAGGCAGGGGCCCTCTACCACTTGACGGCATTCAACTTCAAATTAAATCACGCCTTCAAAATAACTTTGTCTGCTCCATTAACGATGCAATAGTTTGAACATAACACTCTGTGTCTTCAAGGACGTAACACAGAGTTTTTAAACAAAATCTAGCAACAAATCTAACATAAAATCTCTAACTAAGCTCTCGGTCTACTCAAGAGTTTATAAAGCAAATGCAAGTAACAATAATTACAACAATTTAGGAATAATGTCTTTCCTTATCCGAATCATATTAGGAGTCTTCGAGGTGGCTACGTGAAGGAGGAAAGACATCTGGACTGAGACAGTCCTAGTAGGAGTCTTCCTTCATAAATGTGTTCCCACGTGCATAACCGTACCCAGAATCCATTTCTTCCTCCATGATGAGCAACGAACCATATGGACAGGACGTGGATCATGCCCATATGCGGTTTTCCTCAAGAGGCCACCTGGAACATACTCAAACATGAAGGTAGCTGCAGAATCGCCGGTTAGCTACGGAATGTCTGCATTCTGCAGCTAGTTCCGGTCAAAATGCTTAACAATGGAAAAAATCACAAAATTCAACAAGTCAGTCATATAAACCATTCTAGAAGTAATTTTAACTATATTTATTGATCAATTGGGCTTAAGATAGAAATGGACTAGGGAAAATGAGGTAAAATGAGGTGAAGGAAAGCACAATTTTGAGGCTCAACAATGACCACCATACTACTTATTGTAGCTTTATAACACAACTCGATGTAGTATTTACAAAATATTTCTTATTGGAGATTCATAACATAAATCATTGTAGAATTTACAATACACACACACTGTTAGGTCCCTATATTACTAGTAAATTCCCTTATTGTTGTTAGTGTAACCCCCTTATTGTTATTGTTGTACCCCTGTAACCCCAATATTGTTATTATTGTGCCCCTACATTATTGTTGTTAGGTCGGCTAGGATTATATTGTGACACCATGGACTCCTATATATAGAAGGAGGTTTTGTCATTTGTATCATCCAAGAATTTTTCATTTATGTAATGTAAAGGAGGTTGCCCCCTTGAAGTGGCTTATTTCTAAGGTGTTGATCTCTCTTTTCTTCTATTTTTGGAGTTGGTCTCATAACATTTGGTATCAAAGCTTTGGATTCTAAGGTTTCGCTACTTTAAACAGGTCATCGTGGAATTTTCACTATAACGTTTTTTATACAAAGGTTTAGAAGCTTAGATTTTAACAGAGTGTTGAAGCCTAGAAAATCTCTGCTTCAAACATTGGGGAAAACCACCCGGTCGGGACCTTAAGATAGCTCCTTTTCCGTTTGGGATGGTGGCTCCGACTGGATTTAAAGGACCAGTTTCCTTATAACTATGTGGATTGGATGGGTGGAAATGGGACTAAATTAACAAAAATAAAATTATCTAATCTAAGCTAAATACTGATAAAGAAATACTAATATTAACCCGGGTAATTATATGTGAATACAACTTAAGATTGTTTCAATCTAATAATAACCTTGAAAATGTATTATTAATCAAATTGAAATGTGTAGAAACGAATAAAGATAACTCTGTTTAAGAAATTAAACAGAGTTGTATTAGCATATTGCATTCATCATTATATACCATTCATATATGCTTATAAATGATAACATTCCAATTATACTCAGAAATGATATATAAAAAGGAAATGTTATGAAAATTAAATATATAAATGATAGCAAATTCTTCAAACGAATACCATATAACAAAGAAAATCAACCGTGAACAGATAGAAATACCTCATTCATCTTGAAGACTGTCAAATGAAATGTGATACTCTGATCTAGTAACTCCGATGTAAAATTAAATCCAAAGGTACAGAAATGCAACACTTCAAAGATAATTTCAACACAAAAATCACCAGATGTGATCCTTCATAAAATATAATAAGGAATGGAGTACATAAATGTTAGCTCCAAGTCCAAAAATATTACAATTTCAGATCCTTCTCTAAATGCATGAGAGGGATTTAAATAAGAAATTACATAACAAAATCCTACTACTACTGCTACAATCTATCAAATTAAAAACTGAAAGGCTATCTTGAATGAAACTGATTCATTGATTCTCTCTCTCGCTTGATGAAGCCAAGTTGCAAATATTCAACATATCTTGGAGTCTCGGTGGATGACTCATCTCGGAATGCAACTGTCCAGCATAGGTGGCATCAGAAAATTCTGGAATTAAACAATCAACGGCATTTGAAAGGAATTTGATGGCCATTTTTTGATTGTTTTGTTTGATTAAGTGAGTCCACATACTGTCCCAGGATATGGTTTGGAGTTTGTTGATTTGTTGACTTTTCTTCTCCATTTCTTCTCTCCATCTGTTTTAAGTTTCTTTTACTTTTGGAAAACTGCCAGGAACACAGTCTGTAATGAGATTGATTGAGTATAAGATGTCATTTATGAATTGTGTGATATTATTCATCATATTCCTGGCCCTTGATATTGCTCTCTCAGCTTTCATTATTTGATGTTCCCATTCTGTGAATAAGATTTCTTTGTGTTTTTCCTCTATTCTAGGAAGATTGGCTTGTTTTCCCTTTTCTGTGTCTTGCCAATTGAGAAATTCGGAAATATTTTCATCAGCATCATCTATTTCTTGTCTGAGAGTAATAACATTTTGGATCAAAGATGAAGTAATATCACAAAAAGGTTCTGCCTGTGACAGCTTTGCACAAAATTCATTCAATTGCTGAGACAATAGTTTATTAGCCTCCAGGGCTTCTGTTTTGAATTCACTTATTTTCGGGAAACCTTTAAACTTATCCAAAGTTGCTTGAAATTCCTTTTCTTGAATCATTTTTGCATCTTTCTCATTTTGTAATAGACTTTGTAACTTAGAAATCTCTTCATTTAGTTGTTGTTGTTTGCCTAAGAGTTGTTCATCAACCTTCTTCTTTTCTTCAGCAAGCTGTTTTTCCAATTCTTTGGACCTGAGTGTTTGATTTTGTAGTTGTTGTTGCAATTGGGTAATCTGTTGCTGACTTTCCTTAGCTTGCTCTTCAAGTGAAGCTATGTGGAGATCTTTCTGAGTTATCAGCTGAGAAACTTCTACAACTTTATCCACTGTTGCAGCACTATAAGCTCCTGTATACTGGGACAATTTTGTGAGGTCTTCGAATGGATTCACCTCATTTTTTTTATAAACAATATTCATAAATTCCTCTGATGGAGTAGAAAATATGTCCTGTTCTGTCTTTCTCCTTTTTCTTTGTCTTTTAACAATAGCCTTATGTTTGGGGCTGTAAAATATATCCAAAGGAGGAATCTCCTCGACTTTTAATACAATATGCCCTGTCGGATGTTCAGGAATGATTTCAACATCCTGCTCTATTTGATCTTTATCTTTATCTTGCAATCCCAGCTGTTGAGCAAATCGATCATATTGTTTTAATAACTGAGGAGAAACATTAAGATCAGTAGAAACCATAATCTCCTTAGTTGTTTCTTTTCCTTTTTCTGTATCTATATTCTGCTTAGTACTTTTTCCATCCGATCCATCCTTTTTATTATGCTCATCATCCTTGGAAGACTGCTGATCAGTATTTTTATTGGATTTATCAGGATTTTCAATGGCGACCACCTTTTGAGTATGTACAGCTGGCTGGTTAACGGCCGATTGTGTAATGACTTTGCCAGTAGATGTTTCTACTAGCGTTTTGCTGGATGTACCCTCTGCCTCTGACCCTTGTGTTGGAATTCTTAATTGGTCCAGAGGAACTCTTAACAATCTCTGGCTTCTGAATAACAAAAAATTATCCATTTCCTCCTTTTGAAATTTAGACTTGGCTAAGTCATAAATTTCAGGGAAATTATCCAAAGAAACAAACAAATCATCAAATGGATCTGGCTCATGCTCAAATCGAGCAATTGAAACTGAAGCAGTAACATTAAATGCTATCTGTCTTGGATCATATTGTCTTCCAAGAATGGTTGCAAATTTACACCCTTTTATCTTGGAGACTTCTTTTTCAGCATGCTTGAAATCATTTAAGGTAAACTGACCACAATTGAGTGGGAATTGAGGCCACATTCTCTTCTTACTGTTATTCAGAGACCTAGATATTCCTTCAACTGTTAATTGATAGGAAATTTCTTGAGCAAGAAGTTTGTCTGGAACAAAAAGAGGAAGAACATGTGGTTCCACAATACTACCAAAAACCCTGATGTATGTAAATTTCTCCTCCCCAAACCAATCTCCTATAGCAGACAAGTTGGCCTTAGCTTTTTCAGAGAATCTAGGAGGAAAGCGATTAAAAATGGTTTTGAAAACAGGGATAAGGAAACCATGGCAGATTCTATATACATTATCTTGGAAATGAACCTTCCAAAGTAGTTTATGATAAATATGAATTGGGGTAGGGTATTTGGGAGTCCATTTCCATCCAAATAATGGAAACTCGGAATTGAAACAAAGAGCATCAAGAATATAGGCACAAAAGAAAAAAGGAGTGGAATTTCCAGCGGTTTTTTCTTGTCTGTACTCAAGTATCCTATTGGCCATTCTATCAGAAAGAATAACAGCCCAGTCCATGATATCGGAATTGACAGCAGCTAGGATTAATGGGACCATTTGGATAGAAAACCTAGCTGAATTATCATTGCCAAATAATCTACACATCATGGCAGCGGCATAGCAATACGTAGGTAAAAGGGATTCTACAGAATACATACCGGAGGCTTCATTTCGGTGCTTCTCTAGATTTTTCTTCCAATCTCTGATGGGGTCAGATTGGACTTTGTTATTATCAGCAAAGTCTTTGATAAACTCCTTGTTATACACCTTCTGTGGGTCTGGAAGGTGATACATTGCCTTTAAATCTTCTGCTTTGAACGAGCCAAAAGACACTCCAGATGCTGAGACAAACGTTCTGTCTTGAATATTCACACTGTCAATAACCCATCGAACTGCATCATAATAAGGCATGATGCTTGCTCTAGCTGCAATTCGATGCAAAAATGAATTTTCAAGTGATTTTTCAGTGATCTCAGAGTCGGAATCTGAGCTATCTTCATCTGGAACCGATGCCTTTTCCACTGTAACCTTGGGGTTTTCTCTTTCTAATAGGTTGTAGACTCCTTCCCACGTCATATTCCCAAGCCCCTGGCATGATGTATCTGTGACTAATCTTAGTTTTGTGGGCTTTTCTTTTGAAACCGTAGGAGTCTCAACAAACTTAACTGGAACAGCAGTCTTGCCTCTTCTCGCTCTCTTCGACATTTATTCGTTTGCTATTGCTTCCCTTTGTCTGTGAATGAACGGGTTTAGTGTTATTCGGCTCTGCAAGACAATAAACTCTCAGTCGTGACAAACAAGTAACTCAAACGGGATGATTTATGAATTTATGATTTTTATTTATTTGTTTCGTATACCGCGTAAATGCTCCTTTTGGGTCACACTCACGTATTAAAAACCAAATCATTAACAATATTCATTCGATTTTTTATTGAATGCCCTCGTACCAATAGAGATTTGGCGCTTGTGAAATATTAAAATATTCATCCATTCTGAACTTTTCGCATGCAATAAATGACATTTATGAATCGCATCGAGAGTTTTCGAATGGCACGTAAAGATCACAATACGTTTTTCTCGATTGGTCGATTCCGATTGAAAACTTTTCCGATCTCTAATGGTGGGGTCTACCATATAAGACTTTGAACAAATGTTTGATTTTTCTTTTGAAAGCGTTTATTGTAATAACGCGCGTCGGATCGGGGAATTTTAATTGAACGTAAAGAGTTTATTAAAGATTATTCCGATTATTCGATTGCAACTAGCCGCATCGCATCGGAAGTTATACAAACGAACAAATTAAACTCTTAGTGATTTGAAGATTTCCGATCGAACTAATCGCATCGAAGGATTTGAAATAAGTATATGAAACTTCTTTTAAGGATTATCTCCGATTCTCCGATTGCGATTGGACTTTTAAAATTGATTTGTTATTTATGATAAGGCCTTCTATATTGGATCAGATCATCAGTTTTGAATGTTGAATTTATCTAGTAAACACAAGATGAGTTTTTCCAAAACAATGAATCTTTATTTCCAAGTCTTCTATTTCTATAAAAAGGAAAAGGGACCCTTTTTCTAAATGAATTTTAATTCTAAATTTTTTTAGAAAAAGGGAGGGTTGTTGTACAGTACAACACAGAGCAAAGAAGAAATCCTGAGGAACATCATGTAAAAAATTTAGATCTTGTTTCACAATATTTTCGAAGATATGATTTGTGGAAGTTAGGGTTTTTTCAGGCTCTTGAATTTCATCTGAAAGAGGTGACTATGGGAAAATCATCATAACGCTCTCTCTGAGCATCGGATGGGAATTCTGTAAAAATTGGCCACAAGTAAATAGATTGTAGTTTCATGTGTATCAGTTTCATAGATGAAGGAGGAAACAGTGACACGTGGCATGTCGTACAATTTCGCTCTACTGAACCAGTCCATAATTAGGTCATTGTGGGAGATTGGGCATAAATTTGCCTTGAAGAATCAAAATCAAGTCAGACCTGTAGCATTCAAAATCATATTCAGAGGGCTACTACAGGACTTAATTTCAGATATTGAAGATCCTAAGTCATAGATATAATTCAGTTTCAATATCGAGCTCCTCAAAAGCAAGAAAAAGGTGTGTATTTTTTTTCCAAATTACATAAGTCTTGTTTGAAGAATCAGTTTGAATTGATTCCAAGGGCATATTGTAGAATAGATATTAGTATTTGGTTCTAAAATCCCCCCTAAAAATAATTCAATAACCATTAAGCCTTCATAAGTCTCTACCATGACTCATGAAGACAAAGAAATGCAACATGACACATCAAAATTACAAGAGCAAGTGCACCAAATTTTTCTCTCGCAAAGAGCAACAAAAAATGAAATGAAAGTTTTGAATAAAGGCATGGAAGCTAAGTTGGATGGTTTGAGGAAAGGCGTGGAAGCTGAGATGGATGACATGGAAGAAAAAATGGAAAACATGAAGAATGATTTAAAAGAAGACATAGAAGGTTTGACATAGTTGATACAAGAAATGTTTCCTAATGGAAAAAATATAGTAGAAGAAACTCATGATGAGAAAAAAATAAATGTTAATTGTGATTTCATAAAATCTAATGTTGGATGGAAGACCCACCATATTCCAAAGATCGATATGAGGAAGTTTGATGGCAAGGATATCATAACATGGATACTACAGAGGGAGCAATATTTTGATCTCAATAATGTGTGAAACGCGCAAAAGGTACGCATTGCAACTTTATATTTAGAACAAAATAAATTTGTATGGTATCGATGACTTTATTTCCATAAAAAAAATTTCACTTGGTCAATTTTTATGGAGGAAATGATAGCACATTATGAGGATACAAAGAGAAACACCTTTTTTAGCCAATTGATAAATCTTAAACAAAAGGGTTCAACGGTGGAACACATTGAGGACTTTCAAAAATTGAATATAAGGGTAATTGATATTCCAGAGGAATACAAGATTGATGTCCTCATAGGGACTTTAAAGGAAAACATCCAACATGATGTTCGCATTTGGGAACCTGATTCATTCGAGAAGTCATTCAGGTTGGAAAGAAAAATTGAATGTAAAATTATAGCGACAAGGAAGCCTACCACTCACATATATAAAGATGGAACGGTGTTGCTACTCCTAGACTTCCACAATCTACAAGGTTTACACCAAAACAATTGGAAGATAAAATCACAAAAGGGATTTTCTACAGTTGTGATAGAAAACACACTAAAGGTCATAAGTGTGCTGAGAAGAAATTATTTTACATAGATTGTGAAGAGGAGGAATAAAATGAACAAGAAACTTCAAAAGAAGAGGATATACACCAGGAATCAACCCTATAAGAAGAAGAAATGAGTCTGGCCATATCGTGTAATGCATTGGCAGGAATTATCAGTCCTCAAACTCTCAAGATAGAAGGACATATCAAGAAGAAAAAGGTAATAAAGTTGATTGATTCGGGTAGTACCCATAATTATATTCGTTGTAAGGTAGCCAAGGAATTGAATTGTTTCCTATACCTAGCACCAGAATGTCAAGTGATGGTTGCAAATGGAGGAACTATAAATTTCTCTAGAAAATGACACAATATCAAGCTAACCATGGGGGAATATGCATTGAATAATCCAATGCTTTCCATTCCAATGGGAGGTGATGATGTTGTACTAGGAGTACAATGGTTACAATCTTTGGGGACGGTAGCTTTTAATTTTCAAGAAATTTTCTTGAATTTTTTTTTGGAAAGAAAGGAATTTGAATTACAGGGTATCACAGGGAATTAGGAAAAGATAATAAGCTCTAATGTCATGACAAATCTTCTGAAGAAAGAAAAACGAGGCGTAATTACACAATTATGCTCACTAGAAGTTCCAACATCAAAAAAATCTATTTCTCCAGATCTCCAAAAAGTCTTGGACAATCATTCCAAGGTGTTTGAAACTCCCAAAGGACTCCCACCTATTCGTGATCATGATCATGCTATTCATTTGATTCCAGGAAGTGTTCCTCCAAACATCAACCCTTATAGATATATTTATGTCCAAAAGAGAGAAATTGAATGTATGATTGCTGAGATGTTGGAGGTTGGTATAATTCAACCTAGTCAAAGTTATTTCTCTTCTCCAATAGTATTGGTGCACAAGAAGGATGGATCATGGCGCATGTGTCCGGATTATAGGGAGCTCAATAAGCTCACTATTAAGGATAAATTTCCCATTCGTGTGATTGATGAATTATTGGATGAATTACATGGAGAAATTTATTTTATCAAGTTGGATCTTCGTTCGGGATATCATCAAATTAGAATGAAGACTGAAGATATTCCGAAAACAACATTTTGAACTCATGAGGGTCATTATGAATTTTTGGTCATGTCTTTTGGCCTTACCAATGCACCTTCTACATTTCAAGGGTTGATGAATTCCATTTTCAAACCCTTCCTCAGAAAATGTGTGCTAGTATTCTTTGATGATATACTAATCTACAGCAGGTCTTGGAAGGATCATGTTCAACATGTTGACAGGGTGCTCAAACTATTGAAGGAGAACAATTATATGCAAAAACATCCAAATGTTTATTTGGAGTACAAGAGGTGGAATATCTAGGTCATATTGTATCTCACGAGGGTGTTAAGGTAGATCCTAACAAAATTAAAGCCATTAAGGAATGGAAATTCCCCACAACCATAAAGCAGTTGCGAGGATTTCTTAGGTTAACAGAGTATTATCGCAATTTTGTTAAGAACTATGGGAGAATAGCAGCACCTCTAAAAACATTATTGAAGAAAGATGCATTTTCATGGACTCCTGAAGCAACTAAGGCCTTTGAACATATTAAAGAGGCAATGTGCCTAACACCAGTCTTAGCTACACCATACTTCACAAAAACCTTTATTGTGGAATATGATGCCTCAGGAAATGGAATTGGTGTTTTTTTGATGCAAGAAGGAAGACCCATTGCTTTTGAAAGTCGTCCAATCAAAGGAAAGTATTTACAGAAAGCTATTTATGAGAAGGAAATTTTAGCAATACTACATGCACTAAAGAAACGATGACCTTACCTAATGGGAAGACACCTCAAGGTAAAAACTGATCATGATAGTCCTAAAAACTTTTTGGAACAAATACTATCTTCAAAAGAGCAGCAAAAATGGGTCACAAATATGTTGGGTTATGACTTTGAAATCATCTACAAAAAAGGGAAGATAAATGTTGTTGCAGATGCACTCTCAAGAAAGAATGAAGAGGTGGAAGCATTGCTTTGTGCCATTTTTATTATCCAAGAATATTGGATAACCGAAGCAAGGGATGAATCGAAGAAGGACGAAGAAGTGTGGACACTCATTCAAAAGTTGTAGCAATATCCTAGTACTTCTGATACATTTAGTTGGAAAAATGACTCCTTATGGTACAAAGATCACTTATATATTTGTAATAATTCCCAAATAAAACAAGATATTCTTTTGGAACTACACACTTCTCCTTTAGGATGGCACTCAATATTTTTAAAAACTTACCACAGGATGAAGAAATAATTTTTTTGGGATGGCCTTAAATCTGATATTGAAAAGTTTGTGGCAGAATATTTGGTTTTCTAGAAAAATAAAGTTGAGACAATTAAGACCCCGGGTCTTCTACATCCTTTATCCATTCCAAGTCAACGTTGGAAGGAGATTTCAATGGATTTTATCACAGGTTTACCTAAGTCTGAAGGAAAGAGTGTCACCATGGTGGTAGCTGATAGAATTACCAAGTATACACACTTTTGTGCATTATCTCATCCATTTAAAGCAAGTACAGTTGCTACTACATTTATGGAAACAATTCAAAAGCTACATGGATACCCAAATATTATTGTAAGCGACAGAGATCCCATTTTTACTGGAAATTTTTGGATGAAATTATTTTCTTGTTTGGGTACTCAACTAGCTCATAGCTCATCTTTATATCATCCTTAATCTGATGGTCAAAATGAGATAGAGAATAAATGTTTGGAAGGATATCTTAGTTTTTTTGTATCTGATAAACAAACACAATGGGTCAAGTGGTTACCTCTCATTGAATGGTGGTATAACACTTCCTTCCACACTGTAGAAAAAATTACCCCATTTATGGCACTTTATGGATATCATCCACCATCCATCACATCATATTTAAGAGAAAATTATAACGTTCAAGCAGTGGAATATCACATCGAGCATCAACAATTAGTTCTCCAACTCTTAAAGGATAACCTAAATTTGGCACAAAATTGAATGAAACAGTAGGCAGATCAACATCGCAGTGACTGAAGTTTTGATGCAGGAGACTGGTTATTTTTACGGCTACAACCATAAAAAAAAAATGTCCCTCAAGCATTCTAATAAGGATAATAAATTATCACCAAAGTAATATGGTCCTTACAAGCTGTTGCAAAATATTGGTACTATGGCATACAAATTGGAGCTTCATGCTTCTTCGCGAGTGCATCCAGGTTTCCATGTTTCATGCTTAAAGAAGGTTATAAGTGAAAAACTTCCAGTTCAAACAATATTGCTAGAACTTGATGAGGAAGGAAAAATCATATTGGAACTTGAAGCAATCATGGAAACAAGAACTTGACAGCTACGAAATCGATCAATTTCAGAGTATCTCATCAAGTGGAAGAACTTACCCACTGAAGATGCTACATGGGAGGATGAGAATTTTATACAAAAGCACCCAGAGCTAATCAAGTGTTGAGGGCTACACTTTTTTTAAGTAGAGGGGCATGTTAGGTCCCTATATTACTAGTGCAGTCTCTTATTGTTGTTAGTGTAGCCCCCTTATTGTTATTTTTGTACCCATGTAACCCCAATATTGTTATTATTGTGCCATTACATTATTATTGTTAGGTCGACTAGGATTATATTGTGACCCCATGGACTCCTATATATAGAAGGAGGTTTTTTCATTGTATCATCCAATAATTTTTCATTTATGTAATGTAAACGAGGTTTCCCCCTCGAAGTGGCTTATTTATAAGGCGTCAATCTCTCTTTTCTTCTATTTTTGGAGCCGGTTTCATAACACACACACACACATAAATATATACATAACCAAAACACAAATACCAAACACATCTTCTTAACCAAAAAATAAATAAGGATACAAAGCTTGCATCCGATCATCCATCTCCTATGTAGCTTCATCGGGCCCAAAGTGCTTACACTACACTTTAAGTTACTCTATTTCTCGGTTCTAGATCATGAGCTATTTCCGCTGCAATATGTATTGTGTCTCTAGAGAAAACTCTAACTCTAATTCCACCTAAAATACTTACAAACAAATCACATGATCAACATCTTTTACATATCCCTTAAGAAATGAAACATCAAAAACATCATGAATGTTCACTGTTGGCAGCAGTGCAAGTTTGTAGGCCACTAGTCTAATCCTCTCAAGGATATCAAAAGTCCCACAATACCAAGGTGCTATCTTGGCACATGAGCCAATCCTCAAGTATATCCTCTTTGGCTTTATGCGCAAGTACACATGCTCTCCAACCTGAAACTCCTTGAATTCTCTATGTTGATCTACATAACTCTTATTATTGTCCTATGTTTCCTTCGAATTCCTTCTAATAAATTGCATCTCGTACTCTATATCAACCAACAAATATGGTCCAATCAACACCATGTTCACTAGATCACTCCAAATGATAGGAGTATTACAACTTCGCCCATAAAGATCCTCAAATGACTCATCTTCAAGGAATCTTGATACCCATTGTTATATGAAAACTCTACTAGTGGAAGATACTCCTCCCACTTCCTTTGTTGATGCATGACATAGATCCTCAACATATCCTCAATAATATTGTTAACCCTCTCTCTATTTTCATATGTATACATATGATAACTTGTATTGAAAGCTAACTTTTTCCCCAAGCCTACAAACAACTCCTTCCAAAACCTGGAAGTGAACTTGGCATATCTATCAGATATAATCTTCTTGGGAACACCATGCAACCTCACTATCTCCCTGATGAATATATAAGCTACCTCACTAGTTGAATTAGTATATTTCACTACAATGAAGTGAGCTACCTTGCTCAACCTATCAACCACAACCATGATGGAATCATGTTGATTCGATGTGCTCAACAATAATGTAATGAATTCCATGGAAATGACCTCCCATTTCCATTCTAGAATAGCAATAGGCTTCAATAGAAAACTTGGATGCTTACACTCTTCTTTCACCTGTTGAAAATACAAGAATATTGCAACAAATTAAAAAACTTATTTCTTCAAGTTCGACTAATGATAGAAATTCTTAACAACTTTCAAAGTCTCCTAGCCTTCCTAGGTGGCCTGCATGTGGCTTTACATGAAACTTCCTCAAGATAATATTCTTGAGCTCATTGATATCTGGAACATAAATCTTGTTCTTGAACCTGACCAATCCATCAGTTGTGAGGTGACACTCCTAATTTCTATCACCTTCACCTTTTTTTTGCAATCTCTTCTTCAATTATTGTTACTTCTTATCATGTTGTCCTTTTTACAATATCTGATCCTAAAAATATGTCCCATAAGAGCTCACAGCTAAAATATGATTCACCCGCACTCTCCTACTAAGATCATTTGCAACCATATTCTCCTTGCCATTAATGTACTTGACATCCTAGTCAAACTCACTAAGGGTATCTATACATCTCACTTTACTGAGATTCAGATTAGGTTGGTCAAAAAGCAACTCAGTCCTCTATGATCACTCATCAAAACAAGCCTCCTGAGAAGGAGATAATGTCTCCACATCTTCAATGCATGAATGATAGTTTCCAACTCCAGATCTTGAGTCACATGGTTCTTCTCATGCTCATTTAGCTTCCTTGATTCATAACAAACCACTTGTCCTTCCTGTATCAGGACACCTCCAATTCCTTCCTTACATGAATTTGTAAAAACCACAAACTTCTTATCAAGATATTCAATATTCAAAACCATAGCATTTTTAATCAAATTCTTCAACTGCTCAAAACTAGTTGCACTCTCCTTAGTCCATTCAAACTTCCCTTTCCTCTGCAAAGATGTAACAAGATAGCCAATATTCGAGAATTTCGTGATGAACCTCTTATAATAAATTTCTAGTCTGATGAATGATCTGACCTCATCCACATTCCTAGGAGTTGACCACTCCATGATAGATTTAATATTTTTTGGGTTCACTACTATCCCTTCCTTGGAGAAAATATGTCCCAAGTAATGAATCTGATACTAAAAGATATTGCACTTGCTGAGCTTGGAATACAACGGATGCTCTCTCAACAATCTCAAGACTCATACCACGTGCTCTAAAATCTCAGCCTCATTATTTTAATATAAAAATATATCATCAATAAATACTATCACAAACTTGTCTAAATAATGATGTAACAAATTTTTCATCAAACAAAGGAAGGTGATTGTAGCATTAGTAAGACCAAAAAGAACCACCACAAACTCATAATGCCCATATCTCATACAAAATGTAGTCTTGTAGATTTATTATTCTTTGATGTGCAGCTAATGATATCTTGATCTCAAATCGATATTTGAAAAAA
Source organism: Pinus albicaulis (assembly GCA_034641835.2). Classification (NCBI taxonomy): domain Eukaryota; kingdom Viridiplantae; phylum Streptophyta; class Pinopsida; order Pinales; family Pinaceae; genus Pinus; species Pinus albicaulis. Next base: position 1,441,843,800 of record CM076570.1, on the reverse strand, counting down.
ATGTTGTTCACTTCAACTGATCAAAAAATTCATCAATCTGCGGCAATGGATACGTGTTCTTGATGGTCACTTCGTTCAACTTCCTGAAATCAATGAAAAACCTAATAGTACCATCCTTATTCCTTACAAAAAATACTATTTCACCCCAAGGCAATACAATTTTCCTTATGTATCCTTTATCAAGCATTTATTTAAGCTTCAAATTTAATTCCACCAACTCCGCAGAGCTCATCCTGTAAGGTTTCTTAAATGTTGGTGTTGCACCTAGCATCATCTCAATGGAAAATTCCACCTCTTTGTGAAGAGGAAAATTTGAAATATCTACAGGAAACACATCCTGAAATAGCTACAATACATGATACCTCTTCAATACTTCCTCATCCTCAACATCCTTCCCTTTGTCACTGGAAATATGCACTGCAAACAATAAACATCATTTCCAGCGATCACGCTTTTCCTGCATAGTTGTAACCATTCTCAGTGATGTGGGCTTATTATTTCCTTGCAAGACTCTATTTTCTCCATCATCGTCCAGGAACTCCATAGCCTTTTCATAAAATACCACTTTAGTCCTGTGAATGAGCAACTAGTAAATTCCCAAAAGAATGATACATGAACCCAAAGGAAGAACATTTAAATGTGTTGATGTAGGCATACCATTCAGATCAAATGCACAATATTTCACCCAATGATGAACTCTTCTCTTGGTCCCTGTTGCCAACTGAATCAACCAATATTGTGTATGCACTTATTTATTCAATCAACACTTATCCACCAGATCAGGACTAATATAACTATAATTTGATCTAGGATCAATCAAAATAGAAACAACTTGATCACAAAGCTTACCTTCCATCTCAATAATGGATGCATGATGATTTTCTTGCTTGTTATCCACTATTTCATAAATATGAGGAATATTGTGACCAACACCTTAAACTATTTGTGCCTCTTGAGCCTTTTAAATTTGAGGCTTTTCACCTTGATGTGATTGGAATTCACTCCTGCGATGCTCTCCACCGCAATTACAACACCTCAAAGGTTTTCCACCACCACCCATATTATTCTCCTCGGGCTGAGACCCATGTCCTTTATCAACTTCATTAAACTTATTGTAAAGTGCCACATTTTCCTTGTCACCTACATCCTAAGGTCTTCCTCACTTTTGAGGCCACTTTCCTTTAGTATTTTCATTCCCTTTCCAATCACGCTTGAACCCAGGCTTGTGTTGCGACTGCTCATAACAATGCTTCAATATTATAATGGATTCCTCCAATGACCGAGGCTCATCAAAATAAATCCAGTCTTTGAATGCTACTGGAAACCCACTTATGAACCTTTGAATATTCTATTTCTCATCCTTAAGATAAGGCACATATCTCAACAACTCCAGGAATCTTCTAGTATACTCATCATCTATCATAGAACCCATATTTAGCTCATAGAATTATTTGTCCCTTTCATCATAGTATATTTTAAACAAGTACTTCTTCTTGAAGAGTCTCTCAAACTCATCCCAAATCACATCCTCTTCTCTACTGCCTTTGACATGCTTCACATCTTCCCACCAAATATATGCTTTTCCTTTGAGATTGAAGGTAGCTACCTTGGCTTTCATGTTTTCTGAATACTCATGAAATCTGAAAAACTTCTTCACCCCAAGCAAACATGCTTCTGCATATTCTGATTTATTCATATCTCCATCTAAAAATGTAGGAGACTTGTATTTCTTAAACTCCCTTGTAAAATATCCCTTCTCACTCCTCTTATACGAATGTTGGCAGTAATGGTGATGATGTCTCTTGGAACTAGAGCTAGAATATAATCCATCAGTATTATCCCTCCTATCAGATGTATCCAAAGATCTTCCACCTCTGACTATATCATCTTTTTCCATCATGTTTCTTCTCTAAGACTTGCTACCATATTCCCCGTTTGTCTTCTCCTCCTGCCTATCTCCATGATTTACCCCCATTTTTCCCTACTTCTGCAAATTTGAAAGGCTTTGAAGAATAAATACATTGACCTATGCTTTCTTTTCCTGAGCCCTTTCAAGTATTTCCTATGCCTAAATAAACCTTTTCTTGTCTACCTTGCAACTTATAATCTCTGCCCTCATACTCCTCAAGTGTATCTTCTAGATCAGGAGAATACTCATCTCCTTGTTTCCCAACTGACCTTTCTCATTCCACATAATTCATATCAAGCCTGTAAGGGGAGTCATGTGAATTGGAATCCACCATTATGCTCTTCATCTCCAAACTTCTATTTTGTTAGAAAATTAAATATTACAGAGCAATGCAACACATAAAATATGCTGAAAATACAAGCACACAAAACACATAAAACTAGAGAGACACAGATATACGTGGTTCACCCAGTTTGGGCTACGTCCACCCCGAACAGCTAGTCCTTCCTTTCTATTATCCAGCAAAATGAAGAGGCAAAACCTACAACAGATCCGTTGTAATATCATCTGTTCTCTCTCACAGTCTCCCTATCTGTTTCCCACTCAGAGAATACACATACAATACGCAGCCACAATACAATACCCTCATAAAAGCAAGGGGTTGCCTTCTAGGGAAAAAAACCCTAAACTAAACATAACTTCTACCGTCAGATCATCTGCCTAATGAATAGTCTAGATTGACTATAAATTACTATACTTTTACAAGGCAAATTTAAATCTATTTTTGGCTTCGGGGGCGCTGCCCCCGAAACCGCCGCTGGCCCCCGGACCCCGCGGGGGGGACAAGTCCCCCCCGCACCCCCCCGGCGTGCAAGGGTGTACAAATTTCTTGGGGTATACATCTAGCTAGAACAAGGATCTCTGAATCAGGAAGAAAATCAGGCTCCACACCCAACAATCTCCCACTTGGAGACTGATTGTAGCAACTCCACCGCTACTTCATTTGCTGGACAATGACTCCTCTTTGGACCTGGTTGTTCCTCATCTTCATCATCATCCTTGAAGACCAATTGAAACTGAGCACATTTTCATTTTCTCCCTGGTTACAACTTTTGTTAGCATATCTGCAGGATTCTGGCTAGTGTGTATCTTTTCCAGCTTCAACTCTCCATCTTCCAATACTGACCGTATGAAATGGTACTTGAGATGTATGTGTTTAGTCCTGGAATGAAATTTTGAGTTCTTTGCAAGATGAATAGCACTTTGGCTATCACTGTATAGTGTGCCCATATCATGCTTCTTACCCAATTCATCCATAAACCTTTGTAACTAAATCATTTCTTTACTAGCCTCTATAGCAGCAACATACTCGGCTTCTGTTGTTGAAAGTGCAACAACACTTTGGATTTTTGAAACCCAACTGACATCTGTTCCACCTACAGTAAATACATATCCTGTAGTGCTCCTCCTGTTATCTCTGTCACTTGCCATATCTGCATCAACATATCCCTGTAGAGCAATGTTTGAACCACCAAAGCATAATGCTTGATTTGTGGTACCTCTCAAATATCTGAGAATCCATTTTACTGCCATCCAATGTTCTTTTCCTAGATTATTCATGTACCTGCTTACAACTCCCACTGCATGTGCAATATCAGGCCTTGTGCAGACCATTGCATACATTAAGCTTCCAACTATTGATGCATATGGAACTTTAGACATATAATCCATGTCTTCTTGGGTCTTTGGGCACATCTCCTTACTAAGTTTGAAATGGCTAGAAAAAGGTGTACTAACAAGTTTTGCATTGTGCATATTAAATCTTTTCAACACCTTTTCTATGTACTCATTCTGAGATAGTGTTAATTTGCGATTTTTCCTATCTCTAGTTATCCTCATACCAAGGATTTGTTTTGCAGCTCCCAAATCCTTCATTGCAAATGAATTTGCCAATTTTATTTTGAGCACATTTATTTCTTGCATGTTAGATCCTGCAACAAGCATGTCATCTACATACAATAACAATATAATATAGCTGCCATAATTTTGCCTTTTTAGATAAACACAATGATCAGAGTGACATCTAGTATACCCTTGTTCAGACATAAACTTGTCAAATTTTAGATACCACTGCCATGGAGCCTGTTTTAAGCCATACAAGCTCTTCTTTAACCTGCACACCAATTTTACTTTCCCTTTGACCTCATATCCTTCTGGTTGCTGCATGTATATCTCTTCCTCCAAATCTCCATGGAGAAATGTTGTCTTTACATCTAACTATTCAAGATGTAAATCTTCCGCTGCTACAAGACTTAAAATAGTTATGATTGAATTCATCTTAACAACAGGAGAAAATATTTCATCAAAATAAATACCTTTCTTCTGTGCAAACCCCTTCACCACAAGTCTAGCTTTATACCTCTATTTTCCTCCATATTCTTCCTTCAGCTTGTAAACCCATTTATTCTGCAATGTAGTTTTACCTGCAGGCAACCTGACTAAGTCCCAAGTCTGGTTATGCATTAAGGAGTCCATCTCTTCTTCCATGGCTAGCTCCCACTTCTTCCTTCTTTCAACCTGCATTCTTCTTCATAACATTCAGGTTCACCAGAATCAGTCAGCAATAAATAATATAATGAAGGAGAGTATCATTCAGGGGGTCTACTTATCCTGGTAGATCTTCTAACACCACTTTCAGGTGTTTGAGGTGCCTGTTGCTGTTGTGCTGGTTGCTACTTTTGTGGTATTTTATTATTATCATTTTCAGGCACCTTTACTTTTTCAGGTATCTCATCAAGAACTGCGTATTCCTTTCTTTCTTTTTCCTGTTTCTTTTCCTGCAATTGATTCTTATACAAGACCTTTTCATTGAATATTACATCTCTGATCCTAATGATTTTGTAATTTTCATAATCATATAAGAGATAACCGAAATCATTAGCACCATATCCAATAAAGGTACATTTCTTTGATTTTTCCTCAAGATTTGTTCTATTTTCTTTATTAATATGGACAAAGGCCTCACAACCAAATGGCTTTAAAAAAGAGTAGTTTACCTTTTTACCTGTCCATGCTTCCTCTGGAATACCACCATCCAAGGAACTTGAAGGCCCTTTTTTTATTAGATAAACAGCAGTATCTACGGCATCTGCCCAAAATTGTAAAGGAAATCTTGCATGCAGTCTCATGCACCTTGTACGCTCCATGATTGTTCTGGTCATCCTTTTTGACACACCATTTTCTTGTGGTGTTCTTGGAACTGTCTTCTCTCTACGAATTCCATGCTCTGAACAATACCTATCAAACTTTTTGCTGCAATATTCACCTCCATTATCTGATCTGAGACACTTCAACTTCTTTCCTATCTCAATCTCAACCAAAGCTTTCCATTTCTTGAAAGTATCAAATACATCAGATTTATTTTGAATACAATAAATCCAATTTTTTCTAGTTGCATCATCAATAAACGTAACATAATAGTGAGAGCCACCGAGAGATGATACCTGAGCAGGTCCCCATACATCTGTATGCACAAGCTCCAATTTTTCGCTCTTCTTTTCTTTCCCAACTCTGAGAAATCTGACTCTCTTTTGTTTTCCATAAATGCAATTCTCACATAAATCCAAATCAACATTCTTCAAACCTGGCAAAAAATTTCTTGAGTGAAGAATCTTCATCCCCTTCTCACTCATGTGTCCGAGCCTATGATGCCATAATTTTACATCTGCTCCTTTGGAAGTTAAAGCATTAACAGAGTTAGAAATACCATTGCATAAATACAATGTACCAACCTTTTCACCTTTTGCTATTACCAGGGCTCCTTTGGTGACCTTCCAAGCTTTATTTGTGAAAGTTGTCACACAACCTTCACCACCTAACTGCCCTGTTGAAATCAGATTTTTCTTTAGATCTGGAACATGCCTTACCTCCTTTAGTAGCCATTAGTTTCCATTCTGCTGTTTTACAAGAACCTTACCCATTCCAACAATTTTACAGGGGTTATCATCACCCAAACGAACTTGTCCAAAATCTCCTTGAACATAGTCATGAAAATATTTCTTATCAGGTGTGGCATGGAATGACGCCCCTGAATCTACAACCCAAGAATCAGTAACATTTTCAAAAGAAAGAATCAAAGCATCTTGTAACACATCACCTGTCACATTTGCTTCAATATTATTTTCTTGTTGTGCATCTCCTTCTTTTCCCTTCTGAGATCTACATTCTTTCTTTAGGTGTCCTTTCTTTCCACATTTCCAGCACACTATCCCCGATCTGGACTTGGATCTGCCTTTCCTTTATTTACTGTGATATCCCGATCTCTTTCGTCTTTCCATTCTTCTTCCCCTAGAATCTGCACTCAAAGCATTACCCGATGTCTCACCGGAGCTTTTCCGTCGCATTTCCTCACTAAGGATAGCACTGACAACATCATCAAACTTTAAAGTACTAGATCCAGAGACAGAGTTACTAATGGCCATAACTAAACCATTCCAACTCTCTGGCAATGAGCACAAGAATAACAGAGCTCTAACTTCATCATCAAAGTTTACCCCTATAGAACTTAACTGACTGGTAACTATATTAAAATCATTTAAATGGTCTGCAACAAATCCACCTTCTGACATCTTCATATCAAATAGTCATTTCATAAGAAATACCTTGTTTGAGACCGAGGGTTTTTCATATAGTTTCGCCAAAATTCTGCATCAAACTCTCTATTGTTGTTTCCTTCGAAATATTGAAGGCGACTGACACTGCAAGGCACAATTGTACTGTTCTAAGTGCCTTTCTATCGAGAATGTTCCATTCTCCGTTTTTCATGGCCGCCGGCTTCTTTTCTTTTCTGCTCAATGGTAGGTACAGATCTTTCTGATACAGATAATCTTCCATCTGCATCTTCCACAGCGGGAAGTTTTGGCCGTTAAATTTCTCGACCCTAAACTTAGCATCTTCCGCCATTGCTCCCACTCAAACCAGGAACCCTTCTTTCCTGTGAGTTTATCAGCCAAATATACCTTCGGCTCTGATACCATTTGTTAGAAAATTAAATATTACAGAGCAATGCAACACATAAAATATGCCAAAAATGCAAGCACACAAAACACATAAAACTAGAGAGACATAGATATATGTGGTTCACCCAGTTTGGGCTACGTCCACCCCAAACAGCCAGTCCTTCCTTTCTATTATCCAGCAAAATGAAGAGACAAAACCTATAGCAGATCCACTGTAATATCCTCTGTTCTCTCTCACAGTCTCCCTATCTGTTTCTCTCTCAGAGAATACACATACAATACACAGCCGAAATACAATACCCTCATAAAAGCAAGGGGTTGCCTTCTAGGGAAAAAAACCCTAAAATAAACATAACTTCTACCGTCAGATCATCCGCCTAATGAATGGCCCAGATTGACTAGAAATTACTATACTTTTACAAGACAATTTTACATCTATTTTTGGCTTCGGGGGTGCTGCCCCCGAAACCCCCACTGGCCCCTGGACCCCCCATCCGGGGGGGTAGGCCCCCCCGGACCCCGCGGGGGGGGGGGAAGTCCCCCCCACACCCCCTCGCATGCAAGGGTGTACAATTTTCCTGGGGTATACATCTAGCTAGAACAAGGATCTCTGAATCAGGAAGAAAATCAAGCTCCACACCCAACATATTTCCTAGAAACATACCATGTTAGATAAACCAAATAGAATAAATAATCAAAATCATACCTTATTGTATCTTAGGGGAGGTTGTAACATCTGCACAATTTAGTCTATATTAGTAGATACAATATCACACGCATATCAATTCATAGTTGAATATCATAACCATAACCATAAAAATTCATGCATAAAAAACACATATACAACTGACATGCATGCATAACAATCACATTTAACTCGAAGTCCAGTGTTGGAACCACGCTCTGATACCACATTGTAACCAAATATTAGAGGAAACGTTGCAGTGAACATAACTACTCTAATACCAATTTGTAACACATCCTCCCACATTTACCTATTTTTACAAGCTCTCTAGGGTAAACATGAGCTGATTGTTAGTATGATATGATCCTACCTCCAAGTACGAGTTTTGGAAGTGGGACCTACAAACTGAAAACATACTAATATCCCTGAGGAACAAAAAATCACCCAGAAGTTAGCCAACAAACTATGGTGATTAATCCCTAAGATAGAAATTTTGTTCACAAGATTTACATTGCAACCACAACCTTAACACACTGTGCATGTAGTTGGAAGGATTCAACCACACCCACAAGCCTTCTGACATGTGGTTATGACTAAAATATTCCAATTTTGTGCATGTAGTCACGAGATATGTGCCACTTTTTCAAGGGTGGCCTACAAGCCACTGCCCATAATTTCCCAAAACTTTCTAGAATAAGGTCTGAGATGATAACAAGTCTAAACAAGAAATAATAGGGTTATATCATTTCCTATACATGCCTAATACATGATAGAAATTTCTTCAAACATATGGTGAACATAGAAGCTACATGTCATGAATGGATCTGATGATAAACTTCTGAACTTCATCAAAGTATTATCAAGAAGATCCAATTCCCTCTCAAGCTAGCTACAACAACACTTGTTAGCCCATGAATTCATCAATCATTCAATAACTTTATCAATCATGAACAATATCCATAACAAGAACACATCATAAAACCATGCATATAACAAGAATATAATCCATGAAAAATCATCCATAAGATCAATATAATAACTAGTATGTGTTCTCATCAATCACAATAATATAATTGCTCATATTAAAATATGAAAAATCCAACCAAGTTAGGGACTTCCACATACCACCCGTCCACAAATAGGGTTGAACAAAATCTCTCTTTCAACTAATCACCCCCATGTCATATTACAGGCATGAATGTGATATCATATGGGTTAAACCAAAATAGAACCAACCAGGGCTTCCAGAGGCCAAACCACCTCAACCACCAACAACAATGATTTCACCGAACCAGTCCAAAAATCATAATACCAAACCAGATTGGTCACTTCCCAAGTTGTGGAAGGCTCTAGGGTCTACTATCTCAACCCATAGCCTCCAGGGAACCCAAGATGTTACAAGGCTCCAAAGAACTACCATCTCAACTAACAACCTTTAGGGAACCCAGGTTGTTCCAAGGCTCTATAGGTTCCATCCTAACCCACAACCATTAGGGAACATGAGAAATAATAAAAAATATAGATAAAGAACCCAATACATCATGGTTATCCAGGAAATGGAAAGGAAAGGTTGAAACCACTATTAATCCAGGAAAATATACATGACAATGGCAATAGATAACCAAGGAAGCACATGCATATACCATGCATCCAAATCTCAACAAGGAATCTAGACATTCAACATGTTACTTGCAATGTAATCTTATTGTATTTGTTGATCCAAATTTCTCCTTACACTCCCTTGATTTCATTTTTTCCCCTTGCTTTCCTTTTATCACTTGTTTTCTCTCTCTCCTCTCAGAGCTCTATCTCTCTCTCTCTGAAATTGATCCAACGCCAAAACTGAAAAAAAGTTGAACCAAAAGTTGTGAACTGTTTCTTTGATGCCTTTTTATCATTGATGTCTTTTTTTTTCATTTTCCTCATTTTCTCTCTAATTTCCCTTGCATGCATATTTGTGTCTCTTCTCCTTCCTTTTCTCATATTTTCCTTTATTTCTTATATTAAAATTTCATTTATTGCCTCTTTATCTTTTCCAATGCCATTTCCAATTTCCATAGCCATTAATAAACCACAAGAAATTCCCACTATAATGTTTTCCCACCATTCAACTTCAATTACGTGTCTCATGACCTTGGGTTTATTTTATTTATATGTAAAATCTACCATTGGTTGTTACAGAGATGTGCGGAGATGGTTGTTCATGTGCGGACATTATTGTGAGAATAAATGCATGTGTGGAATTTGTGCAGAATGAGGGATGTGTAAAGGAGTATTTTAATTGTAATGTATTTTGATATTTGTTTTAATTCATGTGTTTTAATGCATAAGTGCATACAATGAAAGCTTGAGAGCTCAAATGAAAAAAAAACTAGCTATCTGGACGAAGCTTTGCATAACTAAAATAAGATGTTGAAAGGTTGCTTTCATTGTGCCTCTACGGAGATGGTAATAATGACATATAGAAAATGAGAAATAATAAAAATGAAATGTGAATCCCGCATTAACTATTCACCTTTGCCAATTTTTTGTTCACATTTTCTAGTTTCTTAGCTAATGAACTTGTTTTGTAAAGCAAATACAAATGACGCCTCATTGTGTGTACAAGTGAAGATGCTCCACACTGTTATTTTTTAGTAATAAATACTTTTGTTTTAATTTATTTTAACTAAAATAGATAATAAGTATAAACAATATGCAAAACAATTATTAATTTTATGGAAGAAGTTGTGCAAAGGTGGAAATAACGACAAATTGCAAATGCGAAAATCACTCTTGAATAAGGATTTAATAACATATATATGAGAAAATTACTAGCTGTGCACACAAAGCTATGCAAAAAAGAAAGATTATGTGTGAAAGTGGCTTTAGTTGTGTGTGAGCTGAGGTGGAAGTAATGACATTATTGCAAATGCAAAATGAAATTTCAACCCCACACTAATGATGAAATGCATAAAAAACTCTCCCTTGATCAATTAATTAACGGTAGAGTCATGGTCTATGTTGCATCACAACTATTCCTCTTGTTTATAATCATTTATATATGGAAGAATATTTGGCTGAAGAGTGGAACTCTTTCATAAAGGAGTTAAATTTAAATCATTTTTTCTTGAATGAATCAGAGGACCAACTCGTATGGAATTGGGATAATACTTTGGGTAGGGTTACAGAAAATTGAGTATACAAAATTATTTCCTACTCTGTTTTGGACCAAGTATCATATGGTGGACCAACAACATTTTGAAATGGAACATATCAAATAAACTTAAATGTTTTTCCTGGCTAGTGCTACAAAAAAAATGTTGACTTGGAAAAAATTGTAGAAAATAGATTTCGTAGGTCCAAATCAATGTTGTGTTTGTAGAAATCAAGATGAATTTGTTGATTAGATATTCATTGGATGTAAATTTACTAATAAAATATAGCATTTGGTATTGAAGATCTTGAACATTATAAAACATCTTGCACAAACCTCCTTTGTGGAATCCCTACAATACTTGGTGGGAAAATTAAAAATCATTTTTCTCTTCCTATCTTTGTAACTTGGGGTATCTCACTTCTAAGGAACAAGACAATATTAAAAATTGAAACCTTGAATATTCTTCATCTCTCTATCAGAATTTTTTCTCATTAGAGGGAATATTCACTGTTACAATTCCGGACTAATTTGAGAAAAATACACTTCCATTGCTTGCTCTAAAAATATCTAATTAGTTTCTTCAATGGTGCAGCACCAGAAAATAAAATTGTAAATGGAGAAGCATGATCAAATGACCATAGATAAATCCATGCTCTTTAGAGTTGGCTTAGGAATTGGCACAAATATTAAAAAGAAAGCATTAAATTTATTTTAATTACCTATACGACACAATGTTGCTTTCAATAGATTTTTTAAGATATTAGTGATTTATAATATTCCACGGCATACATTTTCTAATATTTTATATATGAAATGGAATTACATTTAATATTCAACAACATTCCACACTATACATTTTGTAATATTTTATAAATGAAATAGAATTACAAGTTTGTTATAAATAAAATAAAATCAAAACTAGATTTAAGAGTTAGTTTTAAAATTTAAATTAAAAAAATAAAATTAATTAAATATTTTTTAGTTATATTTATTCATAAAATTTTATGAGATTAATAAAAAATATTAATTGGTGATGATGATGGTTACTATCTGTTAAGACCAATGCGATGTATTTGAACTTAAGAGAGGGAAAAAAATCTAAGTTTGATTCTTCAAAATCTTGTTTCTATGGTCAAAGAGAAGGGAAATAAGTGCTCCAAGATCGGTATAGGTGGGTTGGATTAATAGGTCAAGAAGATTAGAAGTATGGCAGATGATAGGGATTGAGAGCGAATGTGAGTAAGAGTCGGGCAGTCTAAAAGGAAGTGCTTTTCATCTTCCACCTGCTTAGAATCGCAAATCTGACAGATTCTATCGTTCCAAGGGGTCTTGGGAATAGACCACCGCCCAGTCTCACTCCGAAGCTCATGGGAATTAGTTCTTATTTTATTGATGTCCATTTTTTTCTTATTGTTGGAAAACACTGAGAGATAATTATGATTATCAAGGCTGGGGTTGATCACTTCCTTATACTATCTTAGCTTCCTTTTACCCTCCAGCTCCTCATCCTCCCACAACTTGTCCTTAAACATGGAGGTGATAGTATTTTTGAGATTATCTTTGCTTCTCATACTGAGCTCCTCCTTAATTCCCCAATGGTTGAGCCAAGACTGGTATCCTTATGCCACCCGCACTTGAGGCGAAGTTGAGGGTTTTGACTACAGTTAGAAGCAATTTTAGGGAGCCTTTTTTATTCCATGTTGTTAAGCTTCTTCTTATACATAAGATATCTAAACATGGTCGTATTTTCAATGGGGGTTAAACCAGATTCGATCAAGAGGATAGAATAGGGAGCATTTCCCTTGATCTTAAGGTTGTAGGTTATGAATTTATTTTGAATCATCTCAATCTTCCTCCATGAATCTCTGGATATACTGCAACCCCAAAATTCACATCTGTATAAGACAACAAGGGTGACAAGGGTCTCAAAGATGAACCTCTTTTTACTCCAAATGTAAAGATTGACTGACTTACAATTTATTTCAAACTCATAATAAGCTTTTCAATCCCCAATAATCCTTTTCTCGATGCTATAATTCCATTTGAGATGATGAGGGAAGTTAATTCCCAAATACTTCTAAGAATAAACCTGCTCTAAGCATTGGTTATTACACACGAAATTACCATGGGTGAACTTTCTGGATTTAATGATCATGACTTTAGTCTTGTCGGTATTAACTATCATACCCATATTGGAGCAGTAGTCATGAAGAATCTGGAGCTGCTTGTCAAGTTCATCATAAGATTGTGGACTCAGTAACTTACTTGAAAACTGAAACTCTTGATACCGCAATCCTCACACACACACCATCCACAGGTGAGAGATACGAGAAACGACACCTCAGGTCTTCAACTCGCCTTACAATCTCCTTTACGTGATCTTGGAAGAACTGTCCTCAGACAGGCAGCCTAGAAGGCTTCAAATTATTTCAAGCAAAATGTTACACACCATATGATGCCACAGAGCAGAGCGTTAAAGCTTCTGAACTCTTATAGCTTTACAACACACAATACTCACAACTCACAGCTCGCTACACACAACTCTGCACTAACTAAACCAAAACACACCAATATATAGGCAAACTAAAGAGACTATTGAGGGTCCTGTCAGGAATTCCTGGCCCAGACGGTGTCTACTCAATATTCTCGAGTACAATAATACAACGCACTAAAAAAAGCAAAGATGCTTCACCATTGTCCTTTTGGACTTCTGTCACTGTCTTCCTGTTCACCAGGTTCAAAATTGCTTGGATATTCCAAAGGTGATGATGAGGACTTGGAGTAAAGCATTTCTAGGTACTTAGATTCCCACTCAGACTCGTCAGGTTGTTGAGCATCTTGATAGATATCTATAAAAACAGTACCTTTGTCTTTAGATTCGTTTGCTTTTTCTTTTGCTGTAGCAGCCTTTTCCGTGACGATTCCTTTTCTTTTGGCAGATTGTGATGATTCTCCTTTAGATGATTGTCTGGTCTGCAGCTTAACAATATCTTTAGTGACGAAAAGATTATGTTGTGGAAACAGATATCTGTCAGTTGATTTGGTCCATTTACTGAGATAAGCTAAAGGATCAACTTCAATGTCAAGAAAGGAATCTTTCTTATTTTTACGGAAATTAATATGAGACTAAACTGCTAACTCAACACCATCTAGAAGCTCGAGCTTAAAAATTTGAAACATATTGACCGAATGTTCAATACAACATTGAATCCAATATTTACAAATATGATTGAGGCCATGAATCTCTTGCCATCCCAAATCAAAGCTGACTGTTGAACACACATGATTAGATAACAAAAGGCTGATTAAACAAACAACATCACTGGTCCAGTTGCCATGTTTAATATTAACTGTAATTAAAGCCTTTTGATTAATGAGCAATTTTAGGGCTTTATTATTATCTTGACATCTTTCTAAGGCTTTGATTAGCTGCAATTTGTCTAAAAGCCTTAATAGATGAAATTCTTTGAGCCATGACGAAATATTTTTTATTTCTTCTTCATTATCAGCTAAGAAAGATTCATCAAACTTCTCTGGACCGAAAACTTGTGCAAATGGATTTGGTACAATTGGCTTTCTCATTTCTATACTTTGATAATCCCAGAGCGTAGAAAAAGTTCTGAGATACTGCAAAGATCTTTCAATACACTGTGTTGTCCTGACCTGTGGCTTTTTTCTGCATAAGCCATTATGAATCTCCCAATCAACAAATTTTTCAAAAATCTCATATTGGGGAAAAGTATGAGTACTTTCAAAATACTCAGTAGAGCTCTGCAGATAAGTTGCTTCCATTTCGTCAAAAAGATCTGGAATTTGAAGAGATATGAGAAACCTTTCAACCAAATCATGAATATTAATTTCTTCTATATCCAACATTTTGGCATTAGTGTAAATAGCAAAAGAGAAATCAACTGATCCAATCAGCTGATAATAATTCAATGTTTGCAGAACTTTTATCATGGCTGGGGTATATAATCTAGTCCAAAGATCATCAAGAGTTTTGAAATAGATCTTCACTTTCATATTTGGTAAAGGATAAACTTTAACCAATTCTTCATCTAGACCAAGTCCAATACCAACATTTTTAGACTGCCATGCTTGATAGCGTTCAATCCATTGATTTCTTCTCAACCGAAAACCAATGAGTTTTTTGATTTGCCAAGCAACATCATCAAGAACCAATTCTAAAATATGAAATCTCTTTACAAAAGTTTGAAAATTGTCATCAACAGAAGTATTTCCGGGTAATTCAAACAAATCTGTTCTCATGCTAGAATTTGAAATATGCAGCTTGTTCATATCTCATGTAAGAGAATCTGCCAAATAATTTGAAATACCAGGCACCCATTCGACGTCAAATTCATACATCTGGAACCAAATCTACCATGCTAACAGTCTACCTCTAGCTAACTGTCTAGAGATCTTAGCAGATAAAAAATGGGTGAAATTCATAGAATCTGTCCTGATTAAAAATCTAGCAGGAGCCAAATAAACTTCAAACTTCTGAATTCCATTAAAAATGGCAAGGGTTTCTTTTTCAGCGGCAAAATAACCCTTTTGATGAGGTAAGAACTCACCTGATGAGTAAGCACACAATTCTTCTTCTCCTGATTCTCGTTTTTCAAATAAAACAGCTGCCCAATAAGAATCAGAGGCATCAGTTTGTAATATTAAATAACCATTTCCTGGGGGCTTAAGCTGTGGTAGATTTTTGCATTCTTCTTTAAGAAATTTAACAGCTTTGGTAGCTTCATCAGACCACCCAGAATTTAAATGATGCCTAATACGAGCTATTTTTTCAGATAATCTTGGGATATATTTATGAATGTAATTTAATACACCAAGAAATCTCTGAATCATCTTTTTATCAGACAGTTTATTTGGAAAATCAGACAGCTTGGTTAACACATGAGGTTGCATCTGTATTTTTCCTTCATTGATATGGATGCCAAGAAAATCAATGTTGGTTTGAAATAAAACCATCTTCTTCTCTGATAGCACAATTCTGTGTCGGCGAACTTCATCTAGAAAAATATTAAGATGCTGGAGATGACTTTCAATATCAAAACTATGTACAAGGATATCATCAATACATACAGTAATAAAATCATATTTTCCGAAAATAAAATCCATTCTTCTTTGAAAAAATGCAGGGGCATTTTTCAAACCAAAAGGAACAACTTTCCATTGGAAGAATCCAGCGGGGCATGTAAAGGTTGTCTTATGTCTATCTTTAGCTTTTATTTGAATTTGATAATATCCAGACTTCATATCAAATTTGCTAAAGATCTGACTGTTTTGAATCTTCTGCATTATAGTCTCTTGTCTGGGTAATGGATAATTAAAACTTTTGGTAATAGCATTTAGCGGCTTGTAATTTATTACCATCCTAGCTTTTCCATGAATTATTTCAGAATGGTTTCTCACAAGAAAATCTGAACAAGAATAATGAGACTCACTAGGTTCAATCAACTGTAATTGCAAAAGTTCCTCAATCTGTTTTTTTATTTCCTTTTCATCTGATGGAGTGCAAGGAATCAGTTTGCCTTTAACACCATTATCATGGAGAGTAATTATTTCCTGCTGTGGACTTTCGACTGACCAAAATACTTGCGGATTTTCAGAACAATTTTTTAACAACTCTTCATATATTTGCAGTTGTTCTTGAGACCAGTCAGGATTGATTTTTTCCTTTTGCTTTGTTTTCTTTTGAGTGCGATCTTCATAAATTTGAAGAACTTCTAACCAATCATTAGAATCTTTAGCCGATCTTCTAGTCCCAATTTTCTTCTGGCTATTTTGCTTTTGTGCCTCAGAATTAGCCAGTGTAAGTCTAGGAACAGAAATTGCACTCTTTTTTATGTTTAGAATCAACTTGTCCTCACTAATGGTGACAGGAAGAACCGAAGAGAGAAAAGGCATTCCAAGAGACAAACTTGTAGAAGTGTCATAGTATTGGACTGCAGAAATTTTTACAATGCTCCCCCCAACTTTTAAAGAAATATTATCAACATAATGGGTGAGGGAGACAGAACCACCAATGGTTTCGGAAACTAAGATATGATTTAGGGGCTTCCAAAGGCCTTTGAACAGAGAAGGACGGGCCAGATTATTGGAGCCACCAGTGTCAATAAAAGCATGGACAACAATCCATTCATTGCGAACTTGAATTTCGACAGGTATATACAAGAGATTGTTAGTTTTAACAATATTTTTGAGAAAAGAGGACTCTTCAAGGGACGGGAGAGGAAGAGCAGAGGACGGCGATATGTTTTTGGGATAGGGACAAAGAGTATTAAAAATAGGAGTTACTGAGGGTGATGGAGATGGTAGAGGGATGGAAGGAGTATCTACAAGAGAGGAGGGGGCAAGTGAAATGATATCATCAGCAAACTCCGAAGTCTCAGAAGTAGAGTCATCAGAATAAATGTCACTATAATGTAATTCTTCAGTATCGTCACAATCAAAATCATAGCAACGGTTCATTTTTTGAGATAACTCTAACATATCATCAACATCTGACAGAGAAGCATCTGTCAAAATGTAAACTTCTGACACATCATCTTGAGAGTCTACCATGGACCAGGTATCCACAAAATCTTCAACATCAACACAGGCTTTGAGTTTATTAGAGGAGCTCTTTGGACATTTTTTGGCAAAGTGACCTTCTTGCTTACAGATAAAACAAGCATTAGATTTGGGATGTTGTCGCCTCTTTTTTAAATATCTTTATTTCTTGAAAGGTCTCTTAGGATGAGCTACTCGCTTAGGTCTGTACTTACCATATCTTTTTTATTTCCTTTTCTTGAAAGGAGTCCATGGTAAGACAATTTTACAGACATCTAAGCCTAGAGAAAACTCAGAAGCTTTCTTCTGCCAGCACAGATATTTGACCTTTTCAGAGCATCTAAACAATAAATCAATCCAATAAATCTGATCAATGCTCTTATTTTGAACTTCAATATCTTTAAGAATTAGGTCACCAAGGTTTCCTGGCAGCTTTGATAAAAAGGACACTTTTTGAACTGAATCATTACTGAGATTGGCTTTAAAAACTTTACCCATATAATCATTTCCAAATTCCTGGAGGAATTTTACATCTTTTAACTCCATTCTAGCCAAATCAGTTATTAACTGTTTCTTTTCATCAACAGGTTCTGGAACAAACTGGGTTTTTAACAGGAGTTCTAAAGTGGCAAGACCAGCATTCATCACATTTTGTCTTTCTTCTGCAGAAGGGGTCATCCACCAATCATAAACTATTCCAGCCATTCTTTTTTCAGCTAGATAAAAAATAGCTTCATTATTGAGTTTGGAAATGACTTGCATTTGATATAATGCACCAATCCATATGCGAATTGATTCAGCAGGATTTTTGGACTGTTCAAGATCTAAAACATAACCAGTGGAACTAGTTGCAAAAAGATCTTCCTCTATTAGAGGATATTTGACTTGATCTTTTATGAAATGGGCTTTTTGTAGGGAAGGTAAGATAAAAGATGGAAATTTCTTTGTTGCGTCTTCAAGGGTGGCTAACTCACTTTTTGATTTTATCGGATGAACAGATTCAAGACTTTTTTCAGAGAATGTCTTTTGACTAAAAGGAGTTTCTTTTACCCTTTCTGCTGCTTGAGCACTTGATTCAATACTTCTATCTTCAACTTCATCTAATTCCCAATAATTTTGTGTATCCATAGAAAAATTAGGACTCTTAAATAACTTTCTTCTACTTTCTTTTTCTTTCTTCTTTCTTGATTTTGCTTCTTTCATAGCCTTATCATTTTGCTGTTCTTCTTGGAGTAACTTTAGATTGGCTAGAATTTCTTCAGATTGAGATCCTAAATTATCTAGGACATCTTCTGCATGGGCACACCAAGTAGTCAGATAGTTTCCTATCTGATATACTTCATCAAGATCCTTGGGATTATTTACATTATGTTCAATAAGAGGGGCACAATTAGCTCTCGTAGTAGGTTGTTTAGACATGGAGGAAGTGGTGAAAAAATTTGTTTTTGGAGGCCACTTACCACCTTTAACAAACCGATGGTTTGCATGCTGCCACTCTTCTTGAGGACTGAAAGAAATATGGGAAATACGATGCATTTTTTGTACAGGGAGGAAAGGTTTGCTTTCCGGTATATACAAGTCAGTTGAACTTAACTTAGGTTCAGAAAATATTTCAGACATAGGAGAGACATTACTCCTTATTGATGAGGATGATTCATTTTGATTAACAGGTACAACATATCTTCGGGGTTTAAACAAAGGTCTCTGTATCTCTTGCTTTGGAGGGATTAATTTGACATGACCATCAGCAATAGCAATTCTTTTCAATTTAGACTCAGGTTTCTTTGTGTCGGCCAGAGACTTATACTGGAAATACCAATCACTAGGCAGTTCTTCAGGACTATATATGGCGCCTTCTACTTGGGCATTTGACTGTCCTACCGTGACACAATCTTTAAGCACAGGCTGTTTCAGTTTTGGATGAGCAGTGTTAGTCAATTGGAATGATGCTTGGACTAAAACAGACAAATATTCACTGTCATCTATCAGACTAAGTCCTTGGACTCCAGTAATTAACTTCCAACAGTCTTGGAGATGAGGGTCTTAGAGACTGATAGCATAGTCGGGGTAAATAGTTCCATATTGACAGCCAGTGGACAGGTTTCCCATTATTGTACCTATACGTGCATGATCATAGGTCTGATGACGAGTATCAAATACTTCTGCAATACAGGGAGTATTGATACCATGACGGAACAGAGGGGCAAGGCCTATACGAATTTCGCCAAAATGAAGATAATTATACTTTTTGTCTGCAACATATTGTTTAAACTTCTTGATTTCATCTTTTGAGAACAAGTTTAAAGACACAATTTGAACAGACGGACCAGAAATTTTTATAGTCACCTCGACTTCTTTTAAAAAATACTTAGACTTAAAAAGGAAAGTCACAGGCAACTTATAAATATCAGTAGCATGTAAAGGCAGGGGATTCCAAGTTTCAGGATTAGCCACTACTTCATGATCAACATCATTTTCTTCCGAACGAGAAGCTACTTCATTGACTACTTTACGATCAATGTTGGAGAAAGTGCGTAAAAGATTAGCCATAACAGAATCAGAAACAGGGCTCCGATACCACAAATAAGATTGTGGACTCAGTAACTTACTTGAAAGCTGAAACTCTTGATACCCTTTTGATGAGGTAAGAACTCACCTGATGAGTAAGCACACAATTCTTCTTCTCCTGCTTCTCGTTTTTCAAATAAAACAGCTGCCCAATAAGAATAAGAGGCATCAGTTTGTAATATTAAATAACCATTTCCTGGGGGCTTAAGCTGTGGTAAATTTTTTCATTCTTCTTTAATAAATTTAACAGCTTTGGTAGCTTCATCAGACCACCCAGAATTTAAATGCTGCCTAATAGGAGCTGTTTTTTCAGATAATCTTGGGATATATTTATGAATGTAATTTAATACACCAAGAAATCTTTGAATCATCTTTTTATCAGACAATTTATCTGGAAAATCAGACAGCTTGGTTAAAACATGAGGCTGCATCTGTATTTTTCCTTCATTGATATGGATGCCAAGGAAATCAATGTTGGTTTGAAATAAAACCATCTTCTTCTCTGATAGCACAATTCTGTGTCGGCGAACTTCATCTAGAAAAATATTAAGATGCTGGAGATGACTTTCAATATCAAAACTATGTACAAGGATATCATCAATATATACAGTAATAAAATCATATTTTCCGAAAATAAAATCCATTCTTCTTTGAAAAAATGCAGGGGCATTTTTCAAACCAAAAGGAACAACTTTCCATTGGAAGAATCCAGAGGGGCATGTAAAGGCTGTCTTATGTCTATCTTCAGCTTTTATTTGAATTTGATAATATCCAGACTTCATATCAAATTTTCTAAAGATCTGACTGTTTTGATGGCTTTTTGCAAGAAGAACGATATCATCGGCATAGGGAGAAGAGTAATGAGAACACCAGCAAGCTCAGTGCCCTTGCACCCTACAGATTCCAGACACTCCTCTAGCTTATCGATGTATATGCCAAAAAGGTAAGGGATAGGGAACACTCTTGCTTAACTCCAATATTGCATTTAATGTCTTTAGACCACCCCTCGTTGGTCTTAAGCTTGGTAGTGACAGTCTCGTAAAGACGGATCACAACAATCCTCAACTCAAGAGGGAATATAAATTTAAGTTTATAATTTATCAATAAATTATATATAATTTATTAATAATTAAAGAAAAATATCTATTATAAAATAATATTTAAATTTTCATAAGAAAAATAACAAAATAACATATAATTAATTAGAATTAATAATTTAAATTTAAAATTTCACATATATTATTAATTTCATTTTTATTTAAATTTTTATAAGAACTACAGTGACGATGAAACACAATGGTTGGTTTGAAACACGTCAACAACGTTCTTTGTCATGTGATTTTTATCCAAAAAATTCTAATTAAAAAATAACAGAATCATTCAAATAACATTTAATTAATTATAATTAATAAGTTAAATTTAAAATTTTACCTATATTATTATTTTCATTTTTTTTTTAAATATCAAAATAATTTGAACATTAATTAATTTAATTAATTATTTAATATAAATATAATATATTTAAAAATTTAACATAATTAATTTATATTTACGTAATAAACTATTTTATATAATTTTAATTATAAATATTAAAAAATATTTAATCCGAAAGACAAAATTTATTGATTATGTACAATCTCTTCAACTTTTTTTTAATTAAACGGGAAACTATTCTCATAAAACTATGGATTATAATAAGATAGAAAAAAAATTATGAACTCACCCTATATCAATTGATAAAAGCTATGAGAAAAGTTTATAAAAAATTACGAATGTAATTGGTATAAGGGAATTGATGTGAAATTTTATAGATTACATTACCTAATATAAGGGGAATATTTCAAATTTAATATAAATTTTAATTAAAAAAATATTAAAAAATTAATTTATTATTTATATAAATTACATTTTAATATAAATTTTACCAATTTAATATAAATTCTAATTTTTGAAAAAAAAAGATTTATTAAAAAATAAATATGTTTAACATAAAAATTAAGTTTATTGAAACCATACACATGTAAAGATTTAATATATTGTTTATAATGACTAAATCTTAATAAAAATGATAACATTGATTTTTTTTTGTGTTTCATGGACCTCAAAGATAAGTGATCATTACATTTACGAAATAGTTGTATCAATCAGATTCATCTAAAGAGATCACTTCATGTCGACTCAACCACGAAGTCTAGCTCCCAAGAGTGTCGAGAGAATTGAACTTGTGACCTCTCAATATCAAAGGTGCTTTAACGAGGTGGACTCGACCAATTGAGTAACCCTCGGGGCTTTTTTTTTCTAATTATATAAATTAAAATACTTACAAATTTCTATATCAATTTTAATATCAAATAAATATCAAATTTTATTAACAATTTATTATCGATAATTAATAAATGGAGAAAAAAAATTAATTTAATAAAGGTTTCTTTATAATTACGTTTAAAATTAAAAAACAAAAAGAATGTGAAATGTGTTACAGATAGAAAATTGCATGTGGTATTTTGGGTTTTGTGGCTATGATTTGAATAGATTTCTATGTGAACGCATATCACCAAACCCTGATTCTTCTCCTTTTTTCTTCTATGAGTTTGGTTCTACCCCTTAGCAACATGGTTGAGGATGAGCTCAACTTCTACGAGGATTCGTTTGAGGGTGACATCATTTGGAGGAGCCCATTAAAGACCTTGCCACATGTAGAAGTAATAGGTATTTCAACTCATGAAAAGGGTCTGAAACATCTGACAACCCTGGTGAACACAAAAAATGAGGCACGAAGGGTTTAGAAATAGGTACAATCATCAAATTCCATTCCTCAATATGATACAATTAGGGCAAGCATTATAATATGTCACTCTCCTTAGTGATTGAACTAATTATCCATGCACACATACATCCTTTCATTTTCTAGCATATCATGCCCCTTTATCCTTGATCCTCATTAGAGGTTTCAAACATGATCCTTTGTTGTCGCGTCCTGGTCCTCCCTTCCCAGACTTACTCTTTTGTCGTTCGCCTCCTAGCCCACCTCTTGATTTCCTATGTAGTCTTCTCACCACACAAATGTTTATCAGGGGGGATCACACCTCTTACTCCACTTTCCCCTCACCTCCACCTATTGGTAACCTACCAAAACAAAACTGAGTGTAGTAAAAGAAAGGTAGAAGATCCCTCATTTGTATTAGGTAAGTATGTGCATCTAAATAAGATACACAGAATGACGAAGGTGGAAATAGTAGATTGTTTCGCTTGTAGATGAATGTCAATGTAAATCCTTAGGAAATGGACATATCATAATTTTCAATGTTTTCTTGGTTAGATCCATAAAATCTTGATACTAGCTAAAGGGTGGATGAGTTGGTTAAAAAAATTGGAAGAAGATACCCAAATATTGATAAATGGTAGGTGGTTATAGGGATCACAGGCTTTACACATGAAATTTTGGACAATTGAATTCAATTCCAAATCAAATAATTAGGAACTTGTGTCTATATGGGTTCATTTTCTAGGAATCTCCCTAATTTTCTATTCTAAATATGTTTTTAAGGGAATTCGAAACACCTTATATTTATTTTACGAAGCATATTGCTCATTCCAGTAAACAAGATACATGGGAATGGCTTGCATTTTAGTGGGCCCGAACCTCTTAAATGGGGTTTTGGCCTCTATCTCTATTATTTCAATGTATTTGAAGCACTTGTAAAGTTTGGATTACGAGAGAGTCCATTACAAATCTGGAGGATGCCACACTCATGGCCATTTAAGAAAGGATTTCCCCATTGGAAAATCAAGCAAGAGATGGATTAGGAAGGACTTGATTTTTTCAATATCCCCTCCTCCCTCTCCTCCAAAGGATGTTAATGATTCTCCTGTTCAAGTGTGTTCTCTAATTTTGGCATAGAATGATATAACATGAGGCACATTGACAACTTCATCGGTCCTTGTTCATCCTCACAAAAAAGTTGGTATGGGATCATAACCCCCTTTTTCAACTTATCAGGAGGGTCATCCCTCCCAAAGTATGTTAACGTTTTCTTAGGTACCTTTATATCTTGCATTTTTTTTATTTTGATATACTTTTTTTCTAAGTTATTTCCTTCCCCTCCTACAAATGAAGATTCCCTAGTCAACCTATCTAACCTTTCCCTCCCCATTTCATCTCCCATGTTCTCCTCTTCCTTTACGCCCCACATTTATTCCCTCATCCCTTCCTATCACCTTTGTTTCACTTCTCTCACCCCCTCACCTAGAAAACCCTCCTGACAATCTTGTCCACTCCCCTAGTTACAATATACATTCTTTAAATATCCCCTTTTTTCAAACTCCTCTGATCAATTACTCCCAAAACCAAGAGAAGGCATGTGCACTTCCCCTCAAATTACTCGTAAATCATTGGTGTATTACCCCTACTGAAATTAATTATACAATATAATTTTATGATCTTAGAATTTTCAAATGTGCCTGAAAATATAAAAAGTGAAAAGTGGACTTTATGAGATTGTAAATATTTATTTATGTGAATAAAATAAAATTGTTCTCCTTATTTCTTATTTTTGAAAATACAAGAGGAGCCAACACGTGAGTGGTTAGAATCCTAACTTACAAGAAAGGATATTAAGCACAAAAAAGGAAAAATCCTCCATTTTGGAAGGGGATATGACCTGTTTTGGCTATTCTAACCACCAGAGCTATCATGACCAAAGATAAATGTCATGGGTGGAAGATGATTTAAAAGAATATTATGGGAGATAAAGGCAATATGAATTTAAAAATAAGGTACCACTGGGAGATAAAGATTAGACATGTGTCTATAAATAGTAGGATATTTCTTAGCCTTAGGGAGGTGAAAAAATGTGGAAGAGTGTTGATTGGTTTCCGAACAAGAAAGGAACATAGAGCTCAAGGCTAACTATTGACACCATAGTTCAACGGTTGGGAGTAACATAGTCACTTCTATTGTATTTCTAGAAATTTTAGATAATTATTTGAGTTGCTTGTGATTTTGTACTAAGTATGTGAAGTCTCAAAACCAGATATGCTTAAACTAGGAACAAGAATGAGAATGTACAAATAAATATTATGTTTATTTATGTTAGAATGAGTATTATTAAAGTTGTTGCATATGAATGAGTTAGAGTCAATTTATTTATGATTAATAGTCTATGTGGGAAATATACACATATTTGTGTGTGTATTGGGAAGCTTAGTGGTTTGAGAAATATTTTAGATACCACCATAGGTTCGCCACAAGGATAATAGGGAGGAAAGGCCTACACTCTTTCTTTACTAACACCAAGTCTTGGTTCCAAAAATAAACGAATGAAATAAAAGCTTTGGTTAGCAAAATAAGTAAAAAATATGTGGGGATTTAAGGCCACTTACTTTCCTCCTATTTAAACTAAATGTGATATGAGTTTGGAATGAGAAAAACAAGTAAAAAGGATATGTGGATTAGGGTTTCTTAATTTCCTCCTAGTTAAGCTATGTTTTAATGCAAAATTTCAAAATAAAAGATAAGTGATTTCTCTACTTGTAGTGGTTAGCAAAGAAAATCAAAAGCCTATATGAACTATAAAAAATTCTATGAGTGTATGAAGGTCACTAAAGGCTACCACAACACTTTGGAAAAGGAAATTACAATGAAATTTTTAACTCTTTGTTTGTCTCACGAGTTATGTTCTACATAGTTGTGAGACTTGTGCGACTATCTTTGCAAAAATTTGTGAGGTTGGCTCAAAAAAATAAAAATGGATACTTTTCAGCCATGCAAAGGACAAGGAAGGCCCACATAGGTTCATAGAAATTATGTGATGGAAAAGAGTGAAAATGAAAAGACGATACTTTCAAAACAACTAATGAATAAAAAAACGCAAGCAATTGGAGTCATCATTTTCTATGGTGTTTTTGGTTTCCTATGAGTCCAAAAAACACCTTTCTTGCAGCTAATTTCTTACTAAAAGGAGCATACAAACAAATGAGTGATGTTAGTGACCAAATATGGATTAAAAAATCATTTAATGGTAACAATTCATTAACAATATTAAACTTAAACTAAACTAAAAAACATAAAACAAGCTAGTGAAGAAAAACAAATCAACAAAGGAGTAGGAAAAGGATCATCTTTATTGATTGTTGGTGGTGGAAGATTTACAAATAAAGTGTCAAATACACTTGAATAAAGTTGTTTGAGAAATGGTGATCAGTATCTCTCCACAAGGATTCCCCCTTCTTAATCTATTTTGCAAGCTCTTCCTTTCTCAAAGAAGCATATAAAACTCTCTACAATGGTGGAATTATCCTCACAATGGTATGTGTTATATGGAAAATTCACTTTTGCGGGAAAAAAATGAACTCCCTAGATCTAGTGGTCTAATATAGAACAACATAGTACAAAAATATTTATATTTTCCTTAGAGATATGAGAATACGAAATATATACCTACTTGGAATTTGTAGTAAGTCCTCCTCTTCTCCTTACTTGTAATCTCCAACTCTAGCTCCACACACTATAAATGGAACCTATAACAATGACTAAAACAATCAAGAGAACTACAATATCCACATAACATAATCCAAAGTCTCTAATCAATGAGTCAACATGGCATTGAAATACATAAGCATCAACATGACACAAGTATAGGAAAACAAAGTGTTTTTTATATTAATAAATAAAGGAAGAGTTAAAACCATATATATAAGCTAACTTTGTAGATGTCTCCCCAATTGTCTTGTCCTTCCTTGCCACAAAGAAAATCTTCACACTCAACCTTAATGCATAAATGGATGGATTACCTAAGCTCAAGGCAACAACATGAGGGCACTAGTAATCTCCAAAATCCAACCTAATAATCTCCAAAATCCAACCCAAACTCTATGGGAGGCAGGAAATTTATAGGTGAAAGTGGTAGTTTAGGATTTACCAATCTAGGATTAAGATCCAAATATTAGGGAAGATAAGCTCTAGGGATAAGATATAATACCACTAGATTAGGATGAGATAGGAATTCGAGATCTCTATCCATGGTAAATTATTAAAACCACCTTAGAAGCATCTAGAAGGAGAATATTCGAAATTTTTTTTCTAATTTTCGTGAAATTCTAGAACCATCACTGATTTATATTAGAAACTTGAAGGTTTATGATAAAAATTTTCAAGTGAAATTTTAGGTTTTTGATGAAATTTAAAAAGTTAAAATAGCTCATTAATCAAGTTATTAAACTCTGTTTTTCATAAAATAACAGAGACAACAGTACCATAACAGAAACACAAGACAACAAATGACGAAGGAGTTCACCCCTCTTGGGCTACATCTCCTGGTCCAACTTCCAATGTTGGGCATCTTTCATTATGCTAAAAAATATGTGTTTACATAAACTTGCAGTGCTTAAAATGAAAAAATATTTTCTCCAATGGCTCCAAAACATTCAAAAACCTCTATTTGGTCTCTTTCTACACTCAAAAATGTCAAAAAATGAATGAGTTATGCTCTAGAACAATTTTCCTACTAGTTGTCCTACATTTCGTACCCACCTACTATCCATTCCACAAATTCTGCAATTTTCGGCATCGTGGGGCAACAATTTTTCCCCGCACTGGCAAGATTCACGTTGGTTCGAGTGCAAATTGTCGCCTCTTTAAAAGGCGCACTGAGCCCCATGAATTGTAAAAAATGGGCCACATGATGCATTATCCATCGTTGATTTTGGAGCCAATTTTAAATTGTCACGCTAATTTTAAACCTCGCCTGCGAGCCTTGGTCGGGTTGACATAATTGTGGTATGGTTGATACCCGTGCTGTAAATATAACCTAACCCCGACTCCGGTGATTTTGGTTGGTGTCATGGCATGTTTTGGTGTTACTTCCGGTTCCAATTCAAAACTGCAAACTCATAACCTAACCCTCCATATATGTTAACCGTCGGGTGTTGAATTGTGGTGGTTGTAATGTGCTATATGGTTTTGGGTCAAGGTTAACCCCACGCCCTTGGCTGCCTGACCTGTGGTCTCATGGGCTGGATGGACCGGGGGCCAGGGGTTAATCCCAGCCTCGACCCCCATTATGAAACTCCATAAGTTTTAAATATAAGTCATGGACCATAGTTAGTAAGTAACATGGTTGGCGCAACGGTGGAGTGTTGTGTTTTTGGTTGGTAGGTTTTGGCTTTGAACCTCCTGGAGGCCCTTCCAGCCCATACAAAATTTTACAATGCCAACAAGAGGCCATGTGGCAACCAACAATTGGCCCATGCGGTTCTCCCTCATAGGACCAAGTCAACGAACCATAAACCAATAAAATTGCACCACCCGCAACCAATCACCAAAGGACACTTGTCATCAAACCATTTCCCCATAAAAATACAATCACCTTGCCTAATCATATGCCTAGTTAGTGTACGAACTGCTAACTAGGCATTCTTGCAGCTCAATTTTTAAAATTTTAGTTATTTGAGAAAATGCCCAGAGTGCAATATCGGGAGCATATGATATTAGTTTTGAGTGAAACAAGTTGCATTGGATTTAGGGAGACGAGATATTATTTTTTCTGCCAGTTTCAAGAATTTTCGAACACTTAGAATTTTGAGCATTTTACTGATCCACTGGATCATTCCTCCCCACTGGAAGCTTTTGGACCTCCAAAAGCTCATTTTCAGTCAACAAAAATATGAGGGTACATTTCCCTCACCCTTTCAATCTCAATCCACTTAGCTTTTCTTGTATTTTTCACTTTGAGCTTCTCATGAAGATACTTCGCTTTCCCTTGTTTTGAAGTCCTTGTGTTTCTGTCAAAGATGATATATTGCTGCAATTTTCCAAGATATTTAAAAAATAAAGCTTCCCTTGAATGAATTTCAACATTCCCTCATCGATCTTCAATCAAAGGAGACTTATTCAATTTCAATTTCACTTCACCTTAAACATTGTAGTCATAACAATGCTTAGCATGTCTAGCCTTGCTCTTGGCTTGACTGTTTACCAAATGTGATCGCCATTGCCATGCACCGTCCTTCTTCAAAGCCAAGATGAAACCCACAACAAGATGTCTTAGAACCAACGTCCTCTTTGTCAAATATATTTTGCATCTACTTTTTGACCCATGCATTCTTTAACACCGGCATCTTCTTCACACCAATGTTCAACAATGATGCATCTTGTATCAATTTCCCTTCATATTGTTTTCTGCTTTTAGGAGGCAACATGTTAGACTCCTAAGATATCTTATCACATCAATTATAAACCTCAATGAAATCAATTTAAAACTTGATTCATATCCTTGAAAGGCTTTATACTCCGCAAAATCTTTGTGCTTGAACATTAACAATGCAAAATTCCGACTTGCATTAACAATCCTCTTCATTTTTCCTGCATTCACAATAGATAAACTCAATTTCTTGCTATGTGCTCTAACAACGTACTCAATCCCATTTTTGAAAAAGTGATATTTGTTCTCATGGCGATGAAAAACGACTCTCCTATCATATAGATATGAGCTTCCCAAAACAATACCACATATATCAAGTGGAACTACATCAAGTTCTACCTCATTAAGGAAGTGTGCAGTGATGGAAAATCTAAGTATGTATTTCCTTGTCAATTGCAACTTTGCATTCTCACATACCCAACCTAAAGGATAACGTTTAGGATGAGGAATGGTTTCTAAATTCAATTTCTTGACAATGTCTTCTGAAATGAGGTTTTGTTGTGATCCACTATCAAACAATATATCTATCTTGGTATGTTTTGAAATAAATCGAATGTGGAAAAGATCTATTCTTTTTTTTTCATACTGAGTTTCATTGAGACTTTTCAAAGAACTAGTACTTGCAATGGATTCCTTACATTTTGATCTGGGTTTTTTCACCTGCTGGATTTACCCATGATCTTTTACTTCTCTGATTTTTTTAGAATTGCATTTTAAAAGATCATAGATGAACACATATGAATGTTTTAAGAAAGAGGAAACATGATGAACATCAGCAAAACAAGAACACGATACATTTGATAACGAAGTTCACCC
Organism: Pinus albicaulis; assembly: GCA_034641835.2. Lineage (NCBI taxonomy): Eukaryota > Viridiplantae > Streptophyta > Pinopsida > Pinales > Pinaceae > Pinus > Pinus albicaulis. Next base: position 1,441,813,898 of record CM076570.1, on the reverse strand, counting down.
AGTGTCAAGATGGTGTAGGTTTCTTCATATAATGTTGTAAGAGATGATGTACATGTAGAACGCTTTGTCATAGCAAGGTCATATGCCCTCAACACGAGTGCCTTTTCTCTCCACGAAACGTTCCACTTACATTAATTCTCACTCAAGAAGGCTTCCTTTCAACATGAAAAACTAACATGATCTCACACAATGTGGAAATGAATATTCCTTCAACATAGTTACATAGGGGTCTCAACAACAATACAGAGCATGAAAAGCTAAATACAACTCACATAAATGTGGAAAAAGTGATCCCGCAACATAACATCAAACATGGATCTCTAAACATAATACATCATCTCAGCAATTATGAAAGAAAACATGACATCGCTGCTTCATGTACCTTCACTTATGAAGTTGGTCGAAAAATGAAATGCTCAGCTGCTAAATCTGACTACACCATTGAATTTATTGTCATCTAGTGGTGTAAAATCGACTATCCATTTGTTGAATTCTGACATCGTAAAAATCTAGGCCTACATGAATCTTTTAGATTCCCTCGTGATTCTCCAAATATTCTGTTCCATGGCCTGACTAGAAATATGTTGGTCAAATGGTGAATCTGACATCACCATTACATTTCCTGCGAAATTTCGTGAAATTTGACTATAAATTTGACACCATTCTGATAAAATTAATTTTTACCTCCTTGGGAAAATTATTTAATTCATGGTTCCACTACCTCTTTTCCTGAGCAAGGTTCTGCCTCTTCACAATTCCACCTGGCTAAGGGTTCCTCCACCTGGTGCTTGGTCCACTATGTCAAATTTTTGTTGGTCCAATCCTTCATTCGGTGCTTGGCACTCATGGCTCCATTATTGCCTCGGTCGAATGAACTGCAAGGTTGATATACAATTTTGAGGTGGAAATTACAAAGCTGACACCCATAAGTCATTGGTGGCGGGATATATTAGGCTTGGGGTGATTGGAGTTCCAACCATACCAACCTCGACGCGCTTTGAATTTTTGCTGGCGGTTATGAACTTGACTGCCATGTTTGGAAATGATTTATTTTTAATGTTGGTTTTAACCGAAACATTTTCTCGTGCTTTTTAAATGGGTTTATGAATTTTAATAAAGCGTATACATATGGTTTATAACAAACCACAACCCATTCTTTTTTAATATTATTTTATTTGTTTATAAAAAACCACAAACCCATTCTATTTTTAATATTTTTTGTTTTGTTTATAACAAACCACAAACCCATTCTATTTCTAATATTCATTGATTTGAATTTCATTATATAGTTATTAAGATAACTATTTTTAATAATTTAAATGTTTTTATTTTTTAATGGTATTTTATTAATATTTTTTCTTTTTCTTTTTGAGGAGCTTTTGTTCCACCAAAATCATAAAAATAATTAGCAATTGTTGTGTACATTGTTGCACCACAAGTGTCCTAACTTCTCCTTCACCTTTGTTCTTTGGAGCCATAAGCGGTGAGTTGACACATGCATCCTTTGAAAACCTCTACTACAATTTTTCCTGCAAATTACATGACCAAATATGACCCAAGCATCCCATACTTTCCATGAGTTTATAACACATACTTGGTAATTAATTTTACATCAAAATGGAAATCAATGCCTCAGTTATTTATACAAGGCCAAAATGTCATTGTTGCTTCAACAAGTGATGGAAAAAACATCATCACTTTTACATTTTAAATTACAGCACATGATTTAAAAAGTAAGGCCATGATACACTACCACACCTAGAAAAACCATATCTCACTTATTAAAGTAAATGGGTCATCTCTCTGTGGCACATTCACTTGTCAAACAATTGTTTCAACTGGTTCATGTATGGACACACTGTCGTTGAGACATGGCTCTAGATGGAGCCTCCAACATGTGGTTCTTTGATGGACACTTCTGTCGCAATGATTGATGTTGGCTAGGCGTACATACCCAGTTTCAAAGTATTTTTGCAACCAACAAAACCCTCCAAATACTGGCCCTTTTGTCAGTGATATGCTTGTGCAGACCAAAGTCTCACTCGAAGCAGTTTGGGGGGGTGATGGAACCAGGTTTCCCCATCCTGAGGGAGCTTTTGATGTGGTAGATCTAATCAAAATTACTGCATATAATATAATATATTTTCACACACACATCCAATGGTAACGGATCTAATCCTTCCACAGATTATCACAAACTACTTCAAGATAAGTTCATGCGCAGTAGTTAATTGTACTTCATTCAGATCTACTTATCTAACATAGACTAATAATTTTTCATAGATGAAATTAACCACACGATAATAGAACAGATCCATATCTACAACAGATAACAGATAATCTAAGAAATTAAATCACATTAGAATCTGAGTTTGCCAAAAATTCCTTCTGTATTAAGAGATTTGCAATTCAGTACAATCTATATTTCTGCGCACACAACAATAGAGTCTACACACAGCTCAGGACTTAGGTCTCCGCGCACACAGCTAGAAGGAGCCTTTCTACCCAAAAAAAACCCATAATAACAAAGATTCGTAACAAAATTGATCCCATATTTCATTTATCCATTCATATATATCCTTCCTCGGTCGACTCTTACATATTTATATTTTCAAAAAAGTGCACATACCATGGTTTGAGACTCATGTTTTGAGACTCATGGTTTTTCCCTTTAACCCTCTACAATAATTAAGGGAATTTGACCTGCCCCAAAGCCCCTTTGACCATCTATGCGCAGCGCGTACAACAAAACTTAAACAAAATTATCCCAAAAACTACCCCCAGGGGGTCGTGCTCCAACATGCCCCCAACACAATCTAGTGACGTGTCCCGAGTCACTACGGGGCGGTTGCCTTCATATTTTCCTTCAATGCTTCCATAGAGCTCTTGAGTGGCACTATGACTTCAATGTTCTGACAGTGGCGCTCTATGCTTCTTCCACCAACTTGGTTGTTTTTGGCCCCTTAGCTGCCAGGCTAATGCTACGTTGAGTTTGTTTCAGAATTTTGAGGGTTTTTTCAAGGTTCTGTGAAATTATCAGGGCTTCCTCAGCCCAAGGTTGCATCTGTGTCTCAAATATCTACTCACATCAGCGCAGGTCCTCAATATTCGCCTAAATGGCCTTTCCTTCATGTAGTCTAACAAGCCTCTATGTTGTCACCAAGATTGACGCCACCATTCTGATCTCTGTGATTTGATTCTCTTTAATCCAAAATTCATTCCTTAATTGTTGGACCATTAGGTCGTTCTGAACATAATTCCAAACACCCATGGCCTCATCCAAAATTTTACCACATTATGCAACTATTGTTGCAACGATGTCAGTTGTTGCCTTTACTTTGGTCGCGTGTTGTGCTCGGACCTTCGGCGAGGCATCCTTCTTTAGTAACTTCTCCATGGGTGCAATGATCAACATGTAGCCTTGAATAAACTTCCGGTATGTTGAGATTCAACAAGAAAATTTCAGCACCCACGCCTAGTGCATTAAGCACCTACACTAGGGTGGAGCTCACAGTGCTATTTTTGGGTGCATGTCTATTTTATTTATCCCTTAATTAAGATGTACAATAAAATGCAATATATTCTCTATGATGACTTGAAATAGTTAACTGGGAGTGATAAACTCATTTATCTAGTGGATTTTGAGTTAGAGGTAGTTGGTGAGGCATGCAGAGTAATTATAGTTGTAACAGAGTTCGAAGGTCAGTGGTGCAATAGTTAATGCAGGTTGTAATCAGTTTAACTTAGTTAAGTGAGTTAAACTCATTTTTCCTAGTTGTAACTAAATATACACTAGTGAGAGATCAAGTGAATTAAATATTAATTAATTCACAATCATTGATATCACATGCAACTGAGGATTTAATATTATTAGTTGCATGCATGTCGACATATCCAGTGGAGAACCAGTTGAGATCTAGGTGAAAGGGAAGTTGACTATAAGTTGTAGGATTATTGGGTTGCACACATGTAACCAAACACCCATTGGAGTGTCCATGATACTTGTGAAGTCAAGGAAGGAAATAATTATGATCTTTTAGGTATTTCATTCATCAGGGATTGTGCAAGCAAGGCAGGCTGCCAAGAGGCAGTAAATTGGCTAAGTATTGGTCAGTTTTTGCATGATAGTGTGAGATAATTAGTTGATTACTGTAGGGGTCTTGTGAGAAGAGTTTTGTATGTAATTGTTTCATGATCCATGTTGAATATAAAATAGAATATAGTGGGGTTTTGAGCAGCAAGCTTTCCCTGGGAAATTATTTTTGTTATGTTTGATTTGATTCTTCTTTACTTCATGTCATTAGTGATTGTGTTTTTAATTCCGAAAAATATTTGTAGAAGAGATTCATTATTTAAATTTAGTACATTTTTATATTGGGTGAATCCAATATATACATGCATGTTGTATAATTTCTACATGGTATCGGAGCACAGGAAATTGCAGAAGTGAAGCAAGAGCTGAGTTTGTGATTGGATAGAATACGAATTTACAGAAATACTTTCTTGGTGCTACATATGATTCAAGATCGAAATGGATTTCAATGGCTTGAGGTTTTATTATGCACTTGAGGGCAAATCAAACTATATTTCTTGGAAGGACAAGATGGAGGCAGTAATCGAAGACAATGGCTTGAAGGAATTCATTGACAATGATGTTCCTAAACCCACGGTGACAGATGCTGCAAATCTTGATGCTTGGAAAAAGAAAGTGGCAAAGGCGAGGAGGATCCTGTTGGAGGGAGTACAAGACCACATTGTCTCAAGCCTCCATGGGCAAGCCACACCATGTGTAATGTAGAAGGTTTTGAATAATATATTCCAGAACAACATCGGCCATAGGAAATTGGCATTAAAAGATAAACTCAGGAAGATAAAGATGGAGAAGGGAGACTCCATACCAAAACATCTAAAAAATTTTGTCCAATGTCGGGATGAACTGGGGAGATTTTGTAGAATAGTCACTGATGATGATTTGGTGAGCTTGTCTCTCCTAGGACTTCCCAAGAGTTGGCACAGTTATCAAGACTCTGTCAGTGGAAGGGAAAATTTTCCATATTGGGAATGGTCGTGGTCGGATTTTGTGCAGGAGGAGTTCAGACGAAACACTAGAGTATTTTTCTTTGGTTGCCAAGGTGAATAAGGGGAAGGGGAAGAAATTTCATTCCAAATCTGAGTCCAAGAATGGAAAGAAGCAGGACATGTCCAAGGTGAATTGTTTTCACTGTCACGAGCATGGCCATTTTTCTACTAATTGTCCACAAAAGAAGAAGAACAAGAAGGCTGGAGGATCTACAAATGGTGAGGCTCTTGCCTTGCAATTTGAGCTTGAATTCTCATTGTTCGCATGCATGGTGTCAAGTGCATTAGGATCTGTGTGATATTTGGATAGTAGCGATTCCTTTCACATGACGGGAGATAAGGAACATTTCAGTGACTTGGAGGAGAAGGATCTCCAGATGCATATTGAAATGGGTGATGACAGACGGTATAGTTCTACCAAGATTGGTACCATTACCTTCCAGAGGAAACCAAGTAAACCCTTTCAATTAAAATAAGTAATGCATGTACCTGGTTTGAAGAAAAATTTAGTCTCAGTCGTAATGTTGGAGGATAGAGGTTATGATGTTTTTTTTAGTGAAGGAAAAGCTTTCATGCGACACAAAACAACAGGACAAGCCAAGAGGATAGGGATTCGAGCTAATAATATCTAAAATTTGGAGGTAGATGGCTGCGCAGCAATGATGGGCAAGGTAGATCAAGTGGTGAGCCGGGATGAGGGTGAATTATGGCACAGGATATTGGGCCATCTTCACCATGGAGCCTTGAAATTCATGCAGCAGATTTCTACTGGTCTTCCCATGGGTACACTTGCACAGTCAAACACATGCAAGGGATGTACTATGGGAAAATATGTAAAGGCCACCTTTCATGAGAACGAGAACCGAGCTTTGGGGATCCTTGAGAGAGTTCACATAGATGTGTGTGGACCATTCTCTGTTGCTTCAACAACAAAACATAAGTAATATGTAATATTTGTTTATGAATTTTCTTGTAAGTACTACATCTTCTTCATGCATAAGAAATATCAGACATTCTCTAAGTTCTTGGAGTTTAAGGAACTGGTGGAGAAAGAGTCGAGGAAGCAAGTGAAGGCTCTTAGGAGCGATAATGGTGGAGAATACATCTCTAACAAATTCAAGAAATTTTGTAGCAAAGAAGGAATTTGAAGAGAACTGATAGCATCTCATAACCCACAACAAAATGTGGTGCGGAAAGAAATAACAGAACGATTGTGGGTGAAGTAAGGGTGATGTTGCATGATTAAGGCCTACCGATGCATCTGTGGGCAGAAGCATGAAAAACTGCAGTATTTGTGAAAAACTATTGTTCTCATAGGATACTTGGCATGAGTACGCCTGAAGATGCTTTCACTGGTAAGAAACCTGATGTTTCACACTTTAAGATTTTTGGCTCATCTGTTTATGTGCATGTGACCAAGGATGCCAAGAAGAAGTTGGAACCGACAACTCAGATTGGGATTTTTGTGGGGTACACTGAAACACCCCATACTTATCGTGTGTATTTTCTAAACAATAGAATGACTGTTGTGTGATGGGATATAAAATTTGATGAGTAGAAAGCCATGTTGTTGTCCCTTGAGAGGGAGCTGGACTTGCATGTAGAGGAGGAA